>JAGTXX020000001.1:600000-1048003 GCA_019044685.2 Nannochloris sp. 'desiccata' | reverse complement strand
CCCTAAAAACCCTAAACCCTAAACCCTAAACCCTAAACCCTAAACCCTAAACCCTAAACCCTAAACCCTAAACCCTAAACCCTAAACCCTAAACCCTAAACCCTAAACCCTAAACCCCTAAATAAGATAAGACCCTAAAAAACCCTTAAAAACCCTAAAGACCCTAAACCCTAAAAAACCCTAAGAAAAATCAGATATTCACGTGGCTGCCTCGTCATCAAGAAGCTTTTGAGCAGTTAAAGTTGGCTTTAACTACTGCTCCTGTGCTTGCTCCTCCTGATTTCAATCTTCCATTTGAAATTCACACTGATGCTTCTGATTTTGCTGCTGGTGCTGTGCTTTCTCAAGAAGGGAATCATCCCATAGCTTTTCTTTCTCACGTTTTCAAACCTGCTGAACTCAATTATTCTACTTATGATAAAGAGTTTCTGGCTATTATTCTTGCTCTGCGTGCTTGGAGACATTACATTCATGGCCATCCTACTACAGTCTACACTGACCATCAAGCGTTGATCTCTATTCAAACTCAAACCTTTGTGAATCGTCGTCACAATCGTTATTTGCAATTTCTTGCTGAATTTGGTAATGATCTGATTATCAGATACAAACCTGGTCGTTCAAATGTAGTTGCTGATGCTTTGAGCAGAATTCCTAACCTGAATTCTATCTCAACACTTGGTCCTTCTCCTGAGCTTCTGCATGAATTTGCTGTAGCTTACGTCTCTGACCCTCTTACTGAGACTTTCTTCACTGGAGGTGCTGGTCCAACCAAATGGTCTCTGCACGATGGCTTCATTTATGAAGAGAAGAATGGTGAAAAACTTATTTATGTCCCTGCTTCTAAACTTAAGTATTGCAGACGCTAGGCTTATGTAGCTTCAAGGAAGCTACCCTAAAAGGTATTTGTCTATAAGAGATTACAGAGTGGTTATTTATATAATAATAGGAATAATCCGAAGGTAAAGAGAAGTCAGAGTAAATAATATCTGAAGACAAGACTGCATTTAGTACCAGATATGGTCACTATGAGTTTTTAGTGATGCCATTCGGTCTGACGAACGCTCCCGCCACCTTCCAGACCTTGATGAATGACATCTTCCGCACTAGTTTGGACAAATTCATTATGGTATACTTAGATGATATCCTTATCTTTAGTGATACTCTTGAGGATCATGAAAAGTGTTGCAGATGGGGTTCGTAGCCCCATGGGAAAAAGACCCATGTAGTGGCGGATAATGCCACCCGAAGGCATGTTACCTTTTGGGTCTGCAATAGTGGTTTCAGCTTCTCGGTTCGAACCTTACCGGAGTCTTTCTTTAAGAAAGGGAGGATGTTGCAGATGGGGTTCGTAGCCCCATGGGAAAAAGACCCATGTAGTGGCGGATAATGCCACCCGAAGGCATGTTACCTTTTGGGTCTGCAATAGTGAAAAACTTATTTATGTCCCTGCTTCTAAATCTTTAAAAGATTTAATTATTCATGATCATCATGATGCCGCAATTGCTGGCCATCTTGGAAGAGATAAAACTATTGCTGCTATTGGTACTACATATACCTGGCCTGGTATGAGAGAAGATATTGCTCGTTATGTTGCTGAATGTCCTACCTGTCAAGTGGTCAAATCTTCAAATCAAGTAACTCCTGGGCTGTTGTCTCCTCTGGATATCCCTTGTAGACGCTGGGAGCAAATTCATATCGATTTGATTGGTCCTTTACCTGTCACCCCTCGTGGTTTTGATGCAATTGTCACCATTGTAGATCGTTTGAGTAAAGCTGCTGTCTTTATTCCCACTACTATGACTGTGACTGCAAGGCAATTAGCAGAGCTTTTCTTTAATAATGTCTTCAGACATTATGGTCTTCCTTCAATCATTATTTCTGATCGAGATCCTCGTTTTACCAGCAATTTTTGGCGTGCTTTGATGGATCATTTAGGCATTTCTTTGCATATGACTGCTGCCTACCATCCTCAGTCTGATGGACAAGCTGAACGCCATAATCGTACTATTCAAGATATGTTGCGTGCTTACGTCAATCCATCTACTAGGGATGATTGGGATGAGCATTTGGTTGCTCTTGAGTTTGCTTACAATAACTCTGTCAATAGGGCTACAGGCTTTTCTCCTTTTTTCATGCTGTATGGTCAAAATCCCAATACTCCTGCTTCCTTGCTGCGTGCTACTGTCAGCCTTTCTCCTGCTGTTGATGATTTTTTAGCTCGAATTACTGAGACTCTGACTCAATCTCGTACTAATTTAGCTAAAAACCAGGAGCAAATGCAAAACCAAGTTAACAAACGCAGGCGCTTTGTAAGATATGAAGTTGGTGAACGTGTTTTGGTGGATGCTTCCCGTCTTCACCAGGCACCGCGTGGTAAATTGACTCACAAATGGGTTGGTCCTTTTGAAGTCGCTGAAGTGCTAAATGATAATGCTTATGTTTTACACTTACCTCCTCGTCTTAAAAACACCTCTTCTACCTTCAACGTTACTCAATTGAAGCGTTATCAGGAAACGGATCGTGAATTTCCTCGCCCACCTCCCATTGGCTACGAGAGCGGACAACCACTTTATGAATTCGAGAAAATTTTGGCTCATCGTGGTCCTAAAAACAATCGCTACTACCTCGTAAAATGGAAAGGTTGGCCTGTTGATGAAAATCTCTATGAACCTGCTAGTAATTTATCTGGTGTTCAAGCAGATGTTGATGCTTATGAGGCTTCCATCCCTGTGCAGCGCCGCAAGCGCTCTCGTCGTTGATTGTCGCAGCACTCACCTACACATGGATTCAGTACGTCCTGTTTTTGCCCGTTGGGTTTTCAGGTTGCGTCACCGGTAGGACAGATGCGTACGACATGTTTAGTTTTTAGCCTCTAGATCTGGGTTCCTCTTTAAGAAAGGGAGGATGTTGCAGGGCGCAAAGTTCATTGCGCCCTCATTTCGCCCACTGGTTTCTTTTTCCGATATTATTTACTCTGACTTCTCTTTACCTTCGGATTATTCCTATTATTATATAAATAACCACTCTGTAATCTCTTATAGACAAATACCTTTTAGGGTAGCTTCCTTGAAGCTACATAAGCCTAGCGTCTGCAATAATGTTGCAGATGGGGTTCGTAGCCCCATGGGAAAAAGACCCATGTAGTGGCGGATAATGCCACCCGAAGGCATGTTACCTTTTGGGTCTGCAATAGTGGTTTCAGCTTCTCGGTTCGAACCTTACCGGAGTCTTTCTTTAAGAAAGGGAGGATGTTGCAGATGGGGTTCGTAGCCACATGGGAAAAAGACCCATGTAGTGGCGGATAATGCCACCCGAAGGCATGTTACCTTTTGGGTCTGCAATAAAAAGCACGTTCGCCACGCGCTTGACGTCCTCCGACAGAATAAACTGTATTGCAAGGCCTCTAAGTGTGAATTTTTCCAAACTGAAGTGTCCTTCCTTGGGCATGTGATTAATGGTGATGGTGTTAAAGCTGACCCTCGTAAAGTTCAAGCTGTTGCTGACTGGCCTCAACCTAAAACAGTCCGGCAAGTCCGCTCTTTTCTCGGTCTAGCTAATTATTACCGTCGCTATGTTCATGGTTTCGCCACCATGGCTGCCCCTCTTACCTTGCTTACTAAGAAGAATGTCCCTTTTCTCTGGACTACCAAACAAACTCAAGCGTTAGAAGCCTTGAAGACTGCCTTGTCCACCGCTCCTGTGTTGAAAAATCCTGAATTTGGCAAGCCTTTTGTGATTACTACGGACGCTTCTGAGTTCGCTGTTGGTGCTGTGCTTAGTCAATCTACGCCTGAAGGTGAACGTCCTGTTGCCTTCATTTCTCAAACTCTCAGTGATACTGAACGTCGTTGGCCTACTCATGATCGCGAACTTCATGCTATTGTCTGTGCTCTCAAACGCTGGCGACACTATGTCGAAGGCGTGCCGATCACTGTTCTTACTGATCATAATTCCTTGAAGTACTTCATGGAACAAAAAGAACTGTCTAAGAGACAAGTACGATGGCTTGAAACTCTATTAGAGTACGGTAATGACTTGCTCATCAAGTATCTCCCTGGTAAAGCTAATGTTGTAGCTGATGCCTTGAGTCGACGCGCTGATTTTGAACTGCCCCATGTGTCTGACACTGTGCTGCCACAGCTGCTTCGTGTGCAAGGTATTCGTGTTAATAGTGTTCGTGTGAATTCTATTGTACATTTTGAACCTAACCAAGGTTGGTTAGCTGAATTGAAGGATGCTTTGGTTAAAGATCCTTTGTACAAGAAAGTTGTCGCTCCCGCTCCCGTTAGTAACCGTCGTCGTCGCCGCTCTCTTGCTCCTCCTCCATCTGTCTTGGATTTTGAATACTCAGTTCAAAATGATTTAATTTATGCTCACTCGAAGGGAAGAAAGAAATTGTTCGTTCCATTCAAGAAGTTGCAAGCTAAAGTTTTAGCTGCAAATCACGATCATGTGACTGCTGGTCACGTGGGCATGGATAAAACTACTGAACTGGTTTCTCGACATTACTACTGGCGTGGAATTGCACAAACTGTACAACGTTATGTGAAATCTTGCCTTCTTTGTCAGCGAATGAAATCGAACAACCAAAAGCCTGCTGGCTTGTTGCAACCGCTGCCGGTTCCTGATCATAATTGGGAACATGTCTCATTGGATTTGATTGGTCCTTTGCCTACCACTCTCAATGGTTTTGACTGCATTGTTACTGTAGTTGATAAGCTTTCTAAAATGGGTCATTTCATTGCTACCACTACCACTGTTGATGCTCCTAGTCTTGCTAAACTCATGATGAGTAATATCTTTAGGCTCCATGGTTTCCCAAAAGCCTTGATAAGTGATCGCGATGCTCGCTTCACCAGTGAGTATTGGAAACAATTTATTGATGCTTTAGGTATTGCTTCTCACATGTCTACTGCTTTCCACCCCGAAACTGATGGCCAGACTGAGCGAATGAATAGAACCATTGAAGAGATGCTCCGCTCTTACGTCAACGATAAGCATGATAACTGGGATGAATTGTTACCTTATCTGGAATTGGCTTATAATAATTCTCGTCAAGCTTCGCATAAGTTTACTCCGTACTTCTTGAATCATGGTACTCATCCTTTTGTCCCTGGTGCTGCTCTCAATCCTACTTCTGCTGCTGCTGTCAATCCTGATACCTTGGCTCACACTGTCGCTACTGCTTTAACTGAAGCTAAACAACATTTGGAGCGTGCTCGTGAACGTCAGCGTGAATATGCAAATAAATCTAGAAGGCATGTTGAGTTTAAAGTTGGAGATCGTGTTTACCTGTCTACAGAAAATTTGAAGCTGCCCGGTCCTTCTCGCAAGCTGCAAGAAAGACGTATTGGTCCCTTCACGATTCCTAAAGTGCTGTCTCCCGTTACGTATAAACTTACACTCCCTAATGAGATGCAAATTCATGCTACCTTCCATGTCAAACTCTTACATCCCTTTGTAGAGTCTCCTGAAGAATTTGGTGAACGCGTTACTGTTACGTGCATTTAGTAGCATTAGACCCTGGAGTGGCCCCTGCCCTCTCACACTATATAGCTAAGCTCCAATCCCCTGTTAGATAGTTGAATATATGTAATTATATATTATAATACGTATAACACTCAACAATTGGTTTCAGCTTAATTAAAAAAACATAGACCTCCTCTAGAGGACCCCAAGAGTAAGCAACTTTCATCTAATTGTGGCGAAAGCCACACAGGGTGCACGGTGCTTTCGGAGGGCGATACTCTAGCTTACTTAGAGTGTACCTGACCCTCTGGAAGTGGGAGCATAGTAACTTGACGGAAAATCAGATCGTTTATCGCAGATGCATGTTATGGGCATGAAACATGTCGGAATGATCTCTGCTTAGCGCAAGCAGCTCGCTTACACCAGAATAATAGTTGCAAAATTATTCTCTACACGGTGGCAAGCACTGGGAGGATTTTCTCGTGTTTTGGTGTGAGGGCACTCCACGCATTGTCAATCAAGTTTTTTAAGTCAGAGTCTAACTGGCGGTTCTTCTTCTGTTATTCCCTTGCAGAGTTGGATACCGAGGTATAAGACGTGAAGCAAGAGGAACAACTCGATTTCCTTTCTGTTTCAGACCTTGATTTACCTCCTCGCCCTGCCAACAGCAGTCTGATCCCCTGCTGCCTTGGCCTCGCACATCAATCTAGCAAACTCAAGTCACAACTCACCTAGGAGCTTCCAGCTCTTAGACCACACTGTTAGGTTGTGTTATAACTGCCTGTAGCAGCAAAATACTTCCGCAGTCGCGCCGTCCCCTTTAGTCCACTCTCTATGGCTACCGACAGTGAAATTCAAGTTCGATTTTTCCACACCAACCCGCTCGCTGCTGAAAATCCTTTGTCGGAGGGTAGCACCCAGCCTTTAGGTCCACCATTCCCTGGAGCATCTTCGGTTCCCGTGTCTGAGCATGACTCCCCCGCTTATGCGGACCCCTGGGCTGACCCAGAATTGGGCAAGAAATTGAAAAGCATCAACATGCCTTTAAAATTCAGCGGCCAGCTTGAGCTGCAGCCGCCTTTGGCATGGAATCGCTGGGTCAACCAGTTGAGGTACGTGATGCGTAGTCGAGGCCTCACTACCACCTGGCAACAGTGCGTTGGCTTTGGTGAAGCGTTGGCAGGCCCTCCGTTGGATCTCTTCCTTGCCGAAGTTCACGGTGCCGCTATCGTGCCCACTTTTGACGAATTTTTGTCCCGTCTGTCCAGCCAATACCTTCCTAGAACCAATCTTCAACACTGGGTTATGGAAGCACTGGCAAATGCTAAATTACAGAGCGACGAATCGGTTCAACAGTACGTTCTTCGTCTTTGTGAGCTCTTCCGTCTTTCTTCCTCTCCCAAGAGCATTGAAGACCAGCACCTTGCCTTCCTTAAGGGTCTTCCCCCTTCCTTGCAAACTGCGTATTTGGATCGCCTGCAAGAACGCAGCGATGATGGACTGCGAGATGAAGCGTTAGAGCCACTCCAAGGCAATTCTATAGTCAAATATCTGGACACTAAGAATCAACGCTACCTCCAAGACAAGCAGCGCAGGGCTGCAGCTGGTGGTCATAAACCCACCAGTCGTGTCAACGCAGCTACCGTAGCTGATCCAGCACGGGTTCAGGCTTGGCTTAAAACTAAATCTGAAAAATTGAACATAGATCTCTCTCTCATCCAAGCTCGGTATGCCAAGAGAGAGTGCTTCAAATGTGGTAGTACTGACCACAAGTTACCTCAGTGCGGGAAGTCCCCAAACTGAGTGTCCCAGTAGTTTCTGTAATTGAAGGTGCTGGGGACCATTCTGTAAAGAATGATTGTTCCAGTGGTAATCCTGGAATTGGTCAGTCAATGAGTGATGACCAAACTAATGCATTAGAACGTTTCACCCATGATTGGGATCTTATTGAAGAAGCTATGTTAGAGCGTCTTCAGCAGCAGAAGGAATTTCCGCTTGGTGTTATTTTAGCTAGAATTCAATCTAGAAGAGATCTACAAGAAAGATCTAGTACATTGATGTATTTTACTGGCAAATTAGGTAGTTCTACCGTTAGATTCTTTATTGATACTGGTGCTGAAGGCAGTTTCGTGTCTGAAGCACTGGTTCGTGCAAAACAGCTTCCGCTACAGCGTGGTAGAAGTTTAGTAGTTAGAGCTTTTGATGGCTCCAGGCACGAGTGTAAACAAGTGCTGGGGAACATTTCTCTTAGTATTAGTGAATATCGTGGTACTCATAGCTTTGTGGTTGCTCCGCTTTCTGGTTTTGATGTCATTCTTGGTATGGACTGGGTGGATCAGTTTACCGACGTTACGTTCATGCCTAAGCAGCAACAAGTCCAACTGTCTACTGCTGATGGAATGGAATTACTCTTGTATTCAGATAAGGTTCCTGCACCGTCGTTCCCTCTGTGCAGCATGGCTACTTATGAACGCGACCTTAGACTGAATCAAGTTCAAGATGTTTTTGTCGTAGCGGTGCAATGGAAAACTGATCCCCTGTCGGACTCTCCTATATTGGACGTCTCCATTCCAGATCATTTTGATGAAGAAACTAGAACTAAATGGAAACAAATGAAGAAAGATCTGAACCTGGTACTGGATGATTTTCGAGATCTGATCCTTAAAGGCTATTTGGTGGAAATGCCGCCCGATCGTGAAAAAGACGGTGGTAATTTTACTATCAAATTGAAGCCTGGTGCTGAACCTCCTAACCAACCTCCTCGTCGTCTGGGCCTGCATCTTCAACCTGAATTAGAAAAACAGCTCAAAGACTTACTGGCCAGAGGTTATATCCAGCACAGCAATTCTGAATTTGGAGCCCCGGTGCTGTTTGTTAAAAAGAAAGATGGCACTTGGCGGCTCTGCGTTGATTATCGCGAATTGAATGATCTCACAGTCAAATTGAAGTATCCTTTACCTAGAACGGATGATCTTCTAGATTCCATAGAAGGCGCTACTGTGTTCAGCAGTTTAGATGCTGTGCAAGGTTACCACCAGTGCCGCGTCAGAGTCGATGACGTACCGAAAACAGCTTTTCGGACCCAATATGGTCACTACGAGTATCTCGTGCTTCCTTTTGGACTTACCAATGCTCCTGCGCATTTTCAGAAGTATATGCATCATATATTTCGGGAAGCCAACCTGCTGGGAGTGACTGTACTGGTCTACTTAGACGATATTTTAATTTTTAGTAAAAACCTTGAAGAGCATGCGCAGCATGTTAGGGCTGTGCTGGAGGTGCTTCACAAGAATAAAATACAGTTGGCACCTCATAAGTGTCGCTTTGGTTTAGCTGAGGTGGAATTTCTGGGTCATTTGGTGTCTGCTAATGGTATTAGACCTGATCCTAAGAAGGTTGCCGCGATTGCCGAATGGACCGCTCCCACCAATGTTAGTGAGTTGAAGTCGTTTACTGGTGCTGTAAATTTTCATAGAAGGCATATTGAACACTGTGCGTCTATTATGGCACCTTTGAACAAGTTAACAAAGAAAGAAACACCTTATATCTGGGGAACCGAACAGCAGGCAGCATTTGATGATTTAAAACAGGCTCTCATCAGCGCTCCCGTATTGCGACCTCCCAAATTTGGTGGTATGTTTCATTTATACACCGATGCCAGTGGTGTTGGCATGGGTGGTGCGTTGTATCAAGACTTTGATGATGGCAGGCATCCTATTGCTTTCTGGAGCAGCTGCTATACCCCTGCACAGCTAAATTACGGCGTGCCCGAGCAAGAGCTGTGTGCTGTCATCCTTGCCTTGAAATATTTTGAACATTATCTGAAGAATGCTCAGGTGACTGTGTTATCTGACCACATGGGTCTGTCTACTTTCCTTACAAAAAAAGGGATTAAAGAAACTCGCAGACACATGCGCTGGAAAGATTTTCTGGCTGAATTTGATATCCAGATCAAACACATCGCTGGCAGAGATAATGTTGTTGCTGATGCTTTAAGCAGAAGAGGGTGGCTCGAGCAGCTGCAAGTTAATACAATAAATGTTGGTGGTAGTGATGCTGATAATAAACTTCTGGATGGCTGGTCAGCAGCATGCAATTCTGATCCAGCAATTAAAAATCTGCTAGAAAAGTTTGCTGCCGGGACCTTGTCAAAGAAGAGATTCGCGATGCCTGATGATAAATTGTATCGTCTTTATGGTTCACAGTGGTGTTTGGTTGTACCTCATAGTAAAGTTCACGCCTTACTTCATGAATTTCACGACTCACCTACTGCTGGTCACATGGGTGTTGAGCGCACTGAAGTGTCGGTGCGTCGTCACTACTGGTGGCCTACGTTGCATGCTGATGTAGTGAAATACATCACTCATTGTCCGCACTGCCAACGTAATAAACCAGATAATCAAGCCATGTATGGTAAGATGGTACCAGTACAGGTACCCAAACTACCTTGGCTGGCTGTGAATATTGACTTCTTTGATATGCCGCCGGACGAGGCCGGGATGGATTACGCGTTAAGCGTTACTGATCGTATGTCTAAAATGGTTCATATCTTGCCCTGTATGAAATCTATCACTGGAGAAGGTACTGCTCGTCTCTTTTACGATGGTGTATTTAAGTATCATGGTATGCCTAAATCTATTGTTTCTGACCGTGATTCAAGGTTTACATCAGCGTTTTGGCAAGAATTAATGAAAATTTTAGGTACTGATTTGCTGATGTCCACTGCTATGCACCCTCAAACTGATGGTCTAGCAGAGCGTAGTCACCGTACTATTAAAGAAACCCTGACTAACTGGACTGCTGCTAATCCCAGCAACTGGTCTCAACATATTTCTTCAGTCGAATTTGCTATCAACAACTCCAAGCAAGGTGCTACTGGTCAAACTCCTTTCTTTCTTAATCATGGTCTGCACCCTCATACTCCTGCTTCCTTATTGGCTGATTCAGTTTTGCCCGCTTCTTTATCTCCTCATGCTGATGATTATCTCAAGAAATTAAAGACAGCCTGGAAGTGTGCTCATCAATGTGTCTTAGCAGCCCAAGAAACCATGAAGAAGCGAGCCGACCGCCACCGCCGACCGAGTCCGTTTAAAGTTGGTGATAAAGTTTTAGTATCTTATAAAGTTTTAAAGATGCCTGATGTGACAGCAAGGAAGCTGCAGCATCGGTATTTTGGTCCTTACCCTGTCACGCAGCTGTGTGGTGAGAATGCAGTTGTGGTGGAGCTGAGTGCCGGAAGAACAAGGTCTTTTAATGTTTCTAATCTTAAGCCTTGGAAGGAAGATCCAGACACCTTCCCTGGCCGTGATTACTCTCAACCTGGTCCTGTAGAAGTTATTGGTGATGAAGAATATTTTACAATAGACAGATTCATCAAGAATAGGTGGGTGAGAAGTGGTCGTGGTTATAAAGAACAGTTTTTGGTGCATTGGGAAAATTACCCGCCAGAAGACGTATCTTGGCTTCCAGTACAGCAGCTTGAATCAGAGATGGAAAAGGATAGTTTTACCGAATTATTGAAAACATTACAGACAAGAAAGCCTAGACCTGCGCTTAAGCCTAAAAGGAAAATGAACTCAAGTCACAACTCACCTAGGAGCTTCCAGCTTTTAGACCACACTGTTAGGTTGTGTTATAACTGCCTGTAGCAGCAAAATACTTCCGCAGTCGCGCCGTCCCCTTTAGTCCACTCTCTATGGCTACCGACAGTGAAATTCAAGTTCGATTTTTCCACACCAACCCGCTCGCTGCTGAAAATCCTTTGTCAGAGGGTAGCACCCAGCCTTTAGGTCCACCATTCCCTTAGAGCCACTCCAAGGCAATTCTATCGTCAAATATCTGGACACTAAGAATCAACGCTACCTCCAAGACAAGCAGCGCAGGGCTGCCGCTGGTGGTCATAAACCCACCAGTCGTGTCAACGCAGCTACCGTAGCTGATCCAGCACGGGTTCAGGCTTGGCTTAAAACTAAATCTGAAAAATTGAACATAGATCTCTCTCTCATCCAAGCTCGGTATGCCAAGAGAGAGTGCTTCAAATGTGGTAGTACCGACCACAAGTTACCTCAGTGCGGGAAGTCCCCAAACTGAGTGTCCCAGTAGTTTCTGTAATTGAAGGTGCTGGGGACCATTCTGTAAAGAATGATTGTTCCAGTGGTAATCCTGGAATTGGTCAGTCAATGAGTGATGACCAAACTAATGCATTAGAACGTTTAACCCATGATTGGGATCTTATTGAAGAAGCTGTGTTAGAGCGTCTTCAGCAGCAGAAGGAATTTCCGCTTAGTGTTATTTTAGCTAGAATTCAATCTAGAAGAGATCTACAAGAAAGATCTAGTACATTGATGTATTTTACTGGCAAATTAGGTAGTTCTACCGTTAGATTCTTTATTGATACTGGTGCTGAAGGCAGTTTCGTGTCTGAAGCACTGGTTCGTGCAAAACAGCTTCCGCTACAGCGTGGTAGAAGTTTAGTAGTTAGAGCTTTTGATGGCTCCAGGCACGAGTGTAAACAAGTGCTGGGGAACATTTCTCTTAGTATTAGTGAATATCGTGGTACTCATAGCTTTGTGGTTGCTCCGCTTTCTGGTTTTGATGTCATTCTTGGTATGGACTGGGTGGATCAGTTTACCGACGTTACGTTCATGCCTAAGCAGCAACAAGTCCAACTGTCTACTGCTGATGGAATGGAATTAATCTTGTATTCAGATAAGGTTCCTGCACCGTCGTTCCCTCTGTGCAGCATGGCTACTTATGAACGCGACCTTAGACTGAATCAAGTTCAAGATGTTTTTGTCGTAGCGGTGCAATGGAAAACTGATCCCCTGTCGGACTCTCCTATATTGGACGTCTCCATTCCAGATCATTTTGATGAAGAAACTAGAACTAAATGAAGAAAGATCTGAACCTGGTACTGGATGATTTTCGAGATCTGATCCTTAAAGGCTATTTGGTGGAAATGCCGCCCGATCGTGAAAAAGACGGTGGTAATTTTACTATCAAATTGAAGCCTGGTGCTGAACCTCCTAACCAACCTCCTCGTCGTCTGGGCCTGCATCTTCACCCTGAATTAGAAAAACAGCTCAAAGACTTACTGGCCAGAGGTTATATCCAGCACAGCAATTCTGAATTTGGAGCCCCGGTGCTGTTTGTTAAAAAGAAAGATGGCACTTGGCGGCTCTGCGTTGATTATCGCGAATTGAATGATCTCACAGTCAAATTGAAGTATCCTTTACCTAGAACGGATGATCTTCTAGATTCCATAGAAGGCGCTACTGTGTTCAGCAGTTTAGATGCTGTGCAAGGTTACCACCAGTGCCGCGTCAGAGTCGATGACGTACCGAAAACAGCTTTTCGGACCCAATATGGTCACTACGAGTATCTCGTGCTTCCTTTTGGACTTACCAATGCTCCTGCGCATTTTCAGAAGTATATGCATCATATATTTCGGGAAGCCAACCTGCTGGGAGTGACTGTACTGGTCTACTTAGACGATATTTTAATTTTTAGTAAAAACCTTGAAGAGCATGCGCAGCATGTTAGGGCTGTGCTGGAGGTGCTTCACAAGAATAAAATACAGTTGGCACCTCATAAGTGTCGCTTTGGTCTAGCTGAGGTGGAATTTCTGGGTCATTTGGTGTCTGCTAATGGTATTAGACCTGATCCTAAGAAGGTTGCCGCGATTGCCGAATGGACCGCTCCCACCAATGTTAGTGAGTTGAAGTCGTTTACTGGTGCTGTAAATTTTCATAGAAGGCATATTGAACACTGTGCGTCTATTATGGCACCTTTGAACAAGTTAACAAAGAAAGAAACACCTTATATCTGGGGAACCGAACAGCAGGCAGCATTTGATGATTTAAAACAGGCTCTCATCAGCGCTCCCGTACTGCGACCTCCCAAATTTGGTGGTATGTTTCATTTATACACCGATGCCAGTGGTGTTGGCATGGGTGGTGCGTTGTATCAAGACTTTGATGATGGCAGGCATCCTATTGCTTTCTGGAGCAGCTGCTATACCCCTGCACAGCTAAATTACGGCGTGCCCGAGCAAGAGCTGTGTGCTGTCATCCTTGCCTTGAAATATTTTGAACATTATCTGAAGAATGCTCAGGTGACTGTGTTATCTGACCACATGGGTCTGTCTACTTTCCTTACAAAAAAAGGGATTAAAGAAACTCGCAGACACATGCGCTGGAAAGATTTTCTGGCTGAATTTGATATCCAGATCAAACACATCGCTGGCAGAGATAATGTTGTTGCTGATGCTTTAAGCAGAAGAGGGTGGCTCGAGCAGCTGCAAGTTAATACAATAAATGTTGGTGGTAGTGATGCTGATAATAAACTTCTGGATGGCTGGTCAGCAGCATGCAATTCTGATCCAGCAATTAAAAATCTGCTAGAAAAGTTTGCTACCGGGACCTTGTCAAAGAAGAGATTCGCGATGCCTGATGATAAATTGTATCGTCTTTATGGTTCACAGTGGTGTTTGGTTGTACCTCATAGTAAAGTTCACGCCTTACTTCATGAATTTCACGACTCACCTACTGCTGGTCACATGGGTGTTGAGCGCACTGAAGTGTCGGTGCGTCGTCACTACTGGTGGCCTACGTTGCATGCTGATGTAGTGAAATACATCACTCATTGTCCGCACTGCCAACGTAATAAACCAGATAATCAAGCCATGTATGGTAAGATGGTACCAGTACAGGTACCCAAACTACCTTGGCTGGCTGTGAATATTGACTTCTTTGATATGCCGCCGGACGAGGCCGGGATGGACTACGCGTTAAGCGTTACTGATCGTATGTCTAAAATGGTTCATATCTTGCCCTGTATGAAATCTATCACTGGAGAAGGTACTGCTCGTCTCTTTTACGATGGTGTATTTAAGTATCATGGTATGCCTAAATCTATTGTTTCTGACCGTGATTCAAGGTTTACATCAGCGTTTTGGCAAGAATTAATGAAAATTTTAGGTACTGATTTGCTGATGTCCACTGCTATGCACCCTCAAACTGATGGTCTAGCAGAGCGTAGTCACCGTACTATTAAAGAAACCCTGACTAACTGGACTGCTGCTAATCCCAGCAACTGGTCTCAACATATTTCTTCAGTCGAATTTGCTATCAACAACTCCAAGCAAGGTGCTACTGGTCAAACTCCTTTCTTTCTTAATCATGGTCTGCACCCTCATACTCCTGCTTCCTTATTGGCTGATTCAGTTTTGCCCGCTTCTTTATCTCCTCATGCTGATGATTATCTCAAGAAATTAAAGACAGCCTGGAAGTGTGCTCATCAATGTGTCTTAGCAGCCCAAGAAACCATGAAGAAGCGAGCCGACCGCCACCGCCGACCGAGTCCGTTTAAAGTTGGTGATAAAGTTTTAGTATCTTATAAAGTTTTAAAGATGCCTGATGTGACAGCAAGGAAGCTGCAGCATCGGTATTTTGGTCCTTACCCTGTCACGCAGCTGTGTGGTGAGAATGCAGTTGTGGTGGAGCTGAGTGCCGGAAGAACAAGGTCTTTTAATGTTTCTAATCTTAAGCCTTGGAAGGAAGATCCAGACACCTTCCCTGGCCGTGATTACTCTCAACCTGGTCCTGTAGAAGTTATTGGTGATGAAGAATATTTTACAATAGACAGATTCATCAAGAATAGGTGGGTGAGAAGTGGTCGTGGTTATAAAGAACAGTTTTTGGTGCATTGGGAAAATTACCCGCCAGAAGACGTATCTTGGCTTCCAGTACAGCAGCTTGAATCAGAGATGGAAAAGGATAGTTTTACAGAATTATTGAAAACATTACAGACAAGAAAGCCTAGACCTGCGCCTAAGCCTAAAAGGAAAATGAATAATAATAGCCAGCAGCAGCAGGCAGCGCCTCGAGCTCAGCGGCAACAGCAGCAGCAAGAGCCTACTCGAGTTAGGACTAGGGCACAGCGATAGTAACTTTCTTAGATTGATTATGGGTTGTTACACCTTACGTAATTCTTTGTCTTGCTTTGTGTACTCTACAAGTGATTAACGATGGGGCTATCAGAGTGTTCCCGACTTGTAGTACAGTTTTGATCCTTTTGCAAAAAGTGTGTTTTTGGTATAAAGAAGGGGAGAATGTTACGTGCATTTAGTAGCATTAGACCCTGGAGTGGCCCCTGCCCTCTCACACTATATAGCTAAGCTCCAATCCCCTGTTAGATAGTTGAATATATGTAATTATATATTATAATACGTATAACACTCAACAGTTACTGTGGAACTGCCACCGATTGGTTATGCACGTGGTGATGGAATCTACCTTGTCGATTATGTATTTGGTCGTAAATGGGATACTATTGTTGGTAAATCTCGCCCTGAATGGTTTTATCATGTAGCTTGGCTTGGTTACTCTCTTGAAGAAGCTACTTGGGAACCCCGCCGCCAACTACTCGGCATTAAAGATTTAATTGATGAATATGATGCTGCACACCCACTCAAACGTGGAGAAGCTACGCTACCACCTTGGCCTACTGTTAATTCTAAAAAGAAGAAGAATATCAAGGAACCTACTAAAAAGAAGTAATTTTATTGTCTATGTGATTTTTTTTTTTTTTTTTCCCTGGTTAAGAAATTTTCAGATTTGTCTATTTATATTTTCATTTTGTTGATTGTCTTTTGTTTTGCTTTCCCCTTGATTCCTTTGTCTGCTTACATTGTTCTGAGCCAGCGAGGACGTGGCTCTTTTCTTAAGGAGGGGATAATGTAGCACTTTGCGCCTTATTTTGCCTTTTTCTATTTTGGTCTCTTTTCTTTCTTCCGTCGCTCTGGACAGCTATTCTCTGCCAGACTCAGTCTGACACAGTCACTCTCGTTATGGCTGCGTGCCCTATAACGTTATAGCTTGAGAAGCTACATACTCAATTCCTAAATAGCTCTCCATCGCTCTTTTCCACATTCTTAATTATGATTAACTCTTGATTCGTGTAACCAGGTACACCTGATACTCCTAGATACCCTATAGACCTCTAAGACAGTGTAGTTGTGACTCCACTGTGCGCATTCGATCGAACATCTTGTTCCTAAGAACTTAGCCTTCCACCCAGTTAGGCATAGTTCTACACAAGCTCTGGAGATGGTTGAAATGGTGCTGGAGCTGCTGGGCGACCAAGGCACGAAAATGGAATCATAGGTCACATACGCGGGTCTATGGTGTCGCTGGCACATAGAAACTATCATTCAACGCGCCGGGAGGTAGCAGACGCCGGATTTAACTAGCGTTCAAGCCAGTAATGGCTGGAGCATGAGGCAAGTGGAAGCCGTGAGCAGGAAGTGCCGGGTTGCTGCTGCAGCTATAATGCCGAGATACTATGACAGTAACTTCAATGAGGGTCTCGACCGGGAATAAAGAAAGAGGCGATCAAAGACTGGGATTTGATCTGCGGACAGGGGAATCAAAAAGCTGGTGGGTTTGAGAGTAAATCCCGGTCACAAGTACTGAATTCCCGGTCATGAGAGTATGTAGAACATAAATGAGGCCAGCTACCTGGTCTAGAGAGCTGTTTGGCAGTTACCGATTTGTGCGAAATGGGCAAAAATCCCAGCTGAAAAGCGAGAACCGGTCCTTTCGCGGTCAACAGACTTACTTGATATATGTACATTCCAGAAAACGGGGCCTCGACCGGGATAAAGTCCTGGAACCCGGGAATTTTTGACATCACACGAATTGAGAGGATTTCAATTGAACTTTACAAAGCCAGCTGCAGCCTGGGAGGCCCTGCTAGGGGCTTAAACTATAGCTCTACATAATAGGTATCTAAAGGAAATTAAATATGGCAAAAAGAGCAAGGATTTGTCCACTAAAAAGCCGATCTGGCTCCAGACTGGGCAAAATGCGCGCCAGCGGATGCGGCTCCAAGACCTTATAGAAGACCGTTCCTTGCAAAAATAACCAACTACGACCGAGCGTTGTTGCTGTGCTGCGTCGCTCACCCTAAATTTCCGGTGCTGATCGCTATCAGCTACACTATCCAGCTCCGCCCTGCCACTAAATTCAACACTCTACTTCTCTCTAAAACAAATTCATCTTTGAAACCTTCTCTACAACACCAAATACTCCCCCTAAAACAACCAGCGCTAACTGCAGCTGCAAGTCGCCGTCATCACCATACAAGCTCAAGTAACTACCATTTGAGACCTTTCAGTACCATTATTTCAACGCAGAAGCTCTCATCCTAGTCCAAGTCAACCTCTATAAAAGCAAGCAAACAATAATGCAGTCTGGAAGACCATCTCAACTTTCTCAAGCACCTTCCAAAAATTGACGGGAAACACTGCAACTTTTCCACCACAAAATATGCCATCAATTCTACCCGGTCTTATACGGCAAGCATTTTGAAGCACGTATTTTTGCATATCTTTACTCAGCACCGTATTTCCCACTGCATTAATGGCTACGCCGCCATATAACAACCTTAATTTCAAAAACTGGCCGGCAATTCCTCAATCTGATCACTACCGCTCTGCAAACTGCATTATGGGCTTTTTACCGTACAGCGAAAACAGTTTCAGGAGCTTTATCATCACCAATATCTACACTTATAACCTGGTAAGCAATATCAGCTCCTCTATTCCTCTGAACCCGCCAAAATAGCCACCAGCGAGAAAATGCTCGGCCACAGCGGCACACATTGTCAGCTAAATATATGTTTGGGAGTATTTTAGCTTCCTTCTCCGCTTCTTTCTAGCCCAGAATATCACTCATATACTTGCTGATTAAAAAGACCATCAGAACCTCGATAAGAGTTCGATGCTGGAGCCTGCGATCAATTAATTAGAAGAACTAAATTATCACTTCAATATAGATATCACTCTGAAACCCCGCCGATTCTAATATAAAATACATACCTAACAATGCAGATATTGCATCGGCATAATCTATAGCGCTGTGCTGAAGAAGGTCTCAGGCTGCTGTGATTGCATATAATTTAAACGTGTTATAGGCTTGAAAATGCATCTAGAGCTCCTACCAGCGCAGTAAATGTCAATTTAAGACATTCTTAAATAAGAATGTCTTAAATATGTCATATCAAATTAATACCCTCCCAATTCCCAAAACATAGCTTTATTGGACTCCAGGAGCTGTGTCCCTCACCATAGTCCTCACTATTAGTAATTTTCCGTTGCTGATCGCTATACGCTGCACTATTCAGCTCCGCCCTACCACTAAAATCAATACTCTACTTCTCTCTGAAACAAATTCATCTTTGAAATCTTCTCTACAACACCAAATACTCGCCCCAAAAGAACCATCGCAAACATGCAGCTGCAAGTTGCCGCCATCACCATACCAGCTCAAGTAACTAAAATTCAAGACCTCTCATTACCATTATTTCAACGCAGAAGATCTCATCCTACTCCATGTAAATCCATACAAAATCACTCAAACAATAATAATGCAGTCTGGAAGTCCATCTCAACCTCTTCAAGCACCCTCCAACATTGGCGGGAAACACTGCAACTTTTCCACCACAAAAAATCCATTAATTTTCCATCCGCAGGCATTTTAAAGCAAGATGGGTTAGATATCTGGACTTATTACCTCGTTTAGCAGTGTAGCTGGCAGCCGAACAGCTTTAAAACTTTCTCATAAGCAGCACTGAAGGCAATTAATATCAATCCCCACGAGCCAGGCACCGCCCTTGGCAAGCTGAGCTTGAAGCTCCATTTTAGCAAATTTCCCAGCAGCAGCCATAAATTGAAGACCTTTCAGAGCTGGAATATCAATAATCATATCTTTGTAGACCAAAGCAGCATCTCAGTTCATACAAGCAGGCAGGTGCAGCCATCTGCGAGGAATCATTTGGGACTGAGGCTACAGTCAGCCAACATGATATTTTGGGATCGCTTCACTGCAAATGCCGGCTCATTCCTTCAAAAATACACCATACCATGGTGAGAACCAGAGCAACCACCGAAACCTTCAAATAAGATCCATTGTACAACAACAACAACAACAAACAACCCAAAGAGCCTGCGGTCATTGATCAACTTTAATGTGGTACCCAGATCTCTCTTAAGTCTCAGCAAAATAATTGAATATTACGCTACCTTTTCAGGATAAACTTGTGAGATTAAATTTACTAGAACGTGCAGCTAAGGAAACAGAGATCACTAATCATTATTTTCAACCTGCAATTAAGTTTAAACAGTAATCTTTTCGCTCCGTTGAGCCTACAAATACAATTACGTGCCATCATTAAAAAAGTTGAAAGAATTTTGATAGGCGTTGCGGCATTAGATTCCATATATAATGCAAGCTGCGCAGCTTGATTGCATGCTGCTATTAAATTGCGTTCTGCAGCTCATACTCAAGCTGCTTAATTTATTGTTTACATTCAATATTTCAAGATCATTAAAAATCCCGCTTTCGGGATTAGGAAACTGTTCTTGATATCAACACAGAGTCTTTTTTCCATGCGACATGGCCTTGATTAATTCTACAGTGTTGCCAGCTAAATCGTTTAAGATGCAACGTGCCGGTCTTAATGCAGTAAATCAGCGAGGAAGCCGCCTAATCTGTTGCAGCAGTTCTGTAATTGAACAAGTGAGGCAGAATGTGGCCTCGAAAAGCGTCCGGGCTCAAGACCTGGTGCAGCAATATATTGAACAGGCAGAGGCACGGAATGCTGATCTAAATAGCTTTATCAGCATTGATAGAGATGGTGCAATGCTGCAGGTAAGAAATGGGCGAAGGTTTCTTATTAAAGTAGATGAACTGTGCACCCTTACCGCCACCCTATTGAATTATTAAACTAACGACCGAAGACACTTGTTTCAATATAAATATCTACAGGCTGCACAAGTGGATGAACGTATTAAGAATGGAGAATTAGTCGGTCCTCTCGCTGGAGTGCCCATAGCAGTCAAGGTGATTAGACATTTTCCTTCTTGTCCGCAAATACAATCTCTCCTTGATTGCACGTTAGTCAACTTTTCTCCTTTCCTATTGTATCTACAGGACAATATATGCACTCTTGGATTGCAAACTACAGCTGGATCTAAGATTCTAGATGGCTATAAATCTCCTTATGATGCGACAGCAGTAGCAAAACTCCGTGCTGCCGGTGCTATTATTATTGGAAAAACCAACATGGATGAGTTTGGAATGGGTAGCTCTACTGAAAGCTCAGGATATGGGCCAACATTAAATCCATGGGGCAAAGATCGTGTGCCAGGGGGCTCTTCTGGTGGATCTGCTTCTGCCGTAGCTGCTGGCCAATGTGCTGCGGCACTCGGTAGCGATACTGGTGGCAGCATTCGCCAACCAGCTAATTTCTGTGGTATTGTAGGAGTGAAACCTACATATGGTAGGGTATCTCGTTGTGGATTGATTTCTTATGCTTCATCTTTAGACTGTATTGGCCCTATGGCTCGCAGCGTAGCTGATGCAGCAGCAGTGTTGGAGGTTATATCTGGTGCAGACCCTATGGATGCTACTTCAAGCACTCTTTCTGTTGATAATCTAACCGAAAAACTGGTACCTGCATCGTATTTTAGCAGCAATAAACCTTTAGCTGGACGTAAATTTGGTTTTATTAGAGAGACGTCTGGTGAAGGCGTGGCACCAGAAGTAGAGGCATCAGTGCGTGCTGCAGCTACTCAATTGGAATCTCTAGGTGCTGCGGTTGAAGAAATTTCTCTGCCTACATATAAACTAGGGTTACCCGCCTATTATGTTATAGCTTTAAGTGAGGCATATTCTAATCTGTCCCGCTATGATGGTGTCAGGTATGGTCATCGTGCACCTGGTACTGAAGACTTGCGTGAAATGTATGCTGCTTCTCGTACCATACTGGGTGGAGAAGTACGGCGTCGTATTTTAATGGGTACTTATGCTTTATCAGCAGGTTATTATGATGCTTATTATAAAAGAGCACAGCAGGTCCGTACTTTGATTGCTAGAGAAATGAGTGCAGCATTGAATAGTTGTGACGCTTTAATATGCCCTGTTGCACCTACTCCTGCATATAAAGTCGGCGAAAAAACAACTGATCCATTGGCTATGTATAAAGGTGATCTAATGACTGTAAATGTTAATTTAGCTGGGTTGCCCGCCGTGGTTTTGCCGTGTGGCGTTGTTAGTGATGGTGGAGAATCACTGCCTGTGGGATTGCAAATGATTGGGAAGGCGTTTGGAGAAGCAGACTTATTGTACTTAGCTCATGTGTATGAACAGACAGCGGGAGTAGCGGAGAAAACACAACCTCCTGGCTTCCCTTGGCTTTAACAATACTATTATTTCTCTCTTCTGTAATTTCCTATTGTTAAAACAACAAATAGGTGGTAGTTATAGTTAAAAAAATATATATATATTACAAAATAAGACGAAATCTATTGATAGTCATTCCAGCAAAACGACCACCGATCACTAAACTAATCAACCTACATTATTGTGCAGCAGGCACAGCAGCCAGGCCGGGCTTTACTACTGTGTATATTACTATAATCCATTGCTGCTTGCTGCGCTATGAGAAGTGTATCCATTGCTTTCTCAAGTGTAGCTACCCTACCTAACAAAGTACCCTGCCCTACAGTACAGCTAGGTGCAGGTTCATTTGCTGGTAAATGCTGTCGTATTTGCCGCTCTGCTGCAGGCAACCTATCTTCCAGCGCCCTTACACGAGCTAAAATAGATACCTGCGTCGCTCCAGGCATGCCATCAGCTCCTGGCATCATTTTACTGGTTGCCTTTCTGTATGTTGCCATGGGTGAATCAGCTACAATACTCTCCCCATCACTACTAGGAGTCATCGCTCGTCCTCTAGGAACAAACACAGGGGGTGGTCTTGGACCAGCACCGGCAGCTGCAAGAGGGGAAGACCCTCGTCCATCATATGCAGATGAAGTAGAGGCTATACCACCGCCACCAACAGTACCAGTACCGCCATCTGAAGAGTAGTAACCACCTTCTTCAGCAGAAAGATAAGCAGACGCAGAGCTATAAGAAGATAAACGACGGCTCAGTACATCCTGGAAATCTTCTCTATAAGTATCCCTATCTGTAACGCTGGCACTATCCTCCCCTTGAATTAGTGAGATACCCCCATCCCCACCACCGTCACCACCAACAGCACCACCGATAGAACTATTCGCTCCGCTGATGTGAACACCAGACGGACCGACCATCGGAGAATCAGGTTCAGTAGCACCACTCTCAGCCCTGGCTCTCTGTAAATCAATTTCTTTCTTTAATTCTGGATCATGCCATGGGCCTAAATCATCCAATAAAGATCCTTGAGATTTTCCACCTAAATATGATGGAATATTTTCAGGATCAACCCACCGAGTCAGCTCTGGCATGTAATCACTAGGACAGACATGAATTTTTGCTTGAGTTCTGACATCTAACATTGGCTTGACAATAGTCCAAATAGCACGGAATACAGTAGGGGCATTGATGATTAATGTCTTTCCCAATGTTTCAGGGTAGTTATCTTGATCAGTGCGGGTGACGGAACTTAGAATTCTCTTCACATCTGCACTAAGGTGGCGTAAACCCACTCCTTTTAAATCCATAATAGCCAAAGTTTGACTAACATGCTTGCCTGCTATCAGAGAACATGCAGGGAAGATGTAGCGCAATGCACGTTCGTATTCTTGAATATGAAATAACAACATCCGCTCTTCAGTCGTGATCTTGGCCAGTGCACGGACATTAATTTGTCCCAAGTGCTGAATGTAGATCGGGCGACCTAGACGATCTATCTTGTGATAGCCTTGAGGATAGAGAGTAAGGAATGCATCACGTTCATGGAAATTAAAAGATTCAATAATATTGTCAACTCCCATTTCTTTCCGCCAATTCAAATGAGCTAAAAACATATCCTTGGCACGACTAATATCATGCTGACGAGCACGGAGGAAACGACGGAGATAGTACTTATCAAAAAGAGGTCTTAGAGGTCCAACTTCAGCTTCAATTACGTGTCTATACTTCACCAAGAATTGTTCCTGCAATTTACAAAGGACGGTGAGGAAGCAGTCGGCTTAATAATAGACCTAATAAAAAAAACTTCATGAATTCCGTATAAATGCATAATTTTCCTCTCACCTCTTGATCTTTTGTAATACCCCATTCCTTCACAAACTCTTCTTCTGTCAATTCAGAATCTGGCAAGTGTGGAGGAGCGGCACCTCGTGGGCGAGTTCGCCGCCGCCTGCTGCCTGTAGAGAAAGTTCTTTCGGCTTTAGTAGTACCAGGGCTCTCTTCATCCTTCGAAATACTCCGTATATGTGACAATGTGCGCACTGCTTTGCTAGCTGAACGCGAAGCGCTCTTCATTCTAACCCAAGTGGTTTCTGTTGGTCGATGATCCTGCTTGCCAGAAAATTTTCAAATGCTTTGATACGATACTGAACAGCAGACTTGAATATGTGTAGTAAGCGAAAGATAATATTATAAAACAGCTAGAACAGTTATAACTTTGAAGGTTGAACAAATCAAATCGTTCAGCCCAAGGCGGTACGTGCTCCGGCTAGCCACGGCCGACCTCGCCCAGAATAGATACAGAAATAAATTTGCAAGAATTGATCGAGGAAAATTGGGCATTTAGAGGACTTCAGTTGGCAATCGCTGGCTTTTAAAAAAGTTTCTTAGGAGTGGTCAACCAATTTTGTGTGTTGTATATTATGACAATAAATTCATGAAAGGCCATTAAAAATACATTGTCGAAATCTTGTAGCGAAGTGCTAATCGTCGACAACGTGACGAGCTTTATTTCTCGACGTATATTTTAACATCAGGGTTTGCCGTGATCACTCTTTTACAAAGATGAGTTCGTTGGCCTCTAAGTTCATTTACGGAGATATTGACTGGGATTGGTGGCAGGAAAACACCAGAAAATGGAGCCCGGTTGTTGCTGGAGCTTTATTTGGCGCAGGTGGGTATCAGGCCAAATTGATCTCCCGGCAAAAACGGCCGAGTTGCCTTGTTCTTTGGCCAGCTGTTTAGATGTCTTAAGCGTTAATCTGAGTTCCGTTTTTAAAATCTAAATTGCAGCTTGGTGGAGCTGGGCTGATGCTATAGTATTTGAGCACGTTTCAGGTGCTGGAAGCCCTCCTTTCAAATATTGCTTGCCAGGCATCGTTGCCACCTTGGCTTTACTATTGATCAATCTAGTCAGTAGAGATGATCTTGCAGAAGTCAGCAGTACTGGAGACCCTGGAGATAATGTGAGTTGGGAATAAATAGCCACGAATTTCTTTAATGATTAAGTTGATTTTTTACCTAGCAGCAAAGGCGACAGGCTGTCTCTTTCTCACCTTCTTTTTCCCTTTCATCTTTGTGCAGACACGAGCAAGGGCATGGTTGTTGTTTAGTTTCTTGCTTGCAATTTCTAGCGTTGGTGGTAGTATAGCTGTCTTAATTTCAACGTCTCAAGCGCAGCAATTTACTGCAACTGGCGTGGTAAGCATTGTATTCTCCCTATTTTTCTTCCTCGGCTGTCATTGATAGTTCATTTATGGTGACATATTAGTAAACTTATCGTTAATCCTGCAGGGTTCTGTGATGCAATGTGGTCTCATTCTAGCTGCTTCCCTTCTTTTCTGGGCATTTAGATCAGAAGGGGAAGGTAGCTCGGGCTATGGCTTTATATGATTAAAAAAGAGAATAAATCAACAAGACATCTTTGACAATTGACATGTAATAAAATAAAGAAGAATGGAATCAAAGGACAAGCGCCTAGTAATTGTTTCTGGAATTTGGCTTTCCTCCTACCGGCGCTGCAGGTCTTTCTCTAAACACATCCCGAACATCCCTGCCGCTCCCACCACCACCACCAACTCCTTCTCTAGGAGATTGAGAAGAAGAACGGGACCCCCGTCGACCACCACCACCTCCATTATCATAGTTTCTATCATTACCTCCTCTGTAGCCTCCAGCTCCATGGGAAGACTCATGATCATGGCGACCCTGATAAGAACCTCCTCCTCTGCCATACTCATTATCTCTATCTCTATTATCCCTACGATCCCAAAGTCTGCCTCTGTCGACAGAGATGTGTCCGCGATCTCTGCTTCGACTTCGACTTCGACTTCTGGCCCTTCCTGACCCTCCACCATACCTATCTCTAGATGTAGATCGTGATCTACGACGCCTGGATCTGCCCCCCTGCCCATGAGTATCTCTGCGAACAGGAGAGCGGGACCTTCTCCTACCTCCGCCACGGCCTCTGTCGCCACCACCTCTGCCTCTGTCAAGCTGCTGATCAGATCCCATACCACGCCCTAATTCTCTAGCTCCAGCACGATTAGGAGCACGCTGTCCCAAAGCTACAGCTAAAGATGCTTTCACTGAAGCTGGGCGCCTGCTACCCTCATCAGTGCCACGGCGATCAGGGCCACCCTGGGCAGCATTACCGAGAGCTGTAGTAGGAAGATTCATAGCACGTAGATCATTGCACACTTCATCTGTCACTGTTTTTGGAATACGTGGGAAAAGGGTCTCAAAGTAGTACTGGTCTAATAGAATATCCCTTGCAAAGGTGCCAATAGTGATCGTCTTACTAAAGTTAGCAGGGCTAGGAGTGAATTTCTCATCGTCACGCATATATTTCTTGAACCACGACCACAAATCACGTGGGTTGCAGCAATACCTAAGATAAAGAAATCCAATCTGCAAGTGAAAAGAAGAAAACCAAATTAGCTAAAACAGCCATTCGCCGCCATTAATTTATCTATTATTTATCAAAATCCCTAAAACTAAAACTCACTGCTCGAATGTAGGGAGAATCGTGATGATCGATCATCTCTCGAATTTCTGGAGGAGATGGCTTCAACTCCCCTAGGCGGAATATTAAGCAAAAAGCAGAAGAAGGGCCTCGAGCGTTTCCTGACAGCCACGGCTCTATATGATCAACGCTGCAATAAGGATGGAATTAAAACTCAAAATAAATATTTAATCGTGTGGTTATACCTCTATTGCACGTGCTCTTAACTACTGCATTTCGTATAATCTGCGCCTACGTTTCATATATTTCATCAATAACCTCGTGGACGCTATCTAGATCGAGTGCCTTTTTGATGTAATAGTGAGAACTCTTGATATTCTGAACCAAGACGGACTCCAAATTGAAGGTACTGGCATTCCCGTATTGTTCCATTTTATTAGCGAGGGCGCGAGCTCCCCCAGAGCTATTCAAATTTTGAAATCAGATCAAGCAATCAGAATGCAATTGATCCAAAAATAGTGCAGCGCACCACTGCCCGGTTTAAGATCAAGGATAATTAAATTCGATAAAAACTAATGCATAAATTTAATTATTATGCTATATTGTTGATGCATTTCGCACTTTACCTTGCGTTCTCCCACCATGCATCCTCAAAATTCCTGAAAAATCGTGCTGGGACCAAACGAAAGGGAGAGCAAAGAGGAGTCGGCTCAATGCGAGGAGGTTTGCTCACTGACTAAAGCAGCAGTTCTTGCATGTAGCTATTCTTTATCTTATAATTTCTGCAATAGATTGAGCAAAAAGGGAAGCCAGTTTGAAGCGAGCTTGGCAGACGTCGTCTGAGACGAAGCAAAAACACGCTCCAATTTTGCTCTCTATCAAAAAACCTACCAACGATTCTGGGAGTTTATTCTACATGCATGGGGCACCATGTACTACTACTAGAGCTAACATAAGTCAAGTTCCAAACCTCAATTTTGCGTGAAACTCTTTCATTGGGTGCAAAACAGTCTCTCCTTGGCAGAGCCCCGAAGCTGCGATAACTCCTATTAAAAGCCAAAATCAACTTCAACCCTGTGCTGTATTGGTCGTAGAGGACGCCATACATTATAAAGATGGAATAGGTAAGCGTAAAATGCAGCGGTGCGGTTGCTTTGCAGCGATTCCTCGGCAAGCGCTGCAATACACTAGTTTTGTTTTTGGCTTTTGCATACCACCCGCAGCCTCGATTGCTAATTTAGCGAAATGCTATAGCTTAACTCCATCCTTAAATGAATTGACACCGCGCATGGAAACGATTGACTGCAGGCGTGGTTGAAACTTTTAAGTTCTCTGACTTCTCAACCTCTCTCCAACTGACGCTTCTGTTTTCTACTGAACTTTTGAGCGTTCCTAACTAGTATGTACGAGCAGAGATATCACCGTTCAAAGACACCACCGTATAATCTAGATACTGCGCGAGTATCGTGGCCTAATGACCCTTGTAGCACTCCCACGTCCTCGGCTGCACAAGCTTCAAAAGCAAGTCGACGAGATCAAACACAAACAACACCTAGAACCACCAATTATGGATTAGATACCTCCGCCTATCAAACATCTCCGGGTTTAACAGTCGCTGTAGGTTATGAAAGCTCGGGTGTTTCTCCAGCAACGGGATCAGGGGCAGGAGCAGGAGGAGCGAGCACCGGCTTGACGCCCCTTGCTTCACAGCTCCGTCTTGGAGGAGGCAGAGAGTTCTCCTCCCCCGCTGTTTGTCAGCAGAACAACAGAGCTCAACAAGTTCAAAATACTGGATGTAATGGTTCTGAAGTAGCTGTAGCGTATGATACAGGAGCTTCTGCTTCTCAGCAGCAGGTACCACCATTGCAGCAACAGCAATACAATAGCCCACAAATTTTGCAGCAGCAAACCCCCTTTACCAATTATGCAGATCAATCAGCCGCAATGGAATACGTGTCTGGACCTTTAGGCGCTGGAATAGCTGCCTTACAGGGTATCAATCATGTTGCTGTTGCTGCTGCGGCTGACAACAGTTCCTTTAGCCCTTGGAACCCTACCTGGCCTTATGGAGCTGGAAATCAACAACAGCACTATAGCCATATCAACGCTGCTCAACAGTCTCAGGAACAGTCAACTTGTGCTCCGCGTCCAGGCCATGTGACTACTAGATACACTCAGCCAGCAGTACTTCAACAAGACCGACCTGATGCATCGTGGCCTTATTTGCCTGGCTATGCCGTAGTAGAAAGCACAGCTGCTCAGCAACAACAAACACAACAACAACCAGTAGTGCAGACTCTGCCACCTGTACAACAAGTAGTACACCGTAGTAGTGAACCTAGACAGCAACAGCAACCAACTCATTCTTACTCTTTACGAAGTGCCGCCAAAGCTGCTGCTGTGGCTGCTAGTAAAGCAGCCTCTGCTGTAGTGACTTCTACGACTACGTCGATCACACATAAAACACCAAAGGATTTGCCTACATCTCCTGCAGCTTCTTCTCCAGTCACTCCTGTTCCTCAACAAAATCAAGCTCAAGCAAAAGAAGGAACCCCGCCCTGTCGCCGAGGTATGAACCCAGCTACCGTACTACGTTCGCTAGGCCATGTATTAACTCCGTATGAGAAATCTGAGGTTTTGGGCTATCCTGAAATATGGTTTGTTGGCCGTATCTCTACACCAAAGATTCGTGGCAGCGTGCACAGCGGACTACCCAATGCTGGCTATGATGATAATAGAGGTGAATATCAAGCGACACCGGGAGATCACATTGCATACCGGTATGAAATCGTTAGCCTCTTAGGTCAAGGTTCTTTTGGTCAAGTATTGAAATGTGTAGATCATGGAACTGGCAGTGCTGTTGCATTAAAGATTATCAGAAACAAACGCCGTTTTCAACGCCAAGCACAAGTTGAAGTGAGTATACTTTCTACTTTAAGAAATGCAGATCCTAGTGATCAAGCTGGAATTGTACGCGTATACGATTCTTTCACGTTCCGCAGCCATCTATGCATTACTTTTGAGCTTCTAAGTGCAAATTTATACGAGCATATAAAGGCAAATAATTTTATTGGAATGCCTCTGCCGAGCGTGCATCATATAGCAGTTCAGGTGTTGAATACGTTGGTGTATTTGCGTGGATTCAATATAGTGCATTGTGATCTCAAGCCAGAGAATATACTTCTGAATGTCAGCAATAATAGTACAAGTCAAGCAGGTGGTAGCAGCATGAACAATCCCATTGGATCTTGTTCGGTCAAGGTTATTGACTTTGGTTCCTCATGTTACGCCGACCAGCGTGTCTTTACCTACATTCAATCTCGTTTCTACCGTGCTCCAGAAGTAATTTTAGGTCTAGCCTATGGTCATGCAATCGACATGTGGAGTCTTGCCTGTGTTTTAGCCGAATTGGTGACTGGAACCCCTCTCTTTCCCGGTGAACACGAAGCTGAGCAAATGGCATGCATTTGTGAGATACTAGGACTTCCACCACCTAGTTTATTGCGTGAATCCCCACGTGGAAAACTTTTTTTTGATCTTCAAACTGGTGCAGCGTTGCCTATTAAGCCAAATTCTCAAGGGAAAGTTCATCGAGTAGGGTCACAGACTTTGAGTGGTGCATTGAATGGTCGTGGTGATGCATTATTTGTAGATTTTTTGAGAAGATGTTTGCAGTGGGATCCAGCGAGAAGGATGACAGCGCAGCAAGCACTGCAGCATCCTTGGATTGCTGGAATGAGAAACAACAGTAGTCTTATTGGTGGTAGTACTGGTGGTCTCTCTCTTCAAGAGCAACAACAACGTTTAGGGCCATTAGGTGGTGCAGCAGCGGCTTTAGGATTGTGGCGTTAGAGTCAGATAGAATTAATAAACAAAAAGATTTAATTAGCGTTTCATTTTTGCACTTTCAATTTTGCATATTCCTTTCATCTTGAGTTTGAGAACCCTTACTGTCGTTTGATGCACTTTTATGAATTTCTGTAATTTGGCTTTGTTATCAAACATCAGGTAAATTGGAGCAAATATTTACCCAAAAATTATGTAAAATCAACCTAGAGATATACTAGCAACTCCAGGAGCTATTTCAATAAGGGAAGACTGCGGCTCTTCAACATGACAGCCACCTGCACCTGCACTGTGGCCACTATCATCTGTTGGTCGATTACTTAAATGTTTAGCCCAGAACTCCATTACAATACGAGTTTCTGTTTCTGAATTCAGCATTGCATGTCCTTTACCAGGTATACTATGCAATTCTACCGAGAATCCCTCACTTTTCAACAATGCTTCTGTCCCGCCCACTCTTCTTCTAGACACTACTGCATCTTTATCACCATGCAGCAATAAAACTGGGAGTTTATCCTTGGTGTCACTATTATGCGTAATGTCATTGAATGATCCTTCTTCATAAAGCTGTTCTTCTAGTAGACCAGAAGCTATAGCTACACAAGATCCTAGTACCTTGCCTTGAGCAGCACACCGCCGAGCTAGCTCCATTGCGACTGTTCCACCTTGAGAAAACCCAAATAAATGTATTTTACGAGAATCCCAACCACAGTGCACATTCAAATGCATTAGCAACTGCTCTAATCCATCGATCGTGCTGTGCATGCTGCGTATTCGTCTTTCTTCTCCTTGTCGGCCCTCAATCAATTCAAACGTCGGATCCCAAACAGTAAACCAGCTACGGCCACCATCTGATAATGGGACCTCATGAGGAGCTCCTAGTGCTAGATATGATGTTTGAGGAAGTTCAAGCGTCTTGGCAAGGGATGAAAATGGTCTTGGGTTGTCCCCGAGTCCATGAAGTAACAATAATAAATTTTCATCGATTGTGTCAATAGAAGGGACTTGGTGAAAGGGAGCTGTTGCGAAGAGTTTCGGAAGCATGCTTCTTTGCAGATTACGTTTTGTCAGATCTGATAAGCTAGGTAAGGGTCCCAAACGAGCAGCTAGCTCAAGTAGAGATGGGTTGGTTGGCTCTAATTGCAATGCTTCCCGAGAGGCGGCACGAGCGTTCGCTATTTCCCGGAGGCCTTCCAAGGCTAACGCCTTTCGGAACAATGCTTTCACCAAGTTAGGATCATACGCTAAAGCCTCATTGCAGTCTTTTAAAGCTTCATTATATTGCTGCAACTTTAATTGTGCTGCTGCTCTGCAAAAAATAAAGAATGAAACACCGCCGCAGTTGTCAATTTAAAGTTTGATGAGAGATTTCACATGCAATTGGTGGTCGTTTTGACATGGCTCTGTTTCACATACCTATTAGATAGCAGTACTGACTTTTCTGAATCGTTAGCGCTAAGAATTACTGCATCGCTGTAATACCTGATCGCAAAATCAAATTTTCCTTGTTTAAAGGCGTCGTTGCCTTTGGTCTTTAAGACCTTAGCCTCGGTCTCGACATTCTTATTATTTAGCTGCATTGTTTCAGAGTCACGCTTGCGACATTGATGGACTTCAACTTGCCTCAGATGCCAGCTTCCCTTGGCTGGCTCCAAAACTGGGCCGAGGACTCTTCCTTCGGAGACTTCACCTTTTTGGGGCAATTATATTCATCCTTAATTTCCTTTACTGCTACCAGCAACAAGCTGCCGTTGAAGTGAAGCCAACCAGAGGGACTGGACTGTTTATATAGTGCCAAGGGGGCAGGTGAGGTGCATTAAATGCTCTGCATTTGAGGGCTCATGAGGCAGCATACTGTACATGCTACATCGTAGTATTCTGGAGGGCATCCTTGCTTAATTCTTGTTCATGATCTGCACATAAAATTTACACGCGTTTGGGATACGCGCATTGAAATCATTGCCCCTATTTTTTTTTGATTTTCCCCTATGCAGAATTCCCACTGCCGTGCACCCAGTGCAAGCAACCGCAGTATAACAAATTGATCTTAGTGTAAGTTGATTCACCTTCCTTATTCAGGGCCCCGGTATGCTCCAGGGAATCTTTCTCTCAACTCAAGGTGGTGGTCTTGCTCGGCGTTTCTCTGACCCCCCGTTTTCCCGCTGTTTGCAGAACTAACCCAAGAAAATGTCCAATAAACGACCAAGCACAGATGGGCAATCTGGAAATCCATCAAATATTAGACTAAACGATGTGAGCCCCATCTGGCTCGAAGCATCTTCTACAGAGCGGTATTTACTTCTTGAAGATACTGAAACTGGAGATATATTAATGCCCTTAATTTACATGAAACACGTGCTTGTAGCTAACTATTCACGTAAATTAGCAGCACTAAAGAATCGTCTCGTCACAATTCCCGTAGCTGGGCCTTTAGCCGACCAACAGGGGTTGTTATACTGGCAATGGGCGTTTGAAAGTCCACATGCCGTCAAGGTGATTGTAAGACAAGAAATTGGAGATGCAACGCCGCAAGGCCATCTCCGCCTTGTATTGATTCCTATTGTTTATAATGCATTAGTTGCACAAGAGGATTTACGGTCTTCTCCTTTATTCCACGCGCTCCATAGAGCTATGAGATCTTCTACTTACTGGCCGTTGCTGTTGCCTATTGAAGATGGATTGCTGCCGACATTAGATGCTGCAGCAGGGATTACAGGCCCTTTACCTGATCCTTTATTCTGTGGCCCTCGTTTATTGGAAGCGACTGCTATTAAGTACATGTTTATGTTTAAAGATAAAGAGGAAATGGTTGCGAGCAAGAGGAATCGCACTACTGGTGCTTCAAACATAGATAATGGTGTACTAACTGCAGCTATTATGGGCTCTGGACTGACACAAACAACGAATTTAATGGCATTAGTACCTTCAGCAGGAGCAGCACAAAGACCTGGAGCTGATACTGCATCTATGGAGGCAGCAGCAGCTGCTGCAATGGCCTCTGCTGCAGCGATGGCTGCCGCCGCCGTTGCTGCTGCGGCGGCGGCAAAAGTTGATGAAGACGATGAAGATATTGATAATTGTGAAGCTGGTAATGACGGTGGTGGAGATGATTATGATGGCGATGGTAACATGGGTGGTGGTGGTGGTGGTGGTGGTGATAATTCTCTCCAGCAAAGCCTTGATGCTGCTGCTGGTATGAATAACGGCCCGATGCCTCTTCAAGACAATGGAACTGAAAATAATGATAATAATAATACTAATGGAGGACAAGTATCTGGTTTGCCTTCTATACAAGCATCAGATATTAATTTCCATGCCCAAATGGTCGAAGCTATGATGCAGCAACAGCTCCAATTGCAACAGCGGCAGCAGCAGCAACAATTGCAACAATTGCCGCCTCTGCCTCCTGGTTTGCAGCTACCTCAACAGCAACAACAACAACAACCAATGGCAGTAGCAATGAAACAGAATGCTCTTCAACAGCACTACCCACCCCAAATGCAGATGAATAATCCTGTCTCTCACACCGATTCTTTTGCTTCCTTAATGAGAGCAGCTGCTGGCAATACTACGAAGAACAACAACGATGGCACGGGTGCCCCTATAATTCAGCACCCGGGATTACAGACAAGCATCAACGTTGCCGATGTCCACACTGCCGATACCGTCCGTCAGCTAGTAGATATGAAATTCCAAGAATTAGTACGTGAATTAATGCGTTTAAAATCAAGTATGATGCAATTATATACTGCAGTGGTGGGTGTGGCTCTCACACAGGGGTCAGTGCCGTCTGAGTTGCTTGGTGCTGGAGGCTATATGAGTGCTCCTATGAACGCCAATGGATTGAATGGAATCGTGTCGAATGATATGTCAAATACGTTTAATAGAGCTCTAGGCGGTGGTAATGGTGGAGTGATGGGAATTGAAGCAAGAGGAGCTCATCAGAATCAACCACCACCTCTGCAGCAACAACGGATTCGTAGTGGCGCTGGTGTTGCACAGCATGATTTGATCCACCAAGCCCCTGTATGGCCACCTTTATACGGAGAAATTCAGCAAGCAGGCGGGCTCAAGGCTCCTCCTCAACAACAAGTCGGCAATATTAATGGTGGCGGTGGTGGTGGCACTCAGCTGGCCCAAGAAGAGCTCAATCTTGCTGCTTTAAAGAAAAACACCACCACCAACAATGGTGGTGATATGTTTCCTTCTTTAAGTGGTTTATTAAACGAATCATACCATAAAGATGGGAAATTTCTTGGCAGTTCTCTTAGCTTTAGGGACCATCCAAGCCTCAGTTTTGCCCGATTTGGGTGGCTCATTGCTACAAGGCGGTGGCGGTGGAAGCGCACTTCCTGGTTCCCAGCAGCAACAGCAGCAGCATGGTAATATGAATGCTAGTCCTGGAGCTCAGCATGCTGCCGCATGGGCTAATGCAATTGGTATGGGGTTCCCTCAGCAGCAAGGTATGAACAACAACAACAACACTGGGCAGCAATAAGAGAGAACATATTTGTGTCTTTGACAAAGGATCTTACCCTTTGTTTTATTTGACTACTAGTACTATAAAGGATTTATTATCATATTGCAAACATGTATTTTTCTTCTCTATCTAGTTGCGTATATACACACCATTCACTCTTTATCAGTTCTGAAGCAACGCCAATTGATACTATGTGTTTGTGTTTTGCATTTTCAAAGGGAAAATGGTATTATTTTACAAATGTAAAATTCTCTTTTACTAAGCTACGGATTCTTTATTAAAAATCCCATTAAATTCTCGAAACGAAAATAGTGTTTGTTCTCTCTTCCACCCTTTAATCTAATGAGAGGTAAATGAAACTCTAAAGAACATAAAAGAAAAAAAATGCAATCCGACTGACCAAAATAATTTACTGAAGCTGACCAGGCCAGAGACAAGTAAGAGGAATAGTGAGTCCCTGGACATCAACAGTGGTAGGAACATGGCACACACCAATGTTCTGGGTCCAGTTGTTTCCAAAGGGACTGGCCAAGTGATCAGCCAAGTTCTCAAGAGGGTTCTTTCCGGTGGCTTGTGCCTGGACCGTGAATCCAGCAAAGGCAATCATAGCAAGACGTCCGTTCTTAAGTTCCTTGGTCTGGAGATCCTTCAAGTTACCCTTGGAGAAGCCCAAAGGATCGAAGATACCACCGGGGTAACCAGGCTGGGTGTTGGGAACAGAGTTGTTCTTGAAGATGGGGTCATCATTCACAGAGCCGTGATTGCGGATATCCTGCCAGCGACGGACCTCAACAAAGTGCATGAGAAGGAACTCCCAAGCGAGCAGCCCACCATAGTTCATGGGGTTTCCTCCAGTGACGTTAAGGTCGGGGAGGTTCTCGGGTAAGCTGGAGGTGTACCACCACTGTTCAGGGTGAATGATAGTTTGGCCGAGGACACCGGCAACACCAAGCATGGCCCACCTAGCGTGGACTAATTCGGCGTGGACCATCCAGTTGAGGGCTTCAGGAGACGATGCAAGACCCATAGGGTCGAAACCACGGTCACCTAGAAAATTAAAAACACGGACAATTGTGAGCTAAATTAATTCCAAGTTTGCAAGATTGGGTATTTCAGGCTCCATCATCATCATCATCATCGGGAACTTTTCGGAAATCTGAACAGCCCTAAACTTACCAGGGAGGGTGTTGTTTAAATAAGTAGGGGCCTGGACACCAGGAAACCAGGTGGGACGGTCAGCAGCAGCAACAACAACCATGCGTCCACGGGAAGCGCGAGCAGCGCGGGTTGCCTGCAGGTTTGTATAGAACATCGTGGATCAAAGCATACAAGGTTAATAAACGTGTCAAATGGCATGAAGGCTCCCAAATTATAAAACAATTTTATCAAATCATATTTTCTAAAGATGGGGAATATCTTTCTCACCACAGGGGCGCGAGCGCCAGCAAAGAGCTGAGTAGACTGCATCTTCTTATATATTGGTATGAAACAAGGTCTGGGTTAAGAGGTCTCGGTAATTAGCGATTTTCACCCTCTGATCTTTTTGATCCAAACAGGATTTTGCCATTCTGCATTAGGAAGAAAGATTTTCTGATGTTGGGTAAATAATTCAAGAACTCACAAAGAGCGCTGCATTTTCAAGAAAATGGAAGTCTTGAGGGCCTCTCTGTGTTTCCTGGAGCGTAAGGCGCTCGTTGTTCAACACCAAACTTTCACGTAAGTCATACAAATCTTTCGATCATTGAACAATTTACTTGATGATCTCTTTTGGTAATCTCACACTCCGCAGAGTTTTTAACATGCATCTAATATCATTTTAATTTGTAGATACCGAGACATTGTTAATGCGGCTGTCCAAGTTGCTGACACCCTAGAAGCCATCCCGGCTCGGGTTCCATTTGTAGCATTCCCGCCCAATGCCTCTACTCTACCCAGAGTAGCTCTTATGGCAGACCCCGGCCTAGCCTACCTTTCAGGATTCATTGGTACTTGGTTGAACCGCAGTATTTCAGTCCCACTGTGCTTAACTCATCCAGATAGAGAGCTAAGTTATGTTTTAAAGGACTCGGGTGCGAGTGCTGTGCTGACAACAAAACGTCATATGAATAGAATGCAACGCTTAGCTGAACCCTTTGGAGCTCAAGTTATTGAATTACAAGAACAGAAGGAAAAGATGGTTGACAGTAGAGAGTCAGAAGAGAATGCAGAAAATATAGCCACCAATCTTATATCAAATTTACGGCCTGAGGACGGTGCTTTAATAATCTACACATCTGGAACGACAGGTCGCCCCAAAGGAGCTGTGCATACATATAAATCCTTAGATGCTCAAATTAATGCCCTAATCTCAGCTTGGGAGATATCTCGCTCGGACAATATTCTTCACACTCTACCGCTCCATCACATCCACGGCATTGTCAATGCTCTGTACTGCCCTCTCGCTGCGGGAGGTACTGTGACGATGCTGCCTAAATTCTCGCCTACCGAAGTATGGGACCTTCTTCAACAGACTAATGTTCCACCTATTAGCGTTTTAATGGGTGTGCCAACAATGTATTCATTTTTATTAAATGTGTACCATAAAGCACCTGAAGCAGAGAAAAAACAGTACGAAGCCGCAATAAAAAATCTAAGACTTGCTATTAGTGGCTCTTCTGCGTGTCCTAAGCCTATTATGCACGCATGGAGTGAGCTTAGTGGTGGAGAATTACTTTTAGAAAGATATGGAATGACCGAAACAGGAATGCTTCTAGGCAACCCACTACACGGAAAAAGAAAGCCAGGCACTGTTGGTGTCCCTTTCCTAGGGATCCATGTACGGATTGATCCAGCGACAGGGGAGCTCGGTGTCCGTGGACATCAATTGTTTTCAGGATATTGGCAACGTCCAGACGCTACTGAAACATCTTTTGATAATGAAGGGTACTTTTTAACTGGAGATACTGCCGAAGAAGAAGAAGAAGAAGGAAAAGAACAATCTTCATCCCTAGGAAAGTATTATAGGTTGCTGGGAAGGACATCTGTGGATATTATCAAGCATGGGGGTTATAAAATTTCAGCGTTGGAGATTGAGTCAATTCTATTGGCACATCCGAAAATAGCCGAATGTGCAGTTGTGGGGGTGCCTGATCAGCATTATGGAGAAATTGTAGCGGTTATTGCTGCATTGGTCAAACCAACCAATGATGACAGGAACCCGCATCATCAGCAAAAAGAAAATGAATTAAATTTAAATGATTTAACAGAGTGGGCAAGAGATTTTTTAGCACCTTATCAATTGCCTCGTATTCTGCATCTTGTACCTCAGCTGCCACGAAATGCAATGGGGAAAGTGAATAAGAAAACATTGCGTGCTGAAGTATTTCCTGATTTGTTCCCACCAGCTGGGCTGCCATCTTCTTTGTCATCATCGTCATCTCCCGCAGGTTGATGTGTGTTGATAAGTAAACATTTTTCTTACATTAATTGTACGATTTAAGTACGTTTGAACACACAGTACTATTCAGTAGATGTTTTAGTAGGAGGGAGTATTTTTAAAGCATCCTTGAGTGCTTGTAAAGCTTCATCATCTGAATCAACATCTACAGCACCAACACTACCGCCACTATCATCTTCTGGTTGTTGCTTTGATGCTTCACCATTGGCAGTCTCATCTTGCTGTGACTGCCCAACTGATTCATCTAATAAGAATACTAATGGTGTTGATGACGCATTGTCTCCTACTACGTCTGGCTCAGCAGCAGCCTGAGGAGGAGGGAATAGCTGCCAAAAACACTTTTTTGCCTCGTCAACAGCGGTGGCAAAAGTGACGTCAGCAGATGGTCCTGAGCACCAAAACACATTACCAAGCCACTGGGTTGTAGATTTAGATGTTTTCAACGAGAAACATGCAGCAAATAAAGCCCTTGGCCGGTGCTGCATCTCATCATCACCATTGCCATTGCCGCTGTTAGTAATTTGTTCTTCTTCTACTTGGGTGCAATCTGCTAAGGACTCTAGGCACGGCATCAGATATTTTTCAGCTGCTCCTTCATATGATACCTCTCCACTACCACCACAACACCACAGATGCAGTACCATTTGTCCCTCAGGACACACTGCAGTATTATGACTTAGTTGCAGTGCCCAAACTGTACTGCCACAGGGACCAGCTTCAGGGAATACAAGCAACGCTTGCGCTTTATCTACTTCTACTGACGCATCTAAGATTGCTACACAACGGTGTGTAACCACTGTTTCAGTCTCTAAATTAAATTTATCCCTATACTTTTGGAGCACTGTTGGACCTGCCACCACTTTGCCAGCCTTTATAACTTGCTTGCTACCCTCTTCTATTTCTATTTCAATACTAGTACATGTAGGCAATGCATTTTGGCATTCGTCGTTACTAAAAATAAGATCATTCACTCGGCAACGGAGTATCTGCACAGCTCCAAAGACAGCAGCAGATCTACAAAACGCTTGAGGCAATTCTCCACAGCCATATAAAGGAGTTAAAAAGGGGCCAGCATCGATTCCATATCTTCCTACAGATTCTAAATAAAGTTTGAATAAATCTAGAGCTTTGGAACATGTCAAAGATTCAAGATAGCTGTTTGTGGTAGAGTCATCAAGACCTTTATGTTGTAACAGTACACCATGAGCTAAACACCGTTGCAAGTGAATGTCTAACCCCTCCTTTTCCATGAACTCGTTAAACAGCTGATTCTCAGTATTATTTCTAAGTACGTCCGTAAAAGGTCCTTTGCCTTCCATAGCTTCTGCGAGTCCTTTGATAAACCGCATTAATGTTCTTTTTTGAAGTGGTGACAGCGTCTTGTCTCTGAATATTTCCGCCCTTGTAGAGGGCACTGGCTGAGCAGCTACAACATTGCCAATGTTACGCAACACGGTACCTTGTAATAGCTTATATTCTGTGTAATGGTGTGCACCAGAGCCTAGGAGAAGAGATATCATTGGGCCAGCTCCATAGAGAAGATGAGGAGAGATATCTAGAGAATGTACGTGGGAATTGTTTATTAATTGTGGGGAGGTAGGTTTTATGAGAACGTGACCTCCAAATAAGGATGATATAAGCTCATCTCCTAGTAATGGGAACGGTGGAGGGGTCGTATTTCTATTAGAACTAGAGCTAGCAAGGGCGGCTTGAAGTTCGTCCAAGCGGAGAGATGCCCAGGCACCGCCATAATGTGTTGCTGGGTCAACTTGAAGGACAGAATGGCCAGCTTTTGATGCAGCTCTGCAATGCGTGGCATTTGTAGGATTGTGAATTAATGGTTGAAAGCGCTTATGAGAAATTTTACAACAATAGATCACTTACGCAGCCACGATCGATTCGATCAATCCTGTTCCTATGACCACTAGGTCAAATTTTGAGGGCTCAACCATATGCCCCATGATAATGGGTATGCGTGTATAAATTGATATGCAAAAACGTATGTTCAAGTATCCCCTTCGTCAAGCAAGTTTGCAGTTGAGTTTCTTCCTGATTTACTTTAACCACATACTTTGCTACGCTCTCGTGCCAGCAGGTGCCATTATTAAGCAGACGATTCTGTCAAATACAGCCCAAATAACCCATTTCGGAGCGCAAGCATGGCTGGAACCTCTTCACATATGGCACGTTTTGTAAAATTAAATGCCAATGTCAGCGTGCTCTCTTCTCGCACCAAGGCACTTGCTGCCTTTGCCTCAAGCACGCAGAGACGCACAATGCACACAGCTACAGTTTGTCAATTGAGCACAGCAGGTAACTATAGCATAGCTTCACATTTTTCTTCCAACATAAATTATGGCTAGCAACGCCTCTGTCATCTGACAACCTCCCACTTAACCCTCCCCTTTCCCCTCCTTTTGTAGACTCTCCTAGCACATCAGGACGTTCTAACAGTGGTCCTAGATGGAATATCAAAATGCTTTACGACGGCGAATGCCCTCTCTGCTTGCGTGAAGTAGAAATGCTTCAAAGACGAGACCAAGGCAAAAATAAAATTTGTTTTGTAGACGTTGCTGCACCAGATTACGATGCTTCTGAGCACGCCGATATTTCATTCGAACAAGCAATGGAACGTATTCATGCTGTCCTTCCTGACAATAGTATAGTTAAAGACGTTGAGGTGTTTAGAAGACTTTATGAGGAAGTTGGATTAGGCTGGGTCTATGCAATTACGAAAGTGCCGGCAGTAGAAAAGGCAGCAAACGCTGTGTATGACGTGTGGGCAAAGTATAGATTGCCTATTACTGGGAGACCTGATTTAGAGACTGTGTTGAGGGAAAAGAAGACCTGCAAAGCTGTCGCTGCGGAGAACCAACCATAATTTTTTTCTGTACTGGGAGTGAACGGTGTCGATGTTTTTTGGTTTTTATTTGAATTTGATTAATTATTCTAATTTCATTAAAAGGATCACCTCTGACTGCGATGTATTATTGAATATATGAAAAGGTACAAATCAAGTATATTAAGATATCTACTACAAGTTCTCCTGCATTGAAATAAAAGTATGAGGGCGGAATGTCAGTAAAAAACATTCTGGCTGAACTTTACAAAGAAAAATTTCTTACCTCAGAGGCGGGAACATCTGCCAGAAATTCAGGCACTTCTACAGTTGCAATGGCGGCAAAACCAGCAGGAAGAATGCGGGTAGGATCATTTACACAGGTCCCTTGTTCACCTTCTACCCAGCGACACCCACCGCTGCTAGTAAAAGTTCTCTCACAGACTTCCCTGGTTACAAAAGACTCGCAAATCACAGCCTCAACCCTGGGAATCGCAGTAGAAAGGATAAGCAGTCCACAGATCAAAATAAGAGCATTTTTCATGATCGCGTCTATAAAAATGTTTCAATTGTTGTTGTTGTGATCACAAGATGTTTCAACTTTGCGCGTGGTCCGCGAATAATAACGCAAGGTCGTCAAATAAAGGGTTTTGCTTAAAATGTTAAAGAAGTATATTAACGCGTTCTGTGCTCTTTGCTCGGTAAACGCGGAGTTTTCGAGATGTTTTCGCCACGTAGAATTGGTCCGAGGTTGCGCCTTCTGTTTTTCGGTGCACCTAGGCCTAGATCGGGTGAAAAAGGTTAGTCCAAATAGCCTACATTCCGGCTCTTTTGCTCTCTGTATATAGCATGCAGCACTGCTTATCCAATGCGCCATCAAAACTTAAGAATACATAGATAAAGAGCCACCATGCATCGCACTATGAGCTTGCTAGCAACAACAGCACTATTTATTTTGCTTCTTTCAAGCGCTGCTACTCCTACCTTCGCAGCCACGTGTCTATTTTACACAACCAAAGAAGCATGCGAGCGGTTTACAGACTCTGGAAGCTGCATTTGGAATGCTCAAGCTGCTGTCTGCCTTGACGGAGGTCCCTCTTTGCCTCGCGGAACAGTAGGAGTCGCTATCGTGGGACTGAACCCTCAATCAGCACCTTTAGAGTTGAAACCCGGACCAAGTGTCAGTTTTGGAAACGTTTCATTGGGAAATGACACTGAAATTAACGTTAAATTTGGAGATCAGAAATCAATAAAGCGTGACGAGGATCGTCCTGAAGGAGAAAGTGAGCTTGAGGAAAATATTCCTGAAGGAAACGTAGAAATTTTAACGGCAGCAGAGGCCCCCGCATCAGAGGTTACTGTATTCTGTACAATGCCTCCTATTATGGGTAGGTGTAGAGGCATTTTTCCTCGATGGTATTGGGATAGCGAGGAGGGGCGGTGTGTTGAATTTTCTTTTGGAGGCTGTGGAGGAAACGAAAATAATTTCGCGAGTAAACAAGAGTGTGAAATAGCAGCGCAGGAATATTGCTGAATTGTCTGCCATGCAGCGAAATGAATCAACCATACTATATGGCCGTCGCAGCAGGGCGGCAAATGCGGAAGGATTAAGAAAAAAATATATAAATGTCTAAAAAGGTACTTACATTCTTTGATTCGCTTATAATTTAATATTTACCTTGTAAATTTGATTCTTGATTTTTCTGGGGCTAGCGCTGTGCAATATCGTTGAGCTGTTCGCAATCAGATCGAACGAATTTATCTTCTAAAATGTCTTCCACAATACACTTTGCTCTCCTGCGGGACCCAAAACTAGTAGATGTTGTTGATGAAGAGTGGGAGAGAGAGGTTCTTCCGGTAGACGGTGCGATAGCCCTCATAAAAAGTTAGATCAATCTATGATCGATCACCGACACTCACAGTCCAACCCAAATCATTTTCTTTTGCCAACTGCAGACGCCATTCTACCTGACGGAATGGATTCGCTAGTACCTGAAGTTGATGATACAGCTGAAGATAAAAGCAGGCAGCCAGAAGGCTGGGTTGATCTAGGTTTACAAAACCTACAAGTGCAGTGAGACCTGCCCCCGGCTCTCTCTTCTAAGTTGCCTCTTTCTCAAATAAACAGATATATATATATACTCCACTCTCGTATACATACCATGTTTTTACATCACATAAGCGTCTATATGTTATTATTTGTATCAATACAACACCTTCAATCAAATCAATTCATTCAAAACTCTTTAAGAAATCGCCAATATCCAGATTCGCATCACCATGAGCGACTTTTTGTTTTTCCGGAGGCATTGTCAGCTGCCCTGTAGATGCTTTACAGTCTATCATAGCCTCTCCACCTACTCCAGTAACCACTGCACCACATTCTACAAGCCATTCTAAGCATTGTTGTTTACCAGTTTCCGTCTCTTTTGCTGCATGGGCACCTTCAAATACCACCGAGACACATCCTGGCAAAGGCTGCTGCTGCTCAATTGATTTTTCTTTCTTCTTCTTACCTTCTTCTTTCTCTGCACTATTCCCAGTACTATTCTCTGTAACAAATCCAAGCATTCGAGCTAGAAAGGCCACCGGCAACGATGGTTTATATGCCTTGACAAAACTATTTAGACATCCAAATCTCAATCGAGGCACTGCCAAATCCATCAATGCTCTGCCTAATTTTGGTGCGATGGAATACAGCTTGAAAAATAAAGCATAATCTTCGGATGCAACTGCAGATCGGACTTTTAATGCATGGGCTACTTCAGGTATACCTGCTTCTCTTGGTCCTACTTTTCTTAAAGTATGAAGCAACTGAAGATGTTCTCCATGGCGGGCGTGGACTGTTTGATATAAGATTCTACAAGCTAGGAACTCAGCTTCACAATGGCCCTCACTTTTAACCCCTTCAGCGAGTAACGCAGCCATTTGGCCCTGGCATTGATTATATTCTGCCACGTCACCATATTCTAAGGCCGCACGAGCATGTGCCTCGTAGACTGCCAGAGCAATAGGACCTTGTATTGCTTGTACTACACAATCTTGTCTTAGTCCTTTGAATTGATCTTGTGCATAGAAATAGTTAACTTCTCCCGTTGCTATCAAGTGTACTAAGCGGTCTAATGCACGACGTAGCACTGATTCTGGTCGTACAGTTGATGGATCTGGCGCAGAGGTGAGACGGAAATAACTCTTTTCTAATTTTTGACATGTGCCCTGCAACAATATTTAGAGAAGAAATGAAAGATATTAGTTTTTGTTGTGCCTAAGTAGATTTCATTTAGTGAATAGGAATAGTACTGACACTAGAAAGCAGTTGAACAACTTTCTATACATCTCCTATCTCCTACCTTTATAGCAAATTGATTCCAATCAATGTCTTCCCCTGCCCCACCAGCATCATCAAGCAACGCGGACAATTTCGCTCTCCTCTTTGCTGAACTACTACTCTTCTTCTTACTAATATGATTCAAATTACTATTCACACCATCAGCAGTACCATCTTTAAACCTTCCAGCTCGTCTTCTTCTTCGAGCTTCTTCATCTGCGGAATACGGGCCGCCCTGCGAAGTACCATCATCACCTCCAGTATCAATATCATCGCTATTGTCGCTATCTGTTGACCAGTTGTTATCTATATTATGGATATTACCCCATCGATCACGTTTTCTACTACGCTTTGGGTACTTATCCGGTCTATTATTTCTACTAATTTTATTGTTATTGTTATTTAGTGCATAAGAATCAAAAGAAGGGTTCCCGCTCACCATTCCGAACATGTTGCTGCGATGTGCATTCAGATGTGTCGTACTATTGGTTGCAGTGGCAATTGCACCACCACCGCCACCACCACCGCCTAGAGTAATCATAGTGCGACGTAGTGGTTGTACTGGTAGTTGTTGTGGTTGTTGTGGTTGCTGTTGTCGCCATGAACCAGTAGCAATACTACCAGTACCAGTACTATTACTTTTATGTATTGCACATAGTTCTAAAATCAACGCAGCAGCATCTTGCGCACTTTGCGTCAAATCTGGTAGTGGTAGTGTATCCCAACCCAGTGTTAATAACTCACCTATAGATAAAGAGAGTGAGAGGAAAGAGAATAGTGTTAGAATATAATATAAAACAGCAAAGGATTAACCCAAAATATTAATTCTCTTACCTTTTTCTTGTGCATCGTTGATGATTGTCCTTAAGACATCTTGCAACTTTGCTCGTTGCCTAAACGGAGCTGCTTTAAATGCTCGTTCTACGTACGACTTCACATCTGGCGGCCAATTTTGTGGATTGAGTGCTGGTACACGTGCACCAGGGGCTGCTATCATCTGGCTGCCAGTTGCAACACTAATGTACGCTGGTCTCTGAGGAGCAGCAGCAACAGAAGGCGCTTTGCCAGCGCTAATTGCAGCTGCTGCAGCCTGAGCTGCACCAACTATGGAACTTGCAGCAGCACCATTTCCACCTGCATTACTAGTAGTAGCCGTTCGTTGATATTGGTGCTGTTGATGTTGGTATTGTGATCTTAAATGACCTGGTGGCGGTTTCATACCCACACCACCGCCTCCTCTACCTCGTCCTCTACCGCCACCAGGATGGAGGGCAGTTGGAGGAGGTACTGCTCTATAAGAAACAGCACCACCTGCTTGTGTCGGGGGTCCTAAACCTGGGGGAGGAGGAAGCGGTCTAGTTGCAGCACCAAAAGTTGCACCAGCCTGGAGGTGGTAGTGTGGTGGAAGTGGTTGTGGCGGTGGGGTGCCTGTTGCTGCATATTGGTGATGTTGATAATAGGCATTATGATCATAATGGTGCTGTTGACCTGGGGGAGGTGGTCCTGTTAAGTGGTGGTGTTGTTGTTGTTGTGGTGGATAACCTGCATAATAATGTGAATAATCATAGGTGCCTGCTTGACCAGGTGGCGGTGGAAGCGGGGCACTTGGAGCTGCGGGAGGTGCTGCTGATGCTGCTGCTTGTCCTGGAGGAGCAGGATAATGCGATCCATATAGTGATGCATATGAATCAGCATATACTGCCTGAGATCCAGCTGCATGCGTCTGGCTTGGCGCTCCTTGCCATGCTCCCTGTGCCTGCAATTAATGGAATAAATAAATAAGATAGGACTGTTAGTTTCTGGATGACTTTGCTGTTGCTACGCTTAGATAACATCGTGGCAAAGCGCATAATTCATGTCCTAAACCATCAAAGGAATTCAAAAAAACAGAGAGATCAGGGACGCACCTGTGATTGAGCCACTGGCCCTCCTAGCCCTGGTGGGGGCGGTGGAGGGGCTTCTAATGGGTCCGTCATAAATCACAATTAATTATATTGTCTGAAGACTATCGCGTCTTCCATTTCTATCTCGTTCTGTCAAATTCCAAAGAATCAAAATACTGTAACTTGGTCGAAGCGAGTCTCGAACACGAATCGGTATCCCTAAAGAAGTATTGCAAGTCTTTTCGACATTTACATTCTACTTATGGCATAAATAGCCATGCCTCTTGTGAGGCAAATTAGCTCCGAGTCTGTGTTTTTTCTGAATTTCTTCTTGAATCTTGATGGCTGTCTCGCTGTCTATATCTTTCTTTTTCCTTACTTGTTGATCAATTTCATTAGAAGACACGTAATAATCCCACTCGCATTGGAGCGAGCGGTAGGCTTCATTTCTTAAAACAACCGCATTGAACACATGTCAACCTGTTACCATGCCGGGCTGTTGCAGTCCACTTGGGCATCTTCAATTCGAGCGCATTCATTGGAAGGATATTCAAAGAGTTCTCAATGCCGCGTTACCGGCAGACGCTCAACTACTCTAGCTAGCACGCAGCATTCTGCTATTTCCGCTTATTGCCACGGCACTGATAACGCCAACCGGCAACCTCGCTTTGCTGCCAGGGCAGGACCATCTGATATCGATATTAGCTCTCTGCTCGATGACGTAGATCTTCCTGAAATTGATGCCGACTTGGCTAGCTTCCAAGCTGAAGGTGGTGCTGTATTTGATGTAAGTTCAAAAAACAAATCCCGGCCTCTTAATTACCCTGTAAGTTATTGTTCTATAAACATTCGCAATGCAGGACGAAGGCATCCCAACTACATTTAGCAATGATGGCTACGCATTGGAAGCAGCTGAAGTAGGTGTCGCTCTTGTCGATCGATCCAATTGGGGTAGACTTCGCCTTTCTGGCCCGGATCGCCTTTCTTTTTTACACTCTCAATCTACTGCTGATCTTGCTAACCTCGCACCAGGTACTGGCACAGATACCGTGTTTGTTACTGCACAAGGTCGTACTATTGATATAGCGAGCATTTACGCACAAGGGTCTGGTACTCTTGCCATTGTCTCTCCCGGCATGGTCACCACTATAAAAGAAAGATTAGAAAAGTACATTTTCCCTGATGATCAAGTCGCAGTGACTGATATTACTCCCAAAACTGTGATGTTTTCCTTACTAGGCCCCGAAAGTGATGCTGTGATGCAAGAACTCGCTGCTGGTGATGAAATCGTCGGTGCTCCTTATGGAACTCATACAGTACTTGGTTTTGGTGGAAAGCCTGTAATAACGATGGTTGGTGGCGGTCTCCCAGGCCCTGGGTATACATTAATAGTTGAAGAATCTGCAGCTGGGGATCTTTGGCGTGTTTTTGCAGCACGTGGGGCAATACCGATGGGAAGTACAGCATGGGGAATCGCACGGGTCGTAGCAGGAAGACCTGTTCCTGGTGCTGAATTGACTGAACAGTATAATCCATTGGAAGCGGGGTTATATGGAGCTGTCTCGTTGAATAAAGGCTGCTATATTGGGCAAGAAACTTTAGCTAAAGTGCATTCTCAGGGTGCCTTGCGACGTGAGCTGTGGGGTATTGATCTTGCAGCACCTGCACAAGTAGGAGATGAAGTATTTGCTGCTGGGTGGGATATACAAGGCAGTAGTAACAATGAGAAACCATTAGGTAGGGTGACGAGTTATGTGGATACAGTGGAGCAAGATCATAGAGCTTTGGCGTATCTACGATGTCGGCATGCTACTGACGGGAGAATTAATTTAGAAGGAAAAGAAGTTGTAGTGAATGGCGTACAAGGGAAAGTAGTGAGGCTAGCAGCAGCAACAAGGACATTTCCACCGGGTGCAGCTCCTGAAGAAGGGGGTGCTTCTAAAAAAAAGCAGCAGAAATTGGACGATGCAGAGGCCGAGGCAGAGGCGGCACGAAAGGCAGAAAAGTTGAGAGCTATGCAGGCACAGCTTGAAGCGTGGAAATCACAACAGGTTCAATAAATTCATCCAATGAGATTTTATGTTGTTTACCGTTGGCAGGTCTTTCACAATACATTTTTTTTTCAAGTTTTAATTAATCAATATTGGATAATCAATTCAATCAATTAAACAATACGTTCCAAATCCAGCTCATAATTTCTATTTAACTGGATGCCCTCGTGTCTCTAATGAAATAGTGAGGAACTTCCCTTCAAGTTCACCGCCGCCGTGCTCTCCAGATATTATCTGAGATAAAAAGAGGAGCCTCGCCAGTATCATTCCACAAATCAATTTTAAACATTCAATATATGTATATACTGGCAAGAATATATTTTTGGTGTTGTCCTGAGAGATTTGTTAAAGCAGAGTTAATAATTCATCATCACAAAAATCAAATTTAGAACTACAATTATAAAATAACAGCCCAGACACGATGAGCTTGAGACGGGCATCATGCATTCGACTCAGTCTGATCCACTCTCTCTTTGAAACTGAATTGGCAGGATCAATAGCCTTCTCTTCTCCCAAATTGGCATCTAGTTCAGCTCAGCAGCCTTTGCTTAGTCTACGCAATTTCCCGCTAATTCCCAGAGCAGCAGCAGCAGCATTTTCAACATCATCGTGTCTTCCACGCGCTGCAGAGGTAACACAGGAATATTTAAATTCTAGTAGTGCTCGTCCATCTGCAGAGACAGATGACGGCCTTCCTGCCGTTCTCGTCCGCTTGGAGAAAATCTCAGGCCCTTACAAAATAGAACATCAGCCTGTATTTGCTGTCGTTGAAGTTGGTGGTACCCAGTATAAGGTTACACCAGACGATGTGATCATTACAGAAAAGCTTGATGGAGTAGATGTCAGTGACAAGATTCAATTACAACGAGTTTTATTACTTGGAACAGCAGCTGAAACAGTTATTGGCCGGCCCTATGTCCCCGATGCAACTGTCACTGCAGTTGTTGAAGAACAGTTCTTGGATGGGAAAGTGATTATTTTCCATAAACGCAGGAGAAAAAACTCTAGAAGAACAAAAGGACATCGTCAACCACTGACGACACTTCGAATTTTAAGTGTTGAAGGTATTGAAACAAATAGTGCGAGCGGTGATGATTCTACTGCTGCCTCAGAAGCAGCAGCTGCTTAGATAGTATCAAGTACTCTGTAAACAAAATTCTGTAAAAGCTTCTTTGAAATTAAAGGTGCTGCCACCGCAGCAGCTCCGACGGTTGGTATTTCTCACAATAAATATTTTCTGAAAAGTCTTACTTAATAGAATATTGGATAGTCAATTGAATCAATTAAACAATCAAGCCTCCATCCACATCTCTAAACTCTACTAAACTGGATGCACTCGTGTCTCTGATGGATTCAACATTGTCAGTGGCAATTTCCATCCATGAGCATTCGCTTGAGTTTCAAATTGTGACCAAATTTCAGATCCATTAGATGAAATATAATCTATAGCCTCTTTACCAGGATTTAGTTGTCCTTTTTTAATAGGAATAACACCTCCCAAAACATCGAAATGACTACCATTATTCATATGGCTTGTGTGTAGCGTCTCTGCATGTCGACGTAATTTCCCTACAGCACCTCCGTTTCTAAGAGGCACTGCAGCAGGGTTTTCACCTTTCTTACCTTCTGCAGCATTCACCAAATGCAATACACAATGCGCATAAATAGCACCTTGTAATGCCGACATGGTATTTGCTCCCTGTCTAAATAAAACAAAGACTTTCTTGGTTTCTTGGCGGTAGGTCAAAGCGAAATTCTTTCCACCAAAAGCATCTAACGCAGCTTTCAATTCTAGTGGATTGGAGCAAGCTTCTTCAACAGTAGCACCAAGAACAATTCGTTTTTGATTTGGGTCAGACCACGGTAATAAAGGTTCCTTCTCGTTCGCTTCCGGGGGAGCCGGTACAAACCCAACATTTAAGAATCTGCGGGTGGCATAAGATAACCGCGCTCTATTTAAATAGGGCAGCTCTACAGAGTCAACTTCACGTCGCGATGCGAGTAAATACCCACAAGAAAGTATCGCAAAGGTAGGTATAACTGGTAGATTGGCCTTTGCCAGCATAATACCACAAATGGTTCCTAGGACATCTGCTAAATTCGCTACACTCTCCCCCTTTGCAGTGACATCTGCCAAGTTATTTTGAAGTGCAAATGTTTTATAAATCGGTGCACGGGTAGAAGATGCAGCGACAGCTGCTAAATTCTTTGCTAAGTTGGCTGTACACGCCAAAGGAAGAAATAACTGAGGAGCTAGTGCTGTTGACAATTCCAAGGCAGCACCTGCTTCCATCAAGATATCACCACCAAGCCTAAACTGTTTTAATTCACAATCTAGTTCACGACCCCATCGAGCGAATAGAAATCTGCCCATACGGCCAGCGCCATCTTTCACCACCCAGTTTATTGCAGCAGCTGCTTCTCCAGAATGTTTATTAGCTATACCGACCGCCCCGAGTAACGATCTTGTAGTAAAAACCGACATTGCACCACCGAAAAAATACTGGACACCTCTCCAACCCATATATTTTGCATATTGAGGTGCTACAGAATCGGGAAATCCTTGCGGAAGTAAGTAATCAGCAGCTGCATCTCGAAGGCGCCGGCGGTGCGTGACATAATCGTCTGCTACTGAAAAAGAAGAAGAAAATGGCTCTGGATCCTCTGTTGATTTTAGTTTTTGACGGTAAACTCTTCTTTTGCCACGTGTAAACTCTATACACACTATAGGGCCTGAGGAAGATGAAGCTGAGGTGTCTATTGGCGCCACCGTCTTTGCTGCCGCTTTTACTATATCATTGGCCGAGCTTCTACGAAAGAAGTTTAGCCCTGGTCTATTCTTCTTCTTCTCCATAGCATTGGTACTATCTACTACGTTATTATCTTTCTCTTTTCCACCAAACCCTCTAAGTCGGTCATTGATTTGAGTAGTAAGAGAAGCGATCTGATTGCCGAGAGCTTCAGCGTGCCAATGCTGCAACGCATTCATACCAGGCATATTCTGTAGGGAGGGATAAAAGGGAGAGAATATATCGACGAGCAGAAATTATCGTATGCATCAAATGCAACATGCAACACAATTTTTAATAAAGTTCAATAAAGCTTTTCAACATATATTTTTTCTAAGAAAAGGCGGGTGACTTGCCTGGACGCCAGAAACATGAGCAAAAGGGAGACTGAAGACTGCTTGCGCTACATGATGATGTATCCCTGCTAGCAGATCGTCTGATGGCAGAGCTAGATGGGGCTGACCTCCCATGCTGACTGCAAGATAAATAGAGAAAATGGTGATCAGAATAGTGGTGCACATTTTCAGACATGCCAACAACTAGGCAATCGGAAGCAAAAAAGCGCATCTTGCTTAGGGAACGATTGTACATACTTGAAATATTCTGTGGCATATGAAAATGTAGCTAAACAGTCAAAATGCGCACTATTATAAGTAGTCAAGTGCACCCCGAGAAATGTAAAGATGCAAAAGGGACGGGCGCTATGGCCAATGCTGGCCGGTCCTTAAGATGCTTTGCGATATATTAGATATATGCAAATGCGCCATGTCACCTGTAGATCCCTTTTTTAGCCATTCAAACCAACCTTTCGGCTCTTTCTTCACGAGCAATTTAAGCTCGGCAGTTGGGCATTAACCTTATAACTTTTTCTATTCACCGCAGATTACTATCATCCAGTTTTAAGAAAACACACAGCAACAATGACAGCACCCCTTGTCCAGCTCCGTGCTGGAAAGCTGATCCTTGATGGAGGAGTCTTGAGACCAGACGCTAGAAAGGGGCTAATAAGGGTGAATCGAGATGAACACGATCTATTGCATTTTCAGTGGGGCGAAAGGGACGCCGCTGGGGCCTTAGTTGGAGAGCTAGAAATTGATCAGATCATTTTTCCCGGGGAGGCATCATTTGAAAAGGTGGACAACTCTTTGTTACGTACTCTACGCCAGATGCCTCTGCTGAAAATTTTAAAGCATCTACAGAGCCATTCCCGTAGCGCCATTCAAGCTGAACTAATTTATTAGTTCTTGTTCTTGCAGATTCCCCGCCCTGGCTCCCGCGTTTTTACTTTAAAATTTGCTGAAGAAGCAGATCGCACATTATTCTTCTGGGCACAAGAAAATGCAGCGGAAAATGATGATGCAATTATCCAATCTGTAAACTTGGCTCTTTCCAGCGTTCTTAATGGTATATAATTTCTCCTTTTATAATTTCCCCCTATTTTCCATTATTGATTTTCTTAGGTTCTTCTGTTGATCACTTTTGCCTTGCTTCATTCTTTCCTCAAACAGGTATGGATGAAGACACGCTCGGTGATCAGCCTATGTCTCTTGAACTCCCTCAGGATCCTAATGCAACACCAGCAACTGATTCCAATCCCCGCTCTGCAAACCCTGACAGGGTTGCTGGCGGAGGCGGCGGTGGAGGTACAGGAGGCATTTTTGAAGCCGGCGGCATTGGTGCCAGCCAATTAGCTGCTGCTCTCGGAAATATACTATCCGGAAGTGGAGTTGAAGCTGCTGCAGGAGGATCTAGTAGTAATCCTAATAACACCATAGGTGCCGCTTTAAGAATGGGTCCACCTCTCGGAGAAGTTCTCAAAGCCGAAAGAATCACCCCTCTTCTAGACAATGCTACACTAGTAGAAAGAGTAGCGCCATTTTTACCTGAAGAGCACCGTTCCCAAGCAGCTATGGCTGAAATAGTGAATAGCCCTCAATTTAAACACCAGCTGGATGTACTAACACAAGCATTGGCAACGGGGCAGATAGATACGTCTCAATTTGGACTAGGGCCACCTGCGTTTGGAGTAGCAGAGTTTTTAAAAGCAATTCAGAGAGAGGCAGAGAAGGAGAAGAAGGATAGTGAGGTTAGCGAGCAGAAGGATGAGAAGAAAGAAGGAGAGGGCGGCAGTGGTGGAAGCTAACTAGAAAGTTAATTAAAAAAGCCGTTTCCTTTTCTTAATCATTATATACGACTTATACTTTACAAAACTATAGTACTAATGGTACATGGATTGCAATTACAGCTATGTTGTCACATTTATTTATTCGACTACCGATCGCTCATTTCATTTCATAGGCAGAAACCCTAAGACAAACACCCAGTTTGTATTTCTTTCCTCAAAGCATTCTCCACCCAGAAGAATTCTCAACAAGATCTTCGGGCACAGGCACTACTCCAGGAAGTACGGGAAACGGCAAATGATGTGCACCAGGCACTTCTAAACTCTTCCCAGTTAACTGCGCCTGCTGCCAGCCAAGCGCCAATGCCACTACTTTGCCAATAATAATTAGAGTAGGACTCTGAAGCGTCGCTGCATCGGCTTCGTCTGCCAATTGTTCCAAAGTAGACCATACGATACGTTGCTCAGGTGTCGTTCCACGTTCAATAGCAGCAGCTGGTGTCGCACCATCTATACCGCCTTCAGTCAATTCCGTAATAAGGCGCCGTAACGTTGCTAGCCCCATATAGACTACGAGCGTCGTGTGAGGATCAACTGCAGTTGCGATAGATTCATCCAATGCAGCTTGTCCACCTTCTCTTGCATGGCCAGTTAAGAATCGAACTGAAGTTGCTAATCCTCGGTGAGTTAGAGGGATGCCAAGTTCAGCTGAGATCCCAGCAGCGGCAGTAATGCCAGGTACACAGAACACAGAAACACCACGATGTTGCAAATATTCTGCCTCTTCACCACCACGGCCAAATACAAAAGGATCTCCGCCTTTTAAACGAACAACAGTCGCACCCGCATCAGCAGCAAAGGTGCGGAGCAGCTCGTGGATTTCTTGTTGTGTTCTCGTATGGTAGCTGCGTTGTTTGCCTACGTAGACCATCAACGCACCGGGGTTGACAAGGCGAAGAATGTCTTCGGACACAAGACGGTCGTAAAGTACTACATGAGCTGTTTGCATTAATCTCACGGCTTTTAACGTCAACAAGCCAGGATCACCGGGCCCTGTCCCAACTAAATAGACTGCACCAGGACCTTTATTAGATTCTATTTCCGGCTGTTTCTCACGGAACAATTGGAGTAACGTTTCACCAGAAGAGCCATCTTCTTGGTACCAGTTTTGGCCTTGGTTCTCTTCTTCACCAGTGGAGCGAGATGCCGAGGCAGCAACTAATCGAGAGTGAGACAACAAAGGGAGTCGAGCTATTCTGCTCCGTGGTAAGCTAAGATGATGAGAAAATGTAGTATTGAGTGGTTTCTGCGCACAGCGCATGTAGTTATAGCTTGCAGAAGGCAACATGTCCGTGCTTTAATTTTGCTAGCACGAAGATGATTCTATGGGAAACTATGGGTAAAAAATGGCGCTAAGTTGTGCAGCACTCCTGTTTTGAATTTGATGGAATATGCTTAGTATAGATAATTAGTTTTGATATCAACTCTTTGAGGTCCAGGGCATTATAAAGAGCTTCAAGTTGAGTTGAGCTATTGAGGCACTTTGCTTGGGGGCACGATATTTCAAATTCAAACTTAGATATTTTCATTACGGATAGATTTTAGAGCACTGATCTTAAACAAAAAGCGCCTCCACGCAGTTCATGCATATACTTCTTTGAACATGTTAAAATCGTGCATGCTGGGCATGCAATTGCCTGCATTTAAAGCCTGCCGTGTCGGTCTTCGGAGTCCAATATTGACGCATTCACGACGCGCATTGCAAATTAGTTGCAGATCAGGAGGGACTCGTTCTCGAGACTATTTACCCAATGCCCGACGCCGTTCACCACCGCCCCAGCAGCAGCAACCACAACAAGAACAACAAGAAAGAGCCTCTTCTAATGACTACCAAGGCCCAGCTGATGCAGAAGTCTGGCTAGCCCGTTTACAAAGACTTCCCCCTACCTCTCGCTCTGTTGCTCTTCAACAACTACTCCGTATAGAAGAAGAAGGCGCATTCTCAGGTCTTGTCGGTGGCTCTCCCACTGCCGGTGCAGACACAGATGAGAACACGGAAAGCACAGTTGCAGCAACGACTGGATCTGGTAGAAAAGCTTTAGATGAACGTAATCGCCGTCAAGCTACAGATTTGGTGTCCAGCGTCACCAGATGGCGACGTAGACTGGCGTGGGTACTAAACAACCTCCCCAAACCTACAAATTTAGATAAAATGGATGCCCCATTACGATTGCTTCTCTTGATGGGAAGCTACGAAGTGTTAGAACTAGGCCTAGCACCCTATGCAGTGAATGAGTATGTGAATTTAGCAAAATCAGTGATGCATGAAGGCTGTGGTAAAGTCGCCAACGGTGTCTTGCGCACTTTACTTCGCTGCGTTGATGATGGTCAGATCCCTCGCCCACCTCCACCAGCCCCAGATTGCTCAGTAGGTGTTTTAGCGGATGCAATGGGGGTCGCCACGTCACACCCCACGTGGTTGGTTAAGAAATGGTTGACTGAATTTGGCAAGAAAGATACCATGGCGTTGTTACAGCATGATAATAAACGACCGGGATATAGTATACGCTTAGTTGGAACGAATGGGAATGGTACGAATATTACACCTAGCCATTTTATACAACAACTAGAACACCAGACACAAGCTCAAAAACAAAATCAGAACAACGGGGAAGATGACCATACCGCCCCTTCTTCAAATTCAAATACAAAGTCTTCTGCTATTCAAGCTATCAATGCCCACCCTTCAAAATATCTACCGAATGAATTTCTAGTTATTGAATCCGGTCTTCAAGCTGTCCTTTCTTCCGGGATGCTGACTAAAGGTCAAGCTCAAGTACAAGATGAAGCTGCTGGGCTCGTTGTGGCTATGCTGGATCCACGACCGGGTGAGAAGATTTTAGATTGCTGTGCTGCTCCTGGTGGAAAAACGTTGTTTGCAGCAGCGAGAATGAATAAGCAAGGAAGGATTGTAGCGTTGGATTTGAGTACGGCGAGATTACGTGCTGTGGCAGCAACTGCTAGAGCACAGGGTATCTTGAAAAGAGACAGCTTTAAGAAGATTACGAATGCCACCGATAAAACACCTTTTGAAACTGGTGTTGACCTTAGTGCTCCGGATACAACTACTACAGTGACTTTCCCATTCCCTACTACTGCCTCAGAGGATGAGTTCTTGCAATGTGTCCCTCAAGATGCACGTCAATTTTGTGGCAACAGTGCTGCAGCTGAAGACTATTTCGATCGCGTACTGGTTGACGCCCCTTGCAGTGGGACGGGAGTGTTGGCAAAAAGAGCAGATTTAAGATGGCGTCGCCAACCTGAAGATTTAGCTGTTTTGTGCACTTTACAAAGTGAATTATTGTCTTCAGCAGCACAGGTTGTTAGGCCAGGAGGATTGCTTGTGTACTCGACTTGTAGTTTAGAAGCCGAAGAGAATGAAAACATAATTGCAAGCTTTCTACATAGTGATTTAGGGAGTGAATTTGTTGTAGAACCACCACCTGAGAGTGCATGTGTGCCTAGTGAGTGTTTGTCTGAGCAGGGGATGTTGAGGATGTTGCCTCATGTCCATGGAACTGATGGAGCCTTTGCAGCTAGATTAAGAAAAAAAGAATAAAAGAAAGTAAAATGGTATCGGTATTATTTTTTAGATTTCTTTCTCTCTGTAAATATATAGACTTACTATTAGTAGCGGTATTTACTGATTAAAGGTAGATTGATCCGTGTTAAATCAGTTGTCTACAGTCTTTTGTATCGCTCACAGAGTCCTAGGTTTTATTATTTAGCAACATACAAAGCAAAGGGCCACCGCCACATTAAAATCAACAAGCGGTTCTTCTTTTTCTTTCTCTTAATTTAATTTTGGATTTTTTCCATAATCCATCGTTCAAATAATGCAAATTCTCAACACCAATCCCTTTATTCACTTCCTTCATCTCTGCTGTTGACATTATTGCATACCCCACAGCCATGGCAACCTCTTTCTCTTCTGCATAAATAGCAACAGGGGTGCCCTCAACTACTTCATCATGGATGGTAGCACCTGGACTGGTCAATCCAGGGCACATAATATTAGCACCAGAGAGAACGAATTTAATAGCACCTTTATCGGCACGTAGTTTAGGCATCATATCTGGGTATTGGTGTAATAAACGGAGCGTAGGGAACCAGCCACCGTCTCGTGTGCTGAAAAAGAGAGGGACATGATCTAAAACTAGCAATTGAACATGTTCAGGTAATTTTATGAGGACGAGATCTGCTTTTTTAGGGAGGAGAACGTCTAAGATTCCATTGTCAGCGAGGTATGGGTATGCTTCTGCTATTTGATCTGCAATAAATGACAGAATAAAAATTAAAAAAACGTAAAAGGCGGCGGCGACTTGGTGATGAGAATGAAACCGAATCCGGCAAGGTGCTGGGCTGCAATCTACTCAAGTCTACCTACTTCTAATGGATCTTTGTACGGAGTGCTTTAATTGAGTTTGTGCTGAGAACTTGTCCTTTCCAAAGGTGCGAAAGAGTTGTGACATAGTTTACTTTATATGATTGCGATCAGATGAACAACTACGGTGAATACAGGCGATATATATTCCACCAGAAAGTACAACCACGTTTACATTTATTAAAAAGAATCCTGGATGTGCGCAATAATCAAAAATAGCCGCCTTGGAGCAGTTTTTTGCAAAGCTTTATTTTTCTGTTCAAGAGACCACTGCGCTCTCATTAATAGCACTGATAATAAAATTAGCCTAAATTCATTCAATTAGCTCTAAAGACAAATTTTCTTTACCCTGCCACCATGCAGCTCAAGCAAATATCGCGCATCCTTGTGCAATTCTCTCCATGGACCGGGGAAGCTCGCTCAGCTCGTGAGTTCTTAGCAAGGGTAACAAGTGCACCAGCACATGCAACCAACCCCGATTGCAAAGTAGAACATAGAGTCATGTGAGTTATCTGCTTGAACGGACAGACCTTGACAATGGTGCCGCCCTGCCATCGTCGCTCTTAGCTGATTAAACCGTATTCTCTTCTACAGGGTAAAAAGCGAGCCGATCATTGAGATCGAATACGAAAACAAGAGTATAGAACGGATCGTCACCAGCAATCTTTCCATAACCCAGATTCTAGATTTAGTGCAAAACAAAGCTCAAGAAATGGACACAGCGACAAAATTAAAAGCAGCTGGCATTGATGGACAAAAATTAGAGTCATCTTGGGGACAATTTGCTGGAAAGGAGGCACAGCAAGGTGTAGGTAGCACATCATTTATTCCACGGCAACAATAATTTAATTAATGTCAGCTTAACTAGTACTTTCCTAGTTATTTTATGTTTGTTGCTTACCGCTTATCTGTTACTCTTATTTTTGTGCTTGCTATTTACACTATCTGTATGCTCATTTTCTAACATTTAAAACACATACATTAATGCAATGAGGATGGATCTACTGCCTAACAAGAGAAAATGGAAGGGCGGGAGGTTTTTTTTGAAGCATCGACTCCCATCCTTTAGTGATGATGCCCACCACCAAACCAAGGCAAATCAACACCCCACCCAGAAGCCAACACCCCTAATCCAATAGCAATAGCTGCAAACGCTGCAATCCCACTCAATTTCTTCGTTAACCCCGAATTACTTCTCTTGATTGCAGCAGAGGTCGCACCAATTATACCTGTATATGCTCCCATTGCCGCCACTGTTCCAACTACAAACATCAATATATATGCAACCGCAGCTAATTTCGTTGGTAACGCCAGTGCAGGTACAATAACAAACAATGCATCAGGTTGTAATCCATACACAATTCCAGTAGCAAACGTAGCTAATCCAAATCCTCTGCGTTCTTCTTTCACCGCCAGCAAGCCTCCTGTTTGTACTTCGACTCCGCTGGTGAATGCATCTGCTACAGAAGAGACTGACGCACTTGCTGTGGCTGCTTCAGCATGGTCTTTGTCGTCATGTTCTTCAAAAAACGATTCATATATTCCCATTGCACCGATCGCGAGTAGGGTGAGTCCAACGGTGGTGCCGCCCCATTTTGACAAGGCGGGAACCAGGGCAGTGAATCTGTCCTTTAATATCACCATTAATAAGCCTAGAATTAATTGGCCAGTAGAATGACCAAAGCCCCATAATGCACCTAATAAAGACGCTTTTAGTTGGCTGCGTCCTATTGTCAAAGGGGTAAGAGCAGCAAGGTGGTCTGCCCCAGCCAAGGTGTGGAGACAGCCTGCAGCAAGACCAGCACAGGCGCTTTTGACTGCGGTCGCGATTGTCTCGGCGGTGAAACTACGAGCTGAAAGGGATACAGCTGCTAATGCTGCACTACTGCCAGTTGAAGGGGCAGAAGCGACGATGCTAAAGCAAATGGCAGCTCCTGCAGCCAAGGCAGCGAAGCGGACCCACGTGCCGGGAGCGGGGGCAGCAGGAGCAGGTTCCCGTTCCCGTTCTTGTGGGGGAGCAGGGAAAGCAGAAGATGCTGCTGCTGAACACTCCACTGTAGATTGCCTTTCCCGTAATCTCAGAGGACCGGTCTGCTGGGGCCGACATGGCTTAGAAAAAGAAGCTAGAGTAGGCAAGGTCTTTAATGATGCTACCGGGACATGTAAGCCATTGGATTGTGTAAATTGCACACAATTCATAATTCGATAATACCTTGGCGGCCTAATTTCCTTTATATGGCCACTGGGAAGTGACCTTGACGAGTTCATTTTTTAGATACTAGCCAGGCCGTCAACAAAGCATGTAGAGAAAAGACTAATGTTTTAATCGAATGTCCAAGGCGCGTTGTGCAAAGTGCCGCTTATTGTGTATACATTATTTGATATCGACGTTGGGAATTGGTATGCATTTAGCCTAAATGCACTTGAAATAAACACTTGATAAGTCAGTGGCTTGAGGGTACAAAGCTTGTTCAGAGGTACATTTGGGCTGTTTCTAAGTTTATTGAGGCGATATCACAGCATCGCCACATAAGAAAACAATCAGTATTCCTTTAAAAAGGCAATGAAGGCGCTGTAGATCGATTACGCTGTTTTAAAAGCCTGTAGAATTATTCAATTCACCTTCTTTGATCTTTTAGTTTTCTCAAGTGAAACCTATATCTAACATAATTGCAAGCTCTAATGCAACTTGGACGTGATAAATCAGGATTAACTACAGGGATCGCGTATTACTCTCTTTATCTAGCATCATCCTAGTAAATTCAAATAGCTTGGGGAGCTTGATTAGAACGATGGACAAGCAGCGGCAAGGTGGAAGAGGCACACATGTATGTTTAAGTTGCTTTTAAGAAGATTAGGAGCCCGCAGCTTTGTTTGCTGAGCTCTGGGCGACTCCCTTCATTCGTGTTTACATTTCTAACGCCCCGCCCCTCCCTCCTTTTAATCGTCTTCATCAGCAGGATGCCAGGAAACCTGAAATGCTGCTGAAAATCCATACCGACAATGCATTAAAAAAGTCAGGGACGCCATTTGTATGCAATGTTCGCTTTAGAAATGATCTCCCAGAGGTAAGAGAGAACTTAATGATTTTTTAAAGCTATAGGTCGGCTTTATTTTTTAATATTTTCTTTCATTTTTCTGACCCCAAGCTTTCCCTCCCCCCTAAAACATCCTTTTCGCCAGATTTCCTGTGACCCGAAGATGCTTCTACCACCTCTCAACACCCAAGACCTCGCAGCATTCCAACTCACATCCCTTGAAAAAGAAATGAAACGAGATGTCTTATTTCCACCAGACCTAGGTATCCCTATCAACGCTTTAGATATAGAAAGGTACTCTATCCCATTATCATCTTCACGTAGTGGTGGTAGCTCTCTGACTAAAGGAGAGCTACACCCTGCTGATGCTGCGTTGCTACAAGTAGAAAACAAAGGAGGCCCTCTTCGTGCTGTTGGTGGTCTTACAGGTCGTGACGCTCACCATCACCGTGCTCTTCGTGAAGGTGCCTCAGACGTAACATGGCTTATGCGTACTAAATACATTTCTAACGATTTCGGGACCAGGCGTACTGCTGCGAGTATCAAGGCTGCGAAAGAAGATCTTGCTGCTGGTGGGTCTCAAGGCGCTGATGCTGATGCCGCTATTGATTTGGACGATCCTCAAGTACAAATAGCATCAATTGAAGGATCCTTCGCAGCAGCACGTCGTCCTGTGCATCATCCGAAGAACCCCTCAGCTACTGTTCTAGAAGAGCTGCCCATATTACCAGATGAACTCTTGGATGGGTGGAATTTAGTGCAGACCATATTTGATGGTAATCCAGGTGGAGATGTGGACGCTTTGTCCAAATTAACACCTCAAGACCGTGCACGCAGTGTGCAAGCATCACAATTGAAATCATTTGTTCGTAAAAAAGCTGATGGAGGACAAGATAGGTTTGTGGCATGGTTGCTACCAAAAAATCCACCACCCGCCGCTTCAGCAAACGATAATGCAAATGGTGCATTGGCAATCACTGCAAAGCAATTGTGTGGCGATTATGAATGGGTTCGTGAATATGATTCTCAGGTTAGATTTGATGAAAAGAACCAAACGTACCTTTTTAGATTAGGTAAGGATTATGTTGGTTATTCAGATTTGAATACAAAAGTGTCGTTGAGGAAGAGAAAGAGAGGAGCAGCTGGACGCAATGTTGGTGGTGGAGGGGATGAGGAAGATGCTTTCTTACAACCTGAGAAGTTTATCTTAGAGTTAGAAGAAGGTGGTCAAGCTGGGGGAACAGAAGCACAGAGACAACACGAAGCGGGAGCTGTACTAGAGGACGCTGGTGGAGAAGAAGAAGATGCTCAAACCGTGGAGGTAGATAATGAAGAAGATGTTGAAGCTGCTGCTGCTCAAAAGACAGATCTTATGAAGAATGTATTTGGCAGCGATGATGAGGATGAGTAGTTTAATTTAGAAAAGGTGAGTGTGTTTTTATTTTTAGTATTCTATCATATGATATTATGAAAGTAGAGGAGTCGTGGTTCGTCATTCGGTTTGTCAATAGGGTGGCTGGCTGCCGAGGATGCTTTGCAAAAATTTACCAGAACATCTAAGACTGAGTAACACCTTGCTGTCAATATATCCATTGCCTGAGGCTCAACCACCCTGACCTGATCAAGGACCGGAACCTGACTGATACCCCACATTAGTACAAGTGTTGTTCCTGCACTTTGAAATAATAATGTAGAGATGATTTCATGCGTATGGCCTTACTTATATGGTTTATATTCTACTTGCAGGTTATGTTTCTCATATTGCTGTCTTTTTTATTGGTGCCTGTTTATCCTCAGATATTTGTTGTAGCTTCGGGCGAGCTCGTGGAGTATGCTGGCTCGCTTTTTTGGTAAGGCATTTTGAGCGCTTTTGCGCATAATCTAGGGTTGATGATGAATGTGCACAAAGCTTTATGTATTAAATTGAATGAATCAGCGGCCTTATTGTCTGTCCGACTTGAAGAAAGCGAGCCTTCAGATAATTCACTATCTGCCCTTTTAACTGAGGACCATCTTGTAGAGAAGTATTTAGAATGCGTGCTGTTTGACTTAATCAAGTCATATTACATGAGATCGCAGCTTTGTTACAAAGAGAGACACTAAAGACTGAAGGCCATCGTGTCAAACTTTGATGTAGACTATTTCAAATATTCTAAATCTGGCAAGGAAAGCCAAGGCCTTCAGAAAATTAACCGGCTCTGCTATTCCAAATTTCAATGAACACAGTTCACGTGCATCTCCCAAACAGACGTATAGCGCCACATTCTCAGGAGGTAGACTGCCACATCTACAGAGTTGGGGAATAAGTAAATGGTATTCCCGAACTCGGATTGTACAAGAGATCGACCCTTTAAAGACGTATAGTATGCATCCTAGAGCCACTTTTACGACTTTATACCGAAACGCGAAAGTTATGTGTGGCATGGAGGGCTTTTCATCAGAAGGAAACACCCTCAAGCCAAGGAAACAGTGGTCGATATATTTTACCAGCGGTCAAAATGAACGGGGGCCTTTCTTCAAATGTTGCCCCTTCTCGATTTCTTTTTCCCCAATCCAAGAGTGCTTGCTCTTCTTCATGGTGAAGTACTATTATAATCAATATGTGTACGTACGCTTGAATACCTGGTAACGTATCAACTATTTTTGGTTTCAATCACTCCATTTTCTCATCTATCAAAAATCGGCGCCATTTTTCTCACCTCAACAACCGCACGTGCACTCCTAGTAACTAAATACAATACCACTTCTTGAGGATCTAAAAAGGTCACACCTGACCTTTCATTTGAAGCTATCCCTTTATCCCCAGCATTTGCTATGACTCTTGCCCGTGTCTCAGGTGAACACCACCGAATAGCATCATGGCAAATGATCCTATCAGTCCGCCATGGCATCAGCAGCTCCGCCATTTTCTCACTAGTCGCTAAATATGAGAATTCTTTAAAGTGAAAGCCTTGTTTTAGTACATCATAATCGTGTCTGTGACAAGCCAAAACTTTACCAAAAGTGAGCTGCATAAACGACTGCCAAAATTTGTTTGAGATTGCTTGGTGTCGCCACGCTTTGCATGTCCATGCTGCACGAGCCAAGGTGTAGGGTCTTCAACATGGGAAAATATAGTTTCAAGGCATTCCGCTGGTAAATTAGCGAAAGAATAGCGTGCGTTTTGATGTGCCTCTTTCTCTTCTTCTTGCTGTTGCTGCCGTCGCCGTTCTTCCTTCTTAGTGTCTCTAATTACTTGAAGCATTTTTTGCTTGTATTCACGGGATAGAGTTTGAGCTTTTGCTTGAGGGAGGGTATTCTTTACTGCTAGCATCAGAACGCGGAGGTCTGTGGACCGAAAATCGCCACTGCAGGAAAGAAAATAAACAAGTTTAAGAGGCGGGGATTGCCCAAAACATCAGTGACATAGAAAATATGAAGAAGTTTTGGGGGAGAATCGCGCTGCTAAACCAGATAAACAACCCAACGTACCCATGGTACTCATAGATAGCAGTCTGGACATCTGCTTCAACATTTTTTTTAAATTCCTTGGTGGATTCTCTTCTCTTATATAAAGATTGGATCACTGCCTTCAATTCTTGAACTGCAGTGCAGTACCTGCTGGGATTTAAAAGGCCACTCCTAATATCTAAGACCGTATACGCTTCGGCTATTGAGAGTTGGTGGTCTTCATCATCGCTGCTGCTGCTGCTGTCACTCTCCTCTAAACGTAAACCTAATTGGGACATTTAAAAAAGAAATCCTTTTGATCTATCTCAACAAAGGCAGCACAAACCTTACAAATTTATGCGGTGAACACTAAATGTTATATATTCTACCCAGTAAAATGCTGCTAGAATAAATAGCATGTACTGGGTGGGCCCTGCCAGTGGGTCGCTCTATGCTCCACGCTGGGCTTCCGTTACCAACTTTTTCATGCAGACGCTTTATTTAGGGCAGAACCCTCTTTTAGTCTGTTGTTCCGGTAATGCAACCATGAATAGAATTGCTGGGTGTGCACTAGCTCCTGTAACGAGGAAATTAGAAAACACCCGCGACAATAATTAAATTTTTGTTTCTCAGTTTCCAAGTGAAGCAACCGCTCAGGAAACGAAAAATCGGCCCTTACCTTATAATTACGATTTGATATGGCACTTCTAAAGTCTGCTTGTTGTAGAAGATCTAAGAAATAAATCGCATGAGGGTACCTACAGCAAGTTTCAAAAAAATCCGTGACGGTGACAGCCCGGCGTCAGATGAGTTCCATAACGTATTGTTAGCAGGCTCAAACTGAAATACCTCATGCACACAAAAACTTACAGAATGAAGCGCGCATACTCTGGCTGCTTCCAATATTTTAGATACTCTAGAAATGCTAAGAAGGCAGGATCGTCAAGATAACGACTCTGCGCTAAAAAATTGAGGTAATGAGGGCTAGCTAGGCATTGAACAAATTCTAGCTCAAGTTGGAATCGTTGTCTTGGGTTGCATCCCGTCGCGTCATCGACAGGGTCACTGCATTTCAGAGAAGCAAGCTTTAGTTAAATATTCGATTATTGAAAAATGGAAATTAAGTGATCCAGAGAATGTAAATCGCACCTCATCGCTGCGTTGCTATCTGTATTCATTTTGAATGTCTCTGGTATGGATGAAATATAAAAATAATGAATATGAATCGTGCGCAGCAGCACTGCAGCAGTTGCTTGAGGTTTTGGTGGGAAAGAAAATCCCGAAAGATTAAAAAGAATACTTTATGCACGCTTTGAGCATTCTCGCTTGTGACAATCCAATTTAGATATATTTAGAAATTTTCCACATCCGCCTTGAAGGGCTGCCATTGCTGTTCGTCAAGTAAATTATCTCTAGGGCATGAATTTGAAAAATAATAATTTATATAATAGTTTCAGTTTTCCCTAGCACTTTTACCCCATCATGGCGAATACAAACGAGCCTCCTCCCGAGATGGAACAGCTATTACGCTCTGATTCTGACGAGCCAATCATTGTTAACCCTGGCCCTTCTTCTTCAGCAGGCAAGCGGCGGGTAACCTTTGCTCCCAACCAACTTATTTTTAATGAAAGCAAATACCACCGCCTCACAGTTGAGCATATCAATGCCAATAAACTTTCGTATTATACAACAGATGTTTTTCACACCCTGATCAACGTAAGAAACCCCCAAATCCTCACTAACCTTTCTTTATCTTATCCATATTTTTGATATCTTTAGCAACCCAGTACACCCTTTGTTTTCTATTCTCTAAACACTTCCTAAACCCCAAGTTTCTTCTTCTTTTGTATAGATGCGTAGCTACCGTTTCTTACTATTCTTCTTCACGTGCTACATCTCCATGTACTCATTCTTTGCTCTTCTCTACCGTTCTCAACCCGAACACTGTATCTTCAATGTCCATAATTTCTTCCACGCTCTTTGGTTTTCCGTCATCACTGCTGCAACAATCGGCTATGGCCACCAAGCACCGGACCCAGACTGCTATTTACTCAACACTTTTATAATGTTTCAAGTCATGACGGGTGCGTTAATGCAAGCGGCGTTACTAGGATTAGTCTATTCCCGTTTTGCCGCACCAGGAAATCGAGCACATACAATAAAGTTCTCCTCAATAATGACGTGTTACCGAGGTCATGAAGACGGATTATGGCGATTGGCTTTTCGAGTAGCGAATTTACGACGACATCAAGTACTGCAACCTGAAGTACAGTTACTTATGATCCGTAGAGAGCATGTAGGAGGTCCAGATGGTCCACTAGAGTATCGATATCATGAATTGCCGGTAACACATATAAGTGGACATCAACGATTATGGCTTGGTGTACCCTCTATAGTAGCCCATACAATCACTACTGCATCTCCACTATGGGGTATTACCCCTGAATTGATGGAACAAGAAGAGGGGCTTGAGTTTGTGGCACTTCTAGATGGGATTGATGAAACGACATCAACTGTGATGCAAGCGAGGCATTCGTATTCACCTTCAGATATTCGATGGGGACAGAGTTTTGCTGGATTGATTGCACGTGGTGGTACGGGAGCATTGACTGCAGATTATTCGCATTTTGATTTGACCAGGTTGGAAGCGAATGCATTAGAAGCAGAAGCGCAATTGCAACAAGGAAATATCGGAGCTGAAGACCTGGAACAAGGTGCAGCTGCTTTAAATGGAGGACAATTGCCAAGGTCTCCTTCTTCTTCATCAGTGGCAAAAAGTCCCATTAGATCAAGAAGTCCGGCTGCGTTGCTGAGTAAATTTAGTAGGAAGGCCACTGGGACTAGAAGAGAGTAAGAACCAATTTTGTATTTGCCCGATTGTCTTTTGACCTTGATTGGCAGTCTTTACAAGAGAACCCAAGATAGTTTAGCGATATGAAAGTAGTAATCAAAGGTATTAAATGTGTAAAATCCTATTTATTTCGTTGTTGTTACGAAGGGTAGTCCATGGAAGTAAAAAGAAATAGCTACTACATTAAATAAGAAGAAAGTTACCCGAGCTAAAAGAGCTAAAAGCCTGTGCAGTTTCTTATATCGAAGCACACGTCGCAGCAATACCATTGCTACTTGTCTCTACTGTTCCTACCATACATTTCGCCAATAGAAACTCAGCATTCACCCATGCATGGTATTTATTAAACAGAGCAGTACCATCTTTGCCTAGTATTGGTTTTAAAATTTGCTCACCTCCAGGGTGAAACCTAATATAAGGAGATAAATTATACACTTTGCCTCGTAGTACAGTCCATCCATCTTGTACCGTATTATGTAGTGCTACTTCTGATAAGGGGATGTCTTTTCGGGGTCGAGTGCCTTTACCTAGTCCAGTCAAATCAGCACCACTGTTTGTTAGTCTGATCCAATCCATTTGACTATAGCCTTTTTCAAAGGGGACTTTCTTTCTATTGCGTGGTACTAATGGAACAGCAGGAGTAGAAGTAGAAGGGGCAGTAGGAGGAGGATGCATGCTAGAAGAGCTGTTGTCTTGTGGAAGGGTGGCAGGAACCGAGGCGGCTGGGGTGGTGGTGATAGAGGTGCGTGCGCATGTTGTCGTATCGACTACTGTAGCATTCTGTATCAATGGATTCTGCAATGTTTGAAAGGATAGGTTAGCAAGTATGGCATGCCGCAAAGTTAAGAACGGGAAAACTGTGGCTGTGGGGCGGCAATTCCTCCCGATTGATTCATTTTCCACATTCTTACCTTAAGTGGCTTTGGCGGAGCCAAAGATGGAAATGAAAATCCACCATCTCCCATTCTATTCTGGCTTTGGCTTACAAGCTTCTAAACTAGACAACAAACTGATCAAATTCCTGGAAGTAAATTTGCAGAAATGTTTCACGCGCAGGCACTGCAGATCCTTCCGCCCAGCCCAGCACTTCCGCCGAATTTATATAAAGCAAAGAATGTGCTAATGGTGCAGTAAGCACGCATTTTGGCCAGCTCAAACTTTGCGAATATGTTTTCTTTTCACAATTCAGCAGCGAAGACCAAGAGACCGCAGCCTTTAAAAATCAATAAAGACACTGGGACCGCAGTACTCAATCTTATTAAATCTGTATCCACCCTATCATGGTGACCTTCAAGCAGCTAAGCGAGTCTGTGGGTGAGGTGATGCCTCATCCCAGCCAAGATGAGCTTCGCCAGGAGGTTGAACGCTTGCGCATTGAGATTGAGCTAGCTGCAAAAGGAATTAAAATTGAAGAAGGGGACGTGGACGTGGAAATGATGATGCCACCGTAAGTGCCAGATCACAAGTTCATCTTCCATTTTGAAGAATAATTGCCCTGAAATTCTATTAACAGGACATTGTCATTTAAAACACCCATCTATCCCTATATAGATATTACAAAAATGTTTACAATCATCCAAAATAAATCTGCAGAGAGGCTATTTTAAAAGGCTTTACTTCTCCTGAAGATTTCACAATCAAGGAGACAGCCATCGACTATGGAGACGGCAGCTCCTATCAGGTAAATATAATTCAATTTTATTTAATGAAATTGATTATCATATCATATCATATAGAGCGATTTATGTTTTAAATATTGCAATTTTAAGTCTCTAAAAGCCAAAATTCACCAGTCTCTGATTTTCCGCCATTCCCTTCCCTCTCTAAATTCTTCAGGGTGAAATGCTTGGTGCTCTTCGCCACGGAAATGGTACCTTCATCCAAAACGATGGCACCAAATACACTGGTCAATGGTCTTACAACCTATTAGAAGGCCGCGCTACGGCTGTTACTCGTAGTGGTCAGACTTATGAAGGCGAATTTCGTAAAGGACGTGCTCATGGGTAAGATATTTCCTGTTCGAATTTGCAAATTTAGCTTAATGTTTGATATCAACTATCTCTTTATTTGTGCCACGCTGCGATAAATGTATTCAACGTTCTCAACTACTATCAAACCCGTCTCTAATTCCTCTATTTGTCCATTTTTTTTAATCCTCTAGGCGTGGCAAGGCGCTCTATGAAAACGGGGCATGTTATCAAGGCGAGTGGGAAGCAGATGGCCGCCACGGCTGGGGCCATCAACTCTTTCCCAACAACGAAGGATCTTACGAAGGCGAATGGTCCGATGATAAAATCCATGGGCGTGGTCGTTGGACTTATTATGATAAGTCTTTCTTTGAAGGAGAGTGGGTGCATGGAGAGCGCGTCAATGGACGATTTGTGTCCGCCGATGGACAAGAAGAGTATTCAGGCCAATGGAAAAGTGAACAGCGACATGGTACTGGTGTACAGTACCGTGCTGGTATTTATAAATATGAAGGGAGTTGGAAAGATGATCTTCACCATGGACAAGGGCGGTGTGAGTGGGTCGACGGGAGTCACTACGATGGTGATTGGAAAGAAGGCAAAAGAAATGGGAAAGGAAAGTATACAACGAGTTCTGGAATGAAATATGAAGGTGAGTGGTTGGACGATATGCCTCATGGACAAGGAATTTGTGTAGAAGATACTGGAGATAGGTATATGGGTAGCTATCTTAAAGGAAAACGCCATGGCTTTGGTCGGTGTTTGTACTACTCTTCAGAAGGAGGCGGTGGTAATACTGTTAATGGTGGAGACACTCATAATAGTAAAACTCATCGTACCAAATATGAAGGTGAATGGCAGGAGGGAAAGAGATCCGGTCAAGGGACTTGCGCCTATGCTAATGGAGATGTCTATGTAGGCACATGGGCAAATGATCACCGCCATGGATATGGTATTTGCAAATTCTCGGATGGATCGAAGTTCCAAGGTCAATGGGAGGATGATGGATGGGTCCAATCTGGAGCTGAACCCACAAAGTGTTATGTAGCTGGCGCTGGTGTGACACGTGGTGTTGCAGGGAAGAAGGTAGGCTTTAAGATATTGGCAAGAGATGAGGATGGAAATCAGCGATTGTGCGGTGGTGACGAATTTTCAATTCAATTGATATTAGTACAAGAAGAAGAAGAAGAAGAAGAATGTGTTGTTGAAGAATCAGTGAACCTTTGTATTGATGGTAGATCTGAAGCTAAATTCTCTAATGGTGCCAACGCTACCTCTACGACTGCCATCACCACCGCTCCTCAAAGGGTGCGTAAAATTGTATCAGTCACTGGTGAAGTGAAGGACAATGATGATGGAACGTATGAAATTACCTATACAGCTACCACTGCTGGTGTCTATGAACTGAATATCACAATTGGTACTGAACATGTGGCTGATTCGCCATATCCTGTACGAATCGTACCTGCGAAACCCTATTCCCGTAATACTGTAGTACAAGGACAAGGTCGTGCGCACGCTGTTGTTAATACTGTTACCCAGTTTGAAATAGTGTTATTTGATCAATATGGCAACCAATGCCTTACTCCTTCTCCATATAATAAAAAAAGTGTTGAAATCCCTTTGGAAGCGTATGTGGAAGGTGCTGGAGCTGGTCCACTGAATGCAAATAAAATTCCAGTTGAAATTATACCCTATAATTTATCTAAGAATAGCGCGCCTGCTGGCCAAGAAGATGCCTTAATAGGCTGCTACACAGCTCCAGCGCTGCCTGGATATTACCGTCTTCATGTTGAGTGGGATGGAAAAGCATTGCCTGGTACACCCTATTCAGTATGTGTCGTAGAAAAAGAAAGAAAAATACCTACTAACGGAGAGCCAATCAACGAGAATGAAGTTGGTGATGAAAATAATATTGATAGTAAAGACGAAGCTGAAGAAAGTAATTTTACAATAGGCGGCGGCGGCACCCCCATCTCTGCTCCTCCTCGTAATAATTCCACGAAAACCCCCGGTATTCATGATGAAATGGCAGCTTGGGAACGCATTGCAGCTGCCGCCTACGCTGTTGACGGTGTCACTGAAGGCTGGGATAGCGAAGAAGATGAAATTAAAAAGAAAGAAACTTCTGAGGATGCGTACATAAATTCTCACCCTGATGTTCCAGTTGTTGAAAATTTAGAGGATTTGTGGCTGGTCAGCAAGCTTCAAAAGGAAAGAAAGGCCAAAGAAGAGGAGCAAAAACGTAAGAAATTGGACTGTGTACGTGAGAAATTGCAAGGAGAGCTTGGACCAGGACAAGTGCCTACTGCTGAGGAAGCAGAGATGGCACTCAAAGAAATTTTGAAAGAAGAAAAAATGAAGCAGGAGAAGGAAAAGGAGGTGCCTACTAGGAGGAGCGGTAGTGGTGGGAAGTTGATGGCTGATTCTGCTGTATCTGGAAGTGATGGATCTGTTAATGTTACTGTTGAGCGTGCTGCTGAGAAGCTGCCGGAGAAGAGACACAAGGATCGTTTGTCTCGTGCTGAGCTCTTGGCAGCGGCGGCGGCATTGGATGATATTTGTTGAAAAATAATATTGCTGTTCGTTAAGGTTTTCTTCCCTACATTTTCTACTCGAATAGACTTTATATTTTTTGTAATATAGTTACCTCGCGCGAGTTGTTTTAACTTTTTTGCATGGATCCAGATAAGGCAGGTGCCGTCTAAAAATAATCAAAATTTGGCTTGGGTTTAACTTAATCTTTAAATCTTTAAGATTAAGGGAGAGGAACAGACACAAAGAAAGGTTGGGATTTTTTTAATTTTCAAATCATAAGATAGTACTAGCCTAGCATTCCAAACAAATAAAATAGTATATACCAATCAGCACCTATGGCTTTTGTTTTGCTGCAAAGTCTGTCTCTTGAAACCAGATATCATCATCGATCATTGCCTTCGTCATCTTTGAAATCCTCCTGGCAGCAGCGCAGGAGAATTTCTACTGCTTTATCCTCAGAAATAGTAATTTTGTCTGCGGTACTAGCAATCCTTTTGTCTGTGGTGAGGCGTCATCTTATGAAAATGAATTATTAATTGTGGAGCGGCGGCGGGATGAGCTCGAATCTCTACTAGAGGTGTATAACAGGGAATCGTTCTTGAAATCTGGGTATACCAAACGTGGTATAAGCTATGAGCAGAAGTGGCTTGATAAATTAGACGAAGTCATTCAATTTTACTACAGGGAAGGGAGAGTGCCGAAGCGGAACAGAGTAGGGGAGGAAGGCAGGCTGGCAAATTGGATGGATACCCAACGGCAAGCAAAACGTCGAGTGGATGAGGGGAATCCAAATAGTAAACTAATGACTCCTGAACGGATTTTCATTATAGAATCCATGTCATGGTGGAGTTGGGATGCTCAAGAAGCTGCCTGGCAGTCTCGTTTTGAAGAGCTCGTAGAGGAAGTTCAAAGAACTGGGAAAATACCTCCCAACAGCCATCCTACTTTAGGAAATTGGGTGCACACCCAGCGCAAGGCCTATAAAGCTTAGCAAGCACGCGTTCATGGAGAGACAGAGAAATACAAGGGTGTCACTCATTACATGGACCAAGCGCATGCTGACCAATTAGAGTCAATTCCGGGTTGGTCTTGGGACCCTTTGGCGGACAACTGGGAAGCAAACTATGGCGCGTTATTTGAATATGTGGCTGAACACAACAGAATTCCTCCCCGAAGCCATCCTACTTTAGGCAGTTGGGTCAGCACACAGCGCACCGCTTATAAAGCTTGGCAAGCACGCTTACATGGAGAAACAGAGAAATACAAGGGTGTCAAGGAATACATGGACCAGGAGCGTGCTAGGAAACTACAATTAGTGCCCGGTTGGAAATGGGATATGCGTGATTTAAAACTATCAATTTACTAATTTATTATTCAATCTCATACACAAGTACCGTGCTAATGAAATTGCTCTGGTTTAATATTTCACATCTAGAAAATTGCCAGTCAAACTCCAGCTTTGACCTGTGCACGGCGTCGGAACAGAAGACTTTGATATCCGCTGTGGCCGCCCTCCTAGAAGTCGAAAAGGAAGTAATCATGCTATCAGCTTATTTGGTATTGTTGAAGCCATTGTCTTTGCTATTTAGTGTGTTTCGGCCGTTTTTGGTCAAAACTTTCTTTTTGATGCCCTTTCTTTAATTGGTTGACTTGCTTTTCCCATAGTGAACGTACTGAAGTGTAAATGGTACCATTCGAAAGCATTTTTAACAAGGAAACCTAAACAGTTTTACATGTGATTAAACTTGAAAGCTACAGATGTATCAGAGGCCGAATGTTTACATAATTGGCCCATTACAATCAATATGTATGTCAAGAGCAGCTATTTAGATAGCCAACAATGAGCTGAATATCAACAACAACTAATAGGTTCTAAACGAAAAATACTCCGTGTTTCGTTAATTCGTTAAATATTTTCTCTCCAACCCTCTCTACCACGCTCTCTTATCATAACTATGCATATCATGAACACCGCCCTCAGCCTGAGCAGCACCCGTCCTCGATTCCAATCTTTGCTTACCAGTGTACAACTGTGTATGTGCCTCAGTCAACGTTTTAGCACCCAGATCTTGCATTCCTTGCTTTACAGCTTGCACCAAGAAGGGAACATTCACACGAACGCTGCCTTTATCCCGAACCGTACCACTCACCCCTTGAGCAATTTTTAAATTTTGAGTGTCTGAATGATACCTAGCCTCGCTCCCCTTTGTCATGGCCTCTAAAGAGCCCATTCCACGGTATTTTTTAACACGCACACCCGAAACAGTGATAAAATCACCAGGTGCTTCAGTTGTGCCAGCAAACATAGAGCCACACATCACTGCAGAGGCACCCAATGCGAGTGCTTTGACGATATGACCAGAATTTTGGACGCCTCCATCAGCAATAATGGGAACACCTAGAGTATGTGCAAGACGTGCGGTGTGGTAGACTGCAGTAGCTTGACCTCTACCAACAGCACAGACTTCTTGTGTAGTGCAGATAGATCCAGAGCCCATGCCTACCCGAAGACCGTCTGCACCGGCTTCAATTAATCTGGCAGCTTGCGCAGAAGTCACCACATTTCCGCAGATGACGTCCAAATTAGGATGTTCCCGTTTAATATGATTCAACATCTCCAGCTGGAAAGTGGAGTCTCCCTGGGATGAATCAAGTACAACTACGTCAACATTACCTACATCACGTAATGCACGAACACGTTCTCTATCACTATCACGTGTGCCCACAGCAGCACCGACAAGTAATCTGCCGTCAGGGCCTATAGAGGGGGATCCACCTGAAGGATAGCGAGAATTCTCTTTAAAAACAGCACGAGTAGCCAATGCGATTAAATTACCGCTGCCATCCACAACTGGTAATTTTCCATGTTTGCAGCTTTTGAAAGCATTCATAGCGGACTCTTGAGATGCTTGAGCTCCAGAAAGAGTCTCCAGATCAGATACAGGGGTCATAATTTCAGTCACAGGGGTATGAGCGTCAGTTACAAAATCATAATCCCGACTACTCACAAGCCCCAACAGCTTTCCACCCACAGCACCGGTATCTGTCACGCAGGCACTTCCAAATCCTTTATTCGCTTTTAAATCCATGAGATCAACTACAGTGGCGTCAGGACGGAGGACAGCAGGCTGAACAACAAAGCCAGGAGTGTGAGTTTTAGCGTTACTGACATGAGTGACCTGTTCCTCAATTGTGTTGTTGTAGTGAATGAATCCCATGCCTCCTACAGATGCCATAGCGATAGCCATGCTGGCTTCAGTTACAGTGTCCATAGGGGAAGATACCAAAGGGGTGCGCAGTTTAATGTTACGGGTAATATGACTTGAGAGATCGACTTCATGAGCGCCAAAGTAAATGTGACCAGGAAGAAAGATAACATCGTCGTAGGTGTAACTGGTACCCTGTCCGAATAGCTTGGAAGCAGGGAAGCCTGTTGAAGGGGGAAACGCGTTAGGTAAGGCATGGAGTTCAATGTAGTTTTGAATTTGGTGGGTTGCGACAGCGATGAAAAGGATCATTGGAAAACTGAATAATATAAAATTTGGACAGCAAGCATTACTCCTTCAATAAATCGTTTGCTAGCATAGTAAACTCACCATCCTGAATGCTATCATCGAAGGTTAAGCCGTTGGCCTGCATATTTAATTATTCAAAAACTCAAAATGATTGCAAGGTAAAGTGGCCAAATCAGCTGTTAAAATAATCACAGTCCTTGGTATATGTGTTTGATTCTTTTATTGATAATGCTTGATTTAATTTTTGCAATTGAATCAACCAGCTCCGTGTTCTGCCGCCAGACGAAGGGAGCAGGAGGAAACGAAGAATATGTTTTCAAAGCAAGTTGAACGTGCGCTTAACAATGCACCAACGCCCAAATGTGCTATTGCAATCTATAAAGAATGACTGTGGACAACTTTTACAGCGTTTGCGCTGCTCCATCTGGAGCCTACAAGTATTTTTTCGAGGGCCAATGGCTCGAATCTTCATCTGGAAAAAAGGTCACGATTTTGAACCCCTCTAGCAATGCTCCTGCATATGAGGTACAAGGTATGCAAAGATGGCATTGATGGAGTAAAATACCTGCCAGACACTTGCCGCCGGTCAATTAGGGTGTTGATCTATAGCCTCGGGCATACAATTACTTCATTTTCGCAACTTTGGTCCGTAGAGCGCGGCTATAGCTGTGGCATTGTATCATAAGGCAATAGCATAAGCGAGCAATGGAGAGACTGGGATTGTGACCTTTGGGTCTTTTCAGCATGGTTTGACTGACCAATCGCGTTCTCTTTTTGCCTCTTTTTAATGCAGCTTGCACCCAGAAGGAAGTTGACTCCATGTTCGAGTCCTCAAAGAAGGCTCAAAAGGTAAGGAGATTGGCTAACGAAGTTCCTCTCTTCACAAATCTCTAATACCAAGATCACATAATCCCCGGCATTTGGCTCACCTAACCAGTCATTTTGCTTTTCCAACCAACTGACATTTCTTCCCTTCCCTCTCTCTGTTACTCTTTTCCACAGGAATGGGCTAGAACTCCTTTATGGAAACGTGCTGAATACATCCACAAAGTCGCTGCCCTGATGCGTGAACACGCCAAGCCCATGGCCGACGTCCTTGTCAAGGAAGTTGCCAAACCTGCCAACGATGCTTTAACTGAAGTCGTCCGTTCTGCTGATCTATTATCCTACACCGCTGAAGAAGCCGTCCGTTTCTTCGGTGAGGGTAAACTCTTGACGTCTGACTCTTTCCCGGGTCAAGACCGTACTAAGATCTGCATGTCCTCTCGTGTCCCCTTGGGCGTTGTCCTTGCTATCCCACCCTTTAATTACCCTGTCAACTTGGCTGTCTCTAAGATTGGCCCTGCCTTGATGGCTGGTAATTCTGTCGTGCTCAAACCCCCTACTCAGGGATCAGTTTCCGGCTTGATGATGGTCCGTTGCTTTGAAGCTGCTGGCTTACCTACGGGTTTAATCAATGTTGCCACTGGTCGTGGATCTGAAATTGGTGATTACCTCACTACTCACCCTTCTGTCAACTGCATTTCCTTCACTGGTGGCGATACTGGTATTGATATCTGCCGCAAAGCAGGTATGGTCCCCATTCAAATGGAATTAGGTGGAAAGGATGCTGCTATTATCTGTGCTGATGCCGATATCCCCGCTGCTGCTAAACACATTGTCAAAGGTGGATTTTCTTATTCTGGACAGCGATGCACTGCTGTCAAATTGGTCTTTGCCGTTGATTCTATCGCTGATCAACTTGTCGACCTCGTCACAGCCGCTGCTAGCAAACTCACTGTAGGTGCACCTGAGGACAACGCGTCCATTACACCTGTGATTTCCTCTTCTTCCGCTGACTTCATTGAAGGTCTCGTGAAAGATGCTGAAGCCAAGGGAGCTACATTCAAGTTGCCATACAAACGCGAGGGCAACCTAATTTGGCCTGTTGTAATTGATAATGTCACAGCTGATATGCGTTTGGCCTGGGAAGAGCCTTTTGGGCCTGTGGTGCCTATTATCAGAGTAAAAACACCCGAGGAAGCTGTGGCACATGCCAACGCAAATCGCTTAGCCCTTCAAGGGTGTGTGTTTACTGAGGACATCAACCGCGCTATTGAATTAAGTGATGCATTGGAGGTTGGTACGGTACAAATTAATGCGGCACCAGCTCGTGGTAAGTACATCGTCTTGTTTTGAAATTATCCCAACTTTTGTCTTTCTTGCGGCATTTTGACTGACTTGCTATCTTCATTTTTCTTTTTCTTTTCACTCTGAAGGCCCAGACCATTTCCCTTTCTGTGCCCAAAGACAAAGTGGCCTTGGATGCCAAGGGGTGCGCTATAGTCTTGAGTTGATGTCTAAAGTCAAGAGCACCGTAATCAACTTGGCGAAACCTAGCTACACGATGGGGTAAAGAAAATTGTGTTCTTTGCCTGGCTAGTGGGCTCATCAATCTCGTCTTATTATACATGGGAACAAGAGGATAGAGTAGAATAGGATTTACAGGTTGACGTCTGCTATGAATGGCCACACACACTCTTGAGGCGGCATGCGTAATAAATTGAAATTGAATTTAATCCATTTAATCCATGAATTACTCTCATTTTGAATACTCTCTCACACCATTTCTGTTCATATACCCATCCCAACTTGATATAAAATTACTGAAAATCACTTTCTGATTCTTTCTTTTTGCGCTCATTGCCTTTATTTTTGTCTGTTTTTTGCTCGCACCGGCATTTTGAAATGTGGCTGTACGTATCTACAGTACCATATTCTCTTAGTACGGCAGCGGTTACCTTTCATGTAAACATCCATTCGTTACATGCACCCCTTAACTGGGGAAAACAGGCTTTACATCTATCAATATTTGAATATATAATAAATAAACAATCAAATCGTTTTGTACTGCCCACCACTACCTACCTACTGCTGACGCTGGTGGTGGCGCCAACAATCCACCCCCACTCTGTTGATTACTATTAAGATTAATAAACTCGGTTTTGACTACCCTAACAGCTCCACTAATAATTTCATGCGCCGCCTCGGCATCCCCCACCACCGACCCGGTAATCTGGTCGGCTATTATTTCTAGATCTTTATTCTCTACTCCATACATGTGATACCATTGCTTAGCCTTCCCTGTTTTGGGATCGAATAGTGCAGGTGGTGTTGCAGTGACTTTAAATAATTTCATTCCCAGCCATATACACACAGCAGCGATAGCTTCAGGAGGGTACTGTAGATTTAATGGAATTTTTGCGCTTTCGTTTGCTAAATGAACACACATTGTACTTAAAACACCCCGTTCTTCTTCTGGTTTGTTTTCGAAGTATCCATCTAGAAAGGTGCCAATACCGCCAGAAGTTTTATCTTTTAAAATATTGATTACGGTAAAAGGTGCGGGCTTCCAACTGAAGCGAAAGCCCAGGTGGTAGAGTAAAGCTCGTTCTGCGTCATTGATAGCTTGTCTGGTTTGTTTCATCCATTCACTATCATTTCGGAGTCGACTTGATTCTTCATGTGTCGTGCACATTGCATCCACACAGCCGTAGATAATATCTCGAGAGCTTTTGGGGAAGTCTGCAATCTTGGCGCCAAGGTACATGCAGGCCATTGCCATTAACTGTGATAGGGAAGAAAGTGAGAAAGTAAGCGAAGATAGTAGCTAAAGTAGTTAGATAGGCAGTTAGAACACAATACCGGTATAGGCGTTCAATTAAATCAAAGATCAACAAACGTACAAATCTATCATTGGTGACCATCGAGTGTTCAGCATAGAATCTGTGGAAGAATTCTAAGCCAGTAAGCACAGCACAGTGATCCCTGTAGCATTGACGGGGTTAAGAGAGTTAGAAGAGGTTAGTAAAGCAGCAAAGGGGACGAAAGAAATTAGGCAGCAGCGGGATTTTTAAAAACCTCATTAAAAAGCTTACATCCGGATAGTTAACCCGGCAGTGACCATCAGGTTGATTGCAGCGCGTCTCCAACGCTCTTCGTCTTCTTCACTCAATCCATGCGCTCTGCTAGGAGAAGACGCTTTCAGTTCTTCTAAAGTTTTGTAAACTGGAACCATGTTTAAAGGGGCATGGGGCCTTTTTGGACCTGAAGGCTTCCCCTGGCCGTTCATCATGTATGCAGATTTTTTTTAAACGAAGTACCCTAATGAAAATGAGTAATTTCAAGCCTGGCACCAAAGTTTATTCCGGTGAAGGAAAGTGCCACTCCGAGTGGGGTCGTAAAGAGCATGCCCCCCACTGGGCGATAGTATTCTGGCTCCCTGGTGGAATCCTGTAGTTATGCACATTTTCTAAATCAATGAAACGCCTAGGACATCTGGATCCGAAGGGCTCGGTTTTAAATGCTAGGATGTGTTTTCAACCCTCCCGGAGTTCGTATCAACTGCAGTGTAAGAAAGGATCATCATCATAAATATGCTCCATAAGAGAAGGAGCTTTACAGTTTTGAGAGCAGACAATTGCGACTCGACTTTTCGCACCCAGTGAAAAGCAGCTTTGTGGGCACGCTAGTTTCTAGAGAAGTGCTTTTTCAAATAAATATTAATAAACCTTCTGATCAAATTTCAAAAGCATTCGCAGTTTGCTTCCTCTCTGACTTTTCCCCTGGACACATAACCGTTTTTACCAACGATGGTTACAGTGGTGCAGCGCTAGCTTACTAACTACAAGATAATTCTTGCCCTTTCACCTCTCATCCCCGCCACTCGGCTCTCCATCTCTGAGAAATAAAAATTAGATATCATGGGGCTCTTCTCCTGCTTCACTGGCAAGTCCAATCGTAGACAACGCCCACGAAGACCTTCCCGTAAGATGCGAAACCGTGCTTCTGGTCGTCACAGTGGCCTTACTGTGCGTACCTCTGGCATTGCTACAAACACCGACCTCTTGTCAAATTACGGCAGCCCTACAAGTGCTCTTAGTAAGTTTTTCCCCAAATAATAAGTAATTTTTAATTCTTTGTGTTCAGAATCAAACGCACTACATTCATTATATTCTATCTAAACCGATATTCCCTTTCATTATTTGAAAATTTCCCACTAAAGGTGAAGACGACCACTATCAGGATGCTTTAGAGGAACGCGCCCTCAGCAGCATGTCATCCCGTAGCAGTAATGGAGGCAATACACCTGGTGCACGTGATGGGGGTCATACTGATGATTTAGATTCTCTAAGTTCAGATAGGGAAGAGGGTTTAATAGATAAAATAGCCAACTGGTGGCAAAAATTCAGAAATGAATCTTCTCCTCAAGCAGCGGCCGAGAATGAGGGAGGCCTGGGAGGAGCAGGGCCCTTTTCTTTTTTCAATAGAGCGCATCAGGGTCATGCTAATGGTGCAACCCCTGTAGGAGGTACTTCACGCGACACCAGAGCTCCCCTCAGTTCTTCCCCTGGCAATACGACTACTGGTACTGCAGGTACGACAGCAATCGTTGAAATCGACGACAGCCCCGCTCTTGCCGGCTGCATTAATTTATTTACAGCAACGCAAGCTGTCGTAGCGCAACGAAAATTCCTGCGTGCAATAAAACCAAAGGCTGGCTCTTCATTTACACGTCTAAGTATGGCCAGTAGTAACTTAACTAGGCAGGAATCGTTAGGAGCAGCTGCCTGTGCCTGGGAAGCGGCAGATGCAACTACTTTTTTTGTACGGTCGAAGGATTATATGAAGTCCAAAATAAAAGAACCTGCAGGTGGGAATATATATAAATTAATAGGTGTAGATATGTATTCTTTTGATAGAAAACTGTTTCACATAGCGCAGCATGTTGAGTTACCAGCTGCTCCAAAGTTGGGGCCAGAGGCGTTGGCTTTACCACAAAATCAACGATTGCCACCGTTATTGATCATTACTTTACAGCTCCCAACGTATGCTCCGTCTATGTTTGGTAGTATGGATGGGGCTGGACAGTCTTTAGTGTATTATTTCGCCTTGCCGGAAGGGTGGGAGCCTAGTATGGTAGAAAATCAAGCAGCGCTGGGGCTCGCCCAGCGATTTTTCAATAATGGAGTGGAATTCGATGGTCAGCCCACCCGCGATCGGTTCAAACTGATTCCCCGTGTTGTCAATGTAGATGAATGGGCCAAAAAGGGCCCGTTATCTGGTTCAGAAGTACGGTTGTTACGTAGCTACAACGGCAAACCATTGCTCACACGACCACAACACCATTTCTATTCGAGCGCTAAGGGTCAGTATATTGAAATCGATATAGATGTTCATTCATACGCGTATATAGCTCGTCGTGCGTTTTATGGATATCTTTCCAGACTTGCTCCTGTTATATTTGAACATGCCTTTGTACTACAGGGTAATAGGGCTGAAGAGTTACCAGAAGTTGTACTAGGGGCGGTCAAAGTGTACCGCGTTGATTTTACCAAGGCGCGACCATTTCCAGCGCAAAGTTTAGAAGAGCGAGGGAATGGATTGGATGAAGATGGCCCGCCTAGTTTTTCTACAGACTTTTGATAGGTTTCTAATCTACTAATATTTTTACCATACACGTCGTATTTAGAATTTTGCATTTTTTTTTTTACATTTTGAATGAAATAAAGAAAGGTACTATGAACTAAGTTGTATTGATATGATATGTAAGAATAACCGCATGAAAAAATTATGGTTTCAGTAGTAATAGGAGTAGAAATTGAAATAAAGCGCGATCGTGCACAACCGGTACCGCGGAGCTCAAGTGGAAGATGTCGAGTCCTCGACATACAAAGATGCATTTTTCAGTATTAAGAGTACAACACAAAAGGAATTTATGAAGTCAACAAGGATAGTTTTATAAAGTCAGTGTGCAAATTTGTTTTTATTCATGATCATTTATTGCAAAAACACAATTGTTGGTTATTCGTTTAGGATTTCTCAGCGGTTTCGGGTTGCTTCTGCCGTAAGGAACGCCATGTTGACGGCAACAGTTAACCCTTCCATAGCAATATACATTATTGTTATCATTAATACGTTCACCCAATCTTTATGATGAAGATCAGATGGAGTTAAAGGCTCTCTATGTGGAAATCTTGTTGCAAAAAATCTCCGTCGTTGTCGAAACTCTAAAATATTGGAAAGAACCGTCGCAAAAATGAATCCATATACAGTATGTAGTCCAATACAATACATACAACATGTCAGTTTAGGATGTGCTGCCGTACTCGCTTTCAATGTGTTGAAAGCGGAGTAAGAAGGGAGGGAAGTAACAAAGCGGTCTAATGTATTTGCTAGTTCTCCATGGCACATCACAGCTGCAGTTCTGAACGCCATGGCTGTTCCAACAGCTTGACTGACTAGCTGCCAATTTCCATAGTTTGGGAAGCCCAAGGCATGGGTTATTAGTTGGGAACCGATGCCTAGTGAGGACATGAAGAGGCTGAGTCCCGGTGAACTTGTTTCGGAACCCGAGTGCATGGAATCGTAAAAGGAACTCGCATATTGAGTCGAAATAGCCACAGCAACAGCCTTGCGGATGAATATTATTGGCTGTCTATGTCTAATGTACCAGGAACGGCAGAATGTCCATAGAAAGTACATAATAGGCAGCCATAGAAACCCGAGCGCTGTTAACGTTGCAGTCGACTCTGTATCAGTTAGGCTAGCAAGACGCTTGAGCGCCAAGATACAGAATCCAAGCATATAGACTGCATTGAAGAATGGCGATGGGTGGAGTGAGAGTGGTCAAATGAAGCAAGCGCGAGTGTTCAGTTCGAGGGCTTGAACTTACATGAATAGTATTTATCCATCCATATGCTTGCTTCGTTCGCCTCTGTGATGAATCTACGTTCTAATACATCAGTAGGAAACCTCATCGTGGCTAGTTCCGACCCCTGACAGCCAGGCTGAAACCTAGTTCTGACTTTAAATGATCATTGCTTTTCCCATGGCGCACGCTGGATTCCAGCTCATGCGCTCCTTCTCCTATCCTATAACACTAGTCAAGGCAATAGATAAAGAATTAAATCAACATCGGTTTGATTACTTGCCTGATAGCTTAAATTATGGCCCATTTTACCCTGATACGGTCCTTTAATCGGGCTACTTGCAACCGGATGGATTATTCTCTCGAGAGGCCTCCCTTACGGAGGATGACCGTAGCTTCTGGCTAGCTTCTTTGCGGTTACATACGTTTTGTTGCAGTACTGCAGTCCATTTCTCAAGAAACACACGCACGAAAGAAGCAGAGTAGAAAGAATCACAGGAGAGCGGCCTTTTTTACTTTCTTCCTTTTGGGACAGAAGGAGAAACATGCTCGCGAGTGAAGAAAAGACAAAGAATGAAATTATTATTATTATTATAAAACCCTTAATTATTAATAAGTTCTAGAGGGGAAAGATACACACAAGAAAAAAAAGGTAGAACATTGAACGTGACTTGAAAAATAAACAAGAAGAGTAGCGCTTCATTCGTTTAAAAATACAAAACAGAAGAGTCACTTATTTTCTTGACCGCCAGGAAAGGAATTCGAAACGATCGATACAACATAAAGGAATTTCAAAAAAGTAAATGAAGACAAAATGGGACAGAGAGACAGGCCTTCAATTCATCCAATACTTGCTTTTATAGAATATAAGTATATATATATATAAAAAAACACAAGAACGGGTATAAATTAATTAAATGAACTACCCATGGCCAACCAACTTAATTTACTTTAACACTTGCAGCAGTGATACCACGGAGCAAAGGCATATTGCTAGCAGGGGTAAAAGGCTTCTCCCCGTCGTTTGCCTTTCCAGCACCAGTTCTCTTCACACGCTTGGTCATTACACCGTTGACACCGACTTTAGGATCCGTAATGAATTTCCACATGCACTGTGTCCAGGTGTCATAAGAGACCAGGTGGTTGTAGTACTCTGGAGCAATTTTCCTCAATTTAGGAAGTCTGTTCCAGGGGATATTAGGGAAATCATGGTGTTCCACATGGTATCCAAAGTTATAGAGTAAAGGATTCAAGTAAGGATCATAGCAAGAATGAGTTTCTTGTCCATCACCATTCAACATGACATGCTCCGAGATGCAATGCCCTGCAATGGGGTGTAATCCAACACCGTGGTAGGTACTGAGTACCAAAAATGCAAGGGGTTTCAGGGATTGTAACAAGGTTTTGGGATTGCCTGAGAAGTAGCATAAGGCAATGTCGTAGGCAGGAATGACAATCCAAGAAAGGAGATCCGTAATATCGAGTTTTTTTAGCCACACACATGAAGAAAGGGCGGAAGAAGAATGGAATAGGGAAGAAAATCAAGAAGATTGTCTTGGTAAGGGCATTACCACCGACCCAGTAGGCTTCAGCCGCGGTCCAGATACCAGTATCGACGCCATCAGAGCCCATTTCAGTGTGATGATCGACATGATATTGTTTGAAAAGAGAGCCAAGAGGAACACCTAGAGGACAGTTTGCTGCGATCCAGAGTGCTTTATTCCACGAAAGCTTTTTGAATACCAAGTAATGGCTGATTTCGTGGTGAGCTGCCATAAGGTTGCCAGCGCCAACCGACCCGATAATCCATGAGAGGAAAAAGACGCCAGCCCAAGAAATGTCATAGATGCCCATGCATGCTGCAGCAGCTGTTTGGATGATAGTAGCTAACATGACGGGGACAAGGGTCCAGGGGTTGTTCCCGAAGAGAGGGCTAATCTGCAAGCAAAATTAAGTTGAGCATCAACACTTGGGATTAACAGCCGGTGATTCAGGCAAAAGTCAACACTTTAGTGTTGTTCTGTGGTAGTTAACCTACCTCCGCATGATACTTGGAAAGGATTTCTTTGCGGCGAAGAGAATGAGGTTCCTGAGAACTGGTCCAGTGATGACTGGGGTTAGACATGGTGCTGGAGTTCAAATAGATTAGTAGAATAGATTACCAACAATAACCAGTATTTGAATTCTGATCAAAACTGACGAAATCGAAAAATAAGAGGTGGAACCCTTCAAAGTTCGCAGGCTGACACGCTCAAAATATCCAAGCAACATGTGGCCGAATGCTCCACTTAACGGCCGTTTTCAAACTCTATAAAAATCATTAACCACAATGCCAGTCGCCCATGAAGATCTGTTACAACTTATTTTAAGGTAGGCATCTTGATTTGTTCAAAAATCTGATCAGGAACTTATTCTAACTCTTTTACCCCCTCACCATAGGACATGCAAGACTGCATCTGCACAATGCCACTCCATCGTTACTGTAAACGATGCAGCTGTATCTACCCTGGCTTCCCACCTCATTTCTCATGCAACCAACGTCACGTCGTCTGCTCTTTACACTCGTCCACCTATTCGATTTGACTCGTTATCTGAGGAGCTTGATTACATGTGCTTAGCCTCATTGCTAGATTTTGGTTCAGGCTATGATCCCTTGCTTAAAGCTACAGAAAATAAACCAGCAGCGTCGAGCAATACCTCTGTCCATGAGGCTGCAGAATTTGCCGTGCTCGGTATGGCCATGCAAGACTCTTTGCCTGATGCTAGCCAAATGGTGGAGTACCCTCGATATCAAGTGAGTGGAGCGTATAATATCGATCCTACGGAAGAGAAAGAGGTCATGCCAGGTGTAACGATGACTTCCCCTGGCCCTTTAACGCCATTATTAGCCTCTATTCAGGAAGTTTTAAACGAAACTGGGCGTAGTCTATTAGAGGATGGACATTCTAGCCTTGGTGCCTTTATTTTGAATGTCATAGAAGAGCAGGAGGCGGCAGAACAGGTCCCTAGCGCTGCATTTTTAGTAGAACGGATTGTAGAAAGTTTGAAATTTGGGTTTATGGATTGCTACGACATGTCGTGCGTGGCTGCAGGAGACAAAAGTGATGACGAGGGAAAAAAAGAAGTGGAATGTGGAAAGAAGAGCAAGCTCGGTAGTGAAATGGTGATATTTCACCGAAAAGCACAGCAATTTGTATCTAGACTCTATCTTAGATTCGGTAAATATGATCGTAGATTTGATTTTAAAGATATTGATGAGCTCAGCGTGGACAGCGGCGAGATAATTGTGGCGGTGTTAATAAAGAAAGGGGTCTTGCAGCTGAGTCCAGAGCTGGAAGCCAAGATTGAAGCCGGTGAAGATCTGAAAAATGGTATAGAGGTTATGGCTATGAGGGCAGCAGCTGTAGAAGCAGGGAGGAGAATATGCGAAGAGGCGAAGAAAGAGGCCGAGGCAGCCGCAGCGGGTGGTGGGGAAAGAAAATCAACGTCCATGTTTGCTCCGAGACATTTCACCGCATATTTTCTTCGTCAGGCTGAAACGGAAGAAGATTTGAAAGACCTTAAAACGCATATTAATACAGCAACAGTAGCGTATTAAAATGTACAACATCTTTTTTAGAATGTGAAGCAAAGCCCTAGCACTATCCAAGAGAAATTTAAATGAAAACGAGTCGCGTCAGAATTTTGCTTCAAGGAACGGCTCTGAAAACGGAAGCAGCTAAGCAAGCAGGGTCAAGTTTTGCTCTCTAAAGCGTTAAACGAGTATGAGTATTTATTCTTTATTATTAACAATGCAATATATTCTTGGCGTGGCATATATATGAAGCGTCAAGCTTCAAAAACATTTCGAAACAAAAAACACGCTCTAGCTATTTCTAAGTTGCAGCAGCCTCGGGAGGCAATGTCGCCGCGCCAAAGCACTTTAGATACCTTAAATAATGCTTTTAGAGGAAATGAAAGCAGGCGGCGAACTAGCGGGGGCATTCGCGGCCTTGCTCTTCCTTGTGCTTTGCTTTGCCTTCTCGCCACAGCCTCTATACTTGTTTCTCAAAGGTAAGCAATGTTCTTGGCCTATTCTGCTCCTTTCCTGAACACGCGTTTAACTAATTGTGCTTACCGCATGCAGAATGCATCTGGCAGCTGAGCCTAGAATGCTACCAAGTACCCCAACTTTCCCCACCACAACTCCAGCCCCCGCCCTGACTGTTTTAGATAATACAGATTCAGAGAATGAAGCTCTGACAGCTGCTCGCCTCCTTGTTTCCGTCCCCGAGACCCCCGCCGAGCTTACTATGGAGCTCATTCAGCAAGTCAATAGCGATCCAAGCGTGCTCACCCTGAACCCTGCTTTGCTTGAGCTTTTCAAGCCAACGCCGTGGCTGTTGCCAAAGCGCTACCCTGGCTTGCCATATTCAAATTTATCTAGCAGAGACCTTGCTGTAGTGGCTGCAGCACGTGCACAGCCCAAAGGAGAGTACCAAAAAGCCATTTCTGTGGCGTTTTTTAGTAAAGGAATGATCCGAATGCTCCAAAATTGCAGTAAGTAGTATTAGCAATATCTTTCTCCCCTTCTTTTTCGTTGCCTTTGCTAATTAATTTCCTCTCTTTGTGTGCAGTCTACACAATGGTCAAGTTCGGGGGAGTGGATAACTACATAATAACAACATGGAGTGAATCGGATTTAGAAGCATGTCTAGATTTGAATCTTCCCTGTGCAGATGCCTCTGCGTACTTACCTGAGATTACTATTAATGAAGACGAGGAGAGCAGTGGTGATGATGAGAGTAGCATCTTGAATATCAGTTACAGTATTCAAGATCGGATCAAGAGTATTAGAGAGACTGCAGCTGCTGCTACCAGCTCAAGAGCTTTACTTCAACAAGAGACCTTGGCTCCTCAAGGGACGTCTACCAATCCTGGGTCAGAAGCAACAAAAGACAAAGCAACACGTCAGAAATCCGATGTCCCTGAGTTTGAATCTAAAGCCTACAATAGAATAATGTGGCTTAAACCAGCTGTGGTTGCCTATTTGGTCAACCAAAATTATGCTGTTCACTCCACCGATGTCGACCTGGCGTATGCATCAAAGCCTGTCTGGGAATCGTATTTAATGTATCTGCACGTAGCACCAGGTGCTCAAGGTGTAGACGCTGCCTTTCAAATAGAAGGGGATGGTAGTTATGGATCTCCTATCAATAGTGGGAATTTTGTGGCTCTACCAACACCTGGAACAAAATATTTATTTTCGGCTTGGTTGGCGCTCGCTTCAGAAAAGATCGGAGAAGGTGGCAATCAAAAGGGGCTTCAAAAGTTGTTTAAAGAGAAGAGGTATTTATTGTGTAGAACTCCACCAGAATGCCAGGATGCAGTCAAAAAGAGAGAACAAATTAGACAGGAACTGCTTATTAATTCAACCGTGTCAACGAGGAGCTCTTTTTCCTCTTCACCTCCAACAATAATCCGCACATACACACCTCCATGGTGGTCTACGAAACAGAATTTCTGTGCGTTAAGCGGCGAATATCGCCTTCCAGAAATGGATCCATGCAACCCTGCGTTCTTGTTCCTGCACCCTGTCTGCACCCCCAAGGGCAGCGATAGAGTCGGCCTTAAAACAAGAGTGCTTGATAAAGCTGGGTTCTGGTTCATCGATAGTAAACATGGATGTCCTGTAGAGGATGGAAATTTACAGAGTCTGTCAGAGTATTATAATAAAATAGAAATAGAGGAAATTAGTGGTAGTAGTAGTATTAGGAGTAATATTCTAAATGTTGAAAATAATAATAACAATGGCCAAGATGCTGGAAATCTGCTGTCTAGGAGGAAAAGAAGGCAGTATAGACGACTTTTCACTGCTGAGGAGGTGCGTAATGGAACACTCAATACGACTTCTTCTAGTTCTGGTACTGATTCTTTACCTACAAGTGTTAGTAGCCCTGTGATCGAGCAGCAGAATATTCATAATGCTGCTGTTGCGCCTAGGAGCGAGGAGAAAATCCGCAATTTGGAGGAAAAGAAAGAAGAAGAAGACATTGGCTTTGATGAGAATGAGGATTTGAGTATATATAGCGGTAGAGGAATACAAGCTTTAGAGCGATGCGTACCTTTAGAGGTGAGGAGACCTGGCACGGAAGCTAAAGTAGCAAACTGTCCATCACGCCTTGCCTTCATTTAGTGCACCAGGAGCAGTAACATAAGTTAAGGATTTTTTTTGCAATCTATACCCCCCTTCTTCTTTTGTGTATGTTTAAAGACGTGGAGCTTATCTGTAAATTAAAAAACTACATCTCAATTTGACTGAGAACCCCCAGCACGAGAGGTCAAAGCAGTTTTTCTTGGTTTCCAATTGCATGCCAGAAGAACGCTTTTTCCCCCGAGGATAAAATTTACAAATACAAAGCATAAAAACTAACCTTGTTGGCGCATTTATACATTCTACATAATGAATATATTATTTTACTTAGTTTTTCTTGCTTTGGGGTGCAATGCACGCGAATCTTTTCCGCTTGCAACACCTGAAACATGGAACTCATCTCAACCTCGACAACAAGGAAAGCTCTGCCTTATTTCGGACTACGTTTCCGACCCTACCAACGCAACAGCAGGCATTAAAGCTGCAGTTGATAGCTGCTCTTCAACTTCAGATGGTGGCACAGTTATCTTCGACGTGCCCCATACCAACTACTCCACAGGCTCAATATTTATCAGCGGCGCTAATATCCATATCAACTTACCAGACACTGTGGGCCTCCTAGCTGGTATTTATCGTGAAAACTACCCTGGACCTCAGCCCTATTGGTATTTACTAAATTTCAACGACTGCCACGGCTGTTCTCTTAGCGGTGCTGGAGTTATTGATGGTCAAGCTCGTAGGTACATAACAGGATATTTATTCGATAGGGCAGTTTTAAGAGATTTTAAAGACCCTTCTTGCTTCAATCCTTGGGAATGTCGTCCACGTATGCTTGGAATAGTCAACTCTACAGATATTGTCGTTTCTGGCGGTATTAAAATAATAGATCCTATCTACTGGACGGTGCATATTATCGGGTCAAAGAAAGTCTCTTTAAGAGATTTGACCATTTTAGGAGACTGGCAAGTGTTTAACAATGATGGTATCGACATAGACTCTTCTGAAGATGTAGATATCGTAGGCTGTCATGTAGACACCGCTGATGATGCTATTTGTATCAAAACAACGCTTCGTAACACTCCCATGTCTCGACTACGGGTGCGGGATTGTAAGCTCAGGTCCCGTGCAGCTGCGATAAAGATTGGAAGTGAGAGTGTATCTGATTTAAATGATATGATATTTGAAAATATAGAGATTTATAATACACACAGAGGTCTAGCTATACAATTACGGGATCAAGGGGATGTTTCAAATGTACTCTTTAGAAATATTTCAGCAACCCTACATCATGAAGAGTACTCCTGGTGGGGCGCTTCTGAAGCGTTGTACGTGACAGCTGAGCCGAGGTTCAAAGGGAGGACCGTAGGGTTTGTGAGAAATATCACCATTGAAGATATTAAGATCAAATCAGAGAATGGTATTTTTATTGATGGCGGTAATTTACCGAGCCCTTTTTTCAAAAAATCTACGAGTAATAAAAATATGTTCTCGATGGAAGAAACACGTGTACCACCCGCCGTAGACCCACACATCATTGGAGTTAGAATCTCTAGTTTAGATTTAATATTACGCAATAAAACGTCCTGGGAAGGTGGCTATCAGGACTACAGGCCATCTGAAGCACGAGATGTTCAGCGCAGTGGAGGTACCGCAGCACTTTGGATCGAGGGCGCTCGAAATATTTTATTAGAAGATGTAGTTGTGAAGTATGTAGCCCCGAAAAGAAGGGATTGGACTGAAGTTGTGCATATAGAAGATTCTGTAGATGCTGTGGAAATGAAGGGGTGTTATTTTGGAGGAATACCTTCTGAGAAGAAAGAAGAAGAAGAAGAGCTCAACGGCGGTGTGTATGAATTTTAAAAGAAGAAAGAAGATGCCACTTGCAAAATGAAATATATTGGGGAACAAAATACATGAATTCTAATTTATAATCTTGATTAAGAAGTATCTTATTTGCCAACTGCGTTCAATGTTTCTGCCACTTCAGCAGCAAAATCTTTCTTTCTACCTCCTTCCTCTTCTTCCAACCCTTCACCCACTTGCACCCGTAAATACGCAACTAATTCAATTCCGTTGATTTTATCCGTTTCCGCGGCGTGTTGAACTACATCTTGCACCTTCTTTTTATCATCCATAATGAACGGTTGTTCTAATAAACACACCTCTTCGCAAAACTTGGATAATCTGCCTTGAACCATTTTTTCAATAATGTTTTGTGGTTTTCCAGATTGCGCTGCTTGCTCTGTTAATAATTTCTTCTCAGCTTCCAAGGCGGTTTCCGGTACTTGACTTCGATCCAGGTATTTAGGGACAGCACCGACAACATGCATTGCTAATTTATGCGCTAAATCTTGAATCTGACGAGCAGCATCCCCTGTCAATTGTTCCTTATGTTGTAATAGTACAAGAGAAGCAATACGACCTAAGCCAGGGGCAACACCACCATGGATGTACGAACCAATAGTACCGCAAGAACCAGATGGTACGGTTACATGATATCCACGTCTGAGTTTGATATTTTCACGAACAGAGCCTGCTACTTCTGCTACTGCTTCAGCGAGGGTTGAAGGTCCATCGCTCATTTTTGTTGCTTCTACTACTGAAGTAGGAATTTCCTGGGTACTACTTGCTGTACAACTTGCTACTGCTGATGTATTAGCTAATAAAGCGGCCGCAGCACTGGATACCAACCTTTTAAATTGATCATTTCTAGCTACAAAATCAGTTTCTGAATTAATTTCGATAATAGCGGCGCTAGTGGGGTTGGTGGCGATGCCGACGAGGCCCTCTGCTGCATGGCGGGAAGCCTTCTTACTGGCTGCAGCGAGACCTTTTTTACGCAGCTCTTGAGCAGCTTGTTCTGTAATGGCATCGAAGAATAAAATAAAAGATTCGCGTCAGAGTAAAGAAAATATACTGCTGTCGCCACCGCCCCTACTAGTAGTCAGCACAGGATTACACAAGATGAGCACTGAAAACCGATTGATGGCTTTGACAAATCGCTAAAACGAAATCTCAAACTTACCAAGATCCCAATCGGCTTGTTGTAATGCAGACTTAACGTCTGCGATAGGTGCACCTGTCTGTTCACGTAATTGTTTGATGAGAGCCATATTGTTGGGCACAGCAGCGATACATCGCAATCCAAGTAGCTCTGTAGATGCTGAAAGGTGAGATAAAAGTGATAATTGCTGGGGCTTGATGCCCTTGAGCGCGTTCAATCCAAGCATTGGGCTTCAGTTATTTTTGACTATAATTAAAGATCAAGTGGGCGGCGTAGCTAAATGGGGCAATTTAGCCCAATTGGGTGTGTTTATAGTTATGTGTCCAATGTTCACAAGCAATGAATTCAGCCAGGGCAGACTTGATTTTTGAAATAAATAGCAAAGTTGCTGTCTATTGCAGTATTTCGACTGCTTTGAAAGCAGCCAATATAAACCTTGTCTTGACCTCAATTTGAGCTTGAAATAAATTCAACAAATTCAGCAAGGATATTTACATATGAATATAAACGCCGAGCAGAATCTGAGAGTAATTAACACGTGTGATCACAATTGCTTGATCACTTAATTAATTCCCAAAGACATGGCTCAACCATATACGTTAAAGGTCGATAACAACACAGCAAGAGAGCTCGCAACGAAAGGAGCTACTCTCGTGCTCCTAGATGTACCCGAAGGCACTGTCATAGGCATGGACCAGCAGGTAGTAAATAAGACGAAACTTGAGATTAGTCAACTTTGTTCATTCACCTCCGCCACCGCTCACAAAACGTTCTTCTTTTCCTCCTTGCAGACTTTCAGGGTTGGACCTAAATTCAAGGGCATAAAAATGGTCCCACCAGGCATTCACGTCATTTCCTACGCTGCTGCAGACTCTCAAGGCGGCCTGGGCCCTACTACTGCCTTTTTTCTTTACGCTCGTGGCGGCCAAGTCCTTGCCTGGCGCTGGAGCCCCGAAGAAGAAATATTAGTTCTTATAGACAACAAAGGTGACCATTTACCTATAGAACATGCAGTCAAATCTTTCCAGCTAGATCAAAACCTCGCTCCATACAATTTAGCTGCCTATACCATCTGGAGGGACCTTGTCAGTTATATTTCTCAAAGAACGCTGGATACGGTGGCACCCCTGGGTGGCAACATGAATATCTTAGCAGAGGCAGGAGATGGAGGAGCTTTGCTAGGTGGTGGTTCTGGTGGTAAACCTACTGCTGCTGAAGTGGCGTTGGAAGAAGCCTTGGTTAAGGGCAGAAAAAAAGCAGCTGCTATCAGTAGTATTGACCCCAGTGCTGCTGGAACGAGTTATGAAGCAGCAGCAGCAGAAGAAGAAGAAGAAGAGCTACAACAAAATAAGTCGACTAGTCTAGCCACAACAACAACAGCAACCCCTACTACTGCTACTACCAGTAAAGATGAATCTGATGCTGCTCCGCATGCTGGCAGATGTTATTTCACCCGTTTTCCACGTGTTATAAAAAAACAAGGCCTTACCGCAGCGCAACTCACCGCCATCAACCTTGATAAAAGTTTACTGCTAGAAGACCTATTGGTTGACAAATACAAAAATAGTGAAGATGACTTTCTAGGGGAGTTTCAATTTGCATTTCTAGCGTTTTTATTGGGTCATTCATTGGAAGGATTTTCACAGTGGAAGGAATTTTTAAGATTAATGATGGGGTGTGAAGCGGCAGCGGTGGGTAAGAGATCGATGTTGTTTACTCGATTTTTGCTGGCATTGCATTCACAATTAATACATACATTGGCACCGGTACGTTGCTCGTTGATCTCTCTTTATATTGAAATTATTTTCGTTTATTCGATTGGGAGGAAAGAATCCCCTAAATGGAAAAAAGCCGTCGTGCAACCCTAAATCAAACGAAATGAATTTCTTTCTCTAATGCAGGGCTGTACGGCTGAAGAGCAGGCAGCTCCCCTAGGCACCCCTATGGTTGAAGAGCTCCTTGAAGACTCCTTCCTAAGAAAATTATGTACCAGCTGGCTGCGTTGGATCTCTGCAGAAGAAGGAATACCGCAGCCTCTCTCTGAAGCATCAGCTGCTGTGGCGACATTGTTGCAAAAGACTGTCGGATGGAATTGCGGGCCTGTACAAGATCTGTTCCGTAGTGGTAGTGGTGGGGATGATGATGATGAGTATAGTGATGATGAAGATGGACCTGTTGTAGTGGAAGGAGTGGAAATACTCGAAAATTAAGATATCATACAGATATACGAATTGCTGCTTAAAGAGTACCCTGCGCCGCTACAGCCCCCTTGTGACTATATTTCATGCTTTGTTTGAGAAGCCTTGACTAGTAGCTGCCTTTACGCTTTGTATCATTTCATTACTATTCTCTATTGCATGTATAAATGTGCCATTGCACTCATTTAAAAAGTGCTTTTAACGATTTAATCAATCTTCTCAATAAAAATCAATTTTCTTTCTTTCTTAATTTTTGTTTTCTTGTTTATTCTTGATCAGGTAGAGCCATCAACTGCATTGACGCACTCCTCTCTGCTTCTACACCCACCACAGCACTACCACCACCACCACCACTATCTCCCGCCACTACTTTCTTCCTAACTAAATCTTCCATCACCACCACCGCCAACTTGGCTTCCTCCTCCGCCTGCCCCCATTCCTCTCTTGGCAAAGAATCTAATTTACATTGTACTGCTTGTACTGCAGCAACAACACCAATTGATTCCTTTTGTAATTCCTCTAAACACGCATCATCTCCAGCTAATTGGTGGATAACTCCCAAAGCAGCACTGCGAATATCCCCATCTCCAGAACTCGCAATGAGGTCCACCAACAAAGGAAGCAACGAACCGGAAGTCTCTGTAGTTGAGCCTACAGCAGGAGTATCAGGTGTACCGGTCCAGCGAGTAGTATGGTCTATATTGAGAGTCACAGCAGATGTGCGATCGCTGGGTACTGTATTCAGTAAGTATTCCAACATTTGTAGACATTTTCGCTGGACCCTGGTCTCTCCTTCTGCGACTCCACCACCACCACTGCTCATGCTGCGAGTAGTGTTTGATAATATAGAGATAATTTTCTTCAAGCCGTTGTTTCCACGGAACCATTGAAGAGATGCAGGATGACCCCGGATTTGACAAGATACAGCCAACATGCCTTTCATTAAGCAGATAGCACTACCACTAGAAGTAGAGGTGGTTGTATTAATTAAATTTTCACCGTCAGTATGATGTTCTATTAATGGCCACAAAGCAGGTAAGACTCCACCTTCTAAAAACGCATCCTGCACCTCTGGGTTATTCTGTACACAGGTCGCGATCACCTCTGCTGCTCTCCACCGTAACGAAGCATGTGGGCTAGATAATAAGTTTAATAAAGTTTGTAGACCCCCGATTGTCGAAAGATCTTTTGCTTGGTCAATACTTTCTACAATCTCCATTAATTCATCCAACATCCTTTCTTTATCTTCTAATGGAGTAGTGGTCGTGGTTGTAGTGATGACGTCGGTAGTAGGAGTTGATGCTTCCTCTGTTGTTTCTGGTTCATTGAGAGCGATGCTGATGTCTTGCATACGGTTGGATAAATCCAACATAGCACCCTTGAGAGCCTCTTCCAACCTGTAAAAGCAGTAGAAAGTAGAACAATGAGATTGGATGTAGAAAAAAATATGTGTACCATGATTCTTCAGAAGCTAAAAATATATATTATTTACCATTGACGGTCGGTTTCGCTGAGGGGGCGGGCATTAGATGAACCTGTGGGATTTGTTCCATCCTGGTAGCTCATGCTCCATTCAAACAACCCTGCAGCAGCGAGTAAAATTAATGGATTGTTAGAAAGTTATGGATGTATTAGATAAATAAGCTATAAAAATTAGATTCTTCTAGATGACCAATTTGCGATTTAAAGTAATCATCTATTGGCAACGTACCTTTCCACATTGGCATATCATCACCCATCTTGGCAACTGTTTCTCTACTTCAAAAGTCTTACAATAACAATAAAAAATACAATACATGCTGCAAGTTCAAAGCAAAACTTCGAAAAATAAACTACTTCTGGACTCTTCTTAGGCGCTCTGTCCATCCTGCTAGCCCTTCCCTCTCCTATAGAGTAGACTTATTCATCATAGGTGCAGTCTAGCACATGAGGTTCATACGCTTCAATAAAATCTGCAGCAGGCATGCCCACTTTTAAATCCACCTCCCCTGCTCCCAACCAAAACACATCCGGCTGCAGAGCAGCAATTTTATGTGACAAAATGATCGGCAATTTTGTTCTAATAGCAATAGGGGAGACACCGTTATGTTCAAACCCAGTTAATTCATTAGAAACATCTTCAGGGCATAATCTCATATTAATTTGCTTTTTAGATAGTTTTCCATCGTGGGCTTTTTGAACAAACGCTCGTAATTTGTCGCTATGCAGCTTCGCTGTGTATTGAACGACGACTAGCCAGTATTTGAGTATACTAGGGTCGCTGTTGTCGGCATCCACACGTGTATTTTCCATAACGATGGACTTGCACATGTGGTGGACAGAGGCAGCGCCCACAATGCCTTGTCTAAATTCTAAAGGGCGGTCGTAGTATTCATCAGAACAAACTCTAATGAATAAGTGGTTTGTGAGGCCTTTTTGGATCAATTCTTGCTCAAGTTTGATTTGTACAGGGCTGGAAATAGGTAGAGTAGATTTCGGGGGTAGAGGCCCTGCTGCTGATGATGAGGAGGGAGTAGAAGAAGAGGAATTATTGTTGCCGCTGCTGCCACCACTGCTGCTGCGGTTTTGGGTTTCATTGCTCTTGTTGTTTCTTCTAGGAATAGCAGCTCCTCCAGGAGACGAAAGATAACTCAATCGGTGTTCAAGATCTTCAATGCGCTTGATGATGGACAGCTGGCGCTGCTCTAAGGCAACGAGTTGATCACCCTTGTCAGCAATTTGCAAAGAAGTTTGTAGCGGGGTTGCAAGGGAAGTGCCATCAGCACCCGCCATTGCGATTTGATCGGCGCTCTTTACGAGACCCACTTGATGAATTTTAGCAATAATTGAATATGCTTTGTATTTTACGCCTTTTCAAGTTTAATTTAAGAGTGAGCTATCAAATTCTTGAAGTCCATGCCTAATTGTAACATTAATTTCATTGTGATTTTATCCTGCCATCTTATCCATCGCCATGATGAGTGGGCCCAACGCGCCAGTTGCAGAGGTTCAAGTTACAATTACATTTACAACAAAATTGCCAGCATCTCTACGAGTTCCATCATCCCCAGTGGTAAGCAGAGTGCAATAAGGATATTTTTAGATCACTTTGCATATAAATTACATATCCATATCCAAGCATGCAGACCCATTTGCTAATTTTCTAACATTTACAAATTCCTCTCCTACAGACTGTTCCTGGCAATCTTACTCGATATGGCCTTTCTCAAATTATCAACCATCTATTGGCGTTAGAACCTGCTCGCCCATTCGATTTCCTAATTCAAGATGAGCTCTTACGTCTCAGCCTTCACCAGCACATGGCGGCCAAGCAGCTCTCGACTGAAGCAGTCCTTGAGGTAGAATACGTACCAGCAGTGCTGCCACCGACCCCTAAAGAAGAACATCCACATGATGACTGGATCTCTGCTTTAGCCGTACTATCATCAAACAATGAGACTAGTAGTAATAACGATAAAATCATCGCTGCTGGGTGTTACGATGGCATTGTTCGATTATGGCAAAATGGCAACTCTGTAGGCAGCTTTGCTGCCCACAAAGGCGCAATTAAAGCATCTGATTCAATCAGCAATGGCGAAACCCAGGGTCAATTAATCACAGGAGGTGCTGATTGTGTAGCTAGAGTTTGGCGGTGGTCAAAATCCATTGGTGGTAGCTCTTCCCCTGAATTACTGGCTGTGTTAAAAGGGCATACTGCGTCTGTAGAAGCAGTAGTAACAAACTCTGATGGGGATAGGTGTGTCACTGCTGGTTGGGATGGACAGATTTTGATGTATAGAGCAGGAGGAGAGTTAGAAGAGGCAGCTGTGGGCGGTGATGACGGAGATGATAGTGGGCGAGCTGGCAGCAAAAGCACCCAAAAGAAGAAACGCCGTACTGATACGAGTAAAACTACAACAACAGCAGTTCCTACTGGTGCTTACGAAGAAAGCGCCTTGACCTCACTCGCAGGCCACACTCAATGTGTGAGCTCACTCGCTTGGCCATCTCAAAGTGCTCTTGTTACCGGGTGCTGGGATCATTCAGTCAAAGTTTGGGACCCTGAAGTATCTACTGTTATCGATACATATTCACATAATAAAGCTGTGCATTGTATAGCTACTACTTCCACTAGAGAAGATGCTTCAATTATTGCTTTTGGGGGGCCGGAAAAATCTTTGCGCATCTGGGACAGAAGAGCTGTGGCCAATAAGGGTGTTAATAACGAAGGGACAGATGTGCTTGCTGTACGTGCTCTTGCGTCGCATACAGATTGGATCTCCTCTTTAGCATGGCATCCTACATCTGAACATCATTTACTGTCAGTCTCTTATGATCAGTCGGCAAAACTTTGGGACCTAAGAGCGTCGGTGCCATTGCATACGTTGCCTGTTGGTGGTGGGGACAAATTGCTGAGTTGTGTGTGGGTTGGGGAAGATGAAGTAGCCTATGGTGGAGCTGATAATGTGCTTAGAACGTGCACTGTGGATATTGGCGGGGGTGACGGTGACAGTGGCCGTAAAAAGGTGGAAGCTTGAGAAACTCATTTTTGAAGAGTTGGAACCTCATAGAAACTGTTGGTATGCTTTATAAACTGCAAATATGTAAAAAAGTCTGAAAATCAACCACAAAACTTTGTAGTAAATTGCATTCTCCGAGTGAATTGCTTTTTGGGTTGGCAGTGATTTCTAGCCAGTGCTTCAGTCAAGAAGAAGCTCCCCCATTCATCCAAGAAGAACATTATTAATCATTAAGAACTGGCATTTTCCGTTTAGTTATATACCTTTCTAACTGATATAAGCCGGTGATACCTTCACATCGGAGTCTTGTTCTGTATACATTTCCCACCCACCCACAAAAAAAGAATCACCCAATGCTCACCGCACCTCGTTTGGGGTCTACCTCTCTCGCAGGAGTGCGTGCTACCAAGCCTGCACTTCCTCAGCGCAGTGTATCTCGCCTCGCAGTCAGAGTAGCTGCTTTGCAGCAGAGGGTGAGTTGGGGAGGATGAGAACACTCGAGGAGCTTTTTTGCACTCGGCACGGATATTCAACCAAAATTCACCAGTAGATTTCATATTAACATCATATTCTACCAAATTCTCAAATTTGCAGAGCCAGGAGGCTTTACCCACCCAGAAGCTCCCAATGGCATCTCTTGCATTAGTTGGCCTTCTTGCTAGCAGTGCTTCTCCCGCCTTGGCCGCAGACTTCCTGCCTCCAACTGATACCACTACTACCACAACTACTACCTCTCAGAGCTCTTTCGAGTTCCCTGGTGCTGATCTTGCATCTGCTCCTGCCGTGAGCTCTCAGGGTGATCTCCCTGAAGGCACCCAGTGGCGCTACTCCGAGTTCATCGGTGCCGTCAAATCTGGTAAGATCGAACGTGTCCGTTTCTCCAAGGATGGATCTCAGTTACAGCTCACTGCTATTGATGGACGTCGTGCTCTTGTCGTCCTCCCCAACGATCCTGAATTGGTTGATATTCTTGCCAAGGCTGGTGTCGATATCTCCGTCTCCGAAGGCGAACAGCAGGGCAACTACGTCGCTCTCCTCGGAAACTTGCTTTTCCCTTTGATCGCCTTTGCCGGTCTTTTCTTCCTTTTCCGCCGTGCTGGCAATGGTGAAGGTGGTGGTATGGGTGGCCCCATGGGAGGTCCCATGGACTTTGGCCGCTCTAAATCCAAATTTCAAGAGATTCCTGAGACTGGTGTGACCTTTGCTGAGGTTGCTGGATGCGATCAAGCTAAACTTGAGTTACAAGAAGTTGTTGATTTCTTAAAAAATCCTGATAAATATACCCGTCTTGGTGCTAAGATCCCCAAGGGAGCTTTGCTTGTCGGGCCCCCCGGTACCGGTAAGACTCTTTTGGCCAAGGCTGTTGCTGGTGAGGCTGGAACTCCCTTCTTCTCTTGCGCTGCCTCAGAGTTCGTTGAGTTGTTTGTCGGTGTCGGTGCATCCCGTGTCCGTGATCTCTTCGAAAAGGCAAAGGCTAAAGCCCCTTGCATTATTTTCATCGATGAGATTGATGCTGTCGGTCGCCAGCGTGGTGCCGGTATGGGTGGAGGCAACGATGAGCGTGAACAGACCATCAATCAGCTTTTAACTGAGATGGATGGCTTCGAGGGTAACACTGGTATTATCGTTCTGGCTGCGACAAACAGACCTGATGTCTTGGATTCCGCCTTGCTCCGTCCTGGTCGTTTCGATCGTCAAGTCACCGTTGACCGCCCTGATGTCCAGGGACGTGTCTCTATCCTGAAAGTGCACTCTGCTGGAAAATCCATCGGAAAGGATGTTGATTTCGAAAAAGTTGCCAGACGTACCCCTGGCTTCACTGGTGCTGATTTAGCAAACTTAATGAACGAAGCTGCTATCTTAGCTGCCCGTCGTAACCTCAAAGAAATTAGCAAGGATGAAATCGCGGATGCTTTAGAACGTATTATTGCCGGCCCTGAAAAGAAAGGAGCAGTCATGTCTGAGAAGAAGCGTAAATTGGTTGCCTACCACGAAGCTGGACACGCACTCGTTGGTGCATTAATGCCTGAATACGATCCCGTAACGAAGATTTCCATTGTACCCCGTGGTAATGCTGGTGGTTTGACTTTCTTCGCTCCTTCTGAAGAGCGTTTAGAGTCTGGGTTGTACTCCCGTACTTATTTGGAGAACCAGATGGCAGTCGCTCTCGGTGGCCGTGTCGCTGAAGAATTAATTTTCGGTCCTGATGATGTAACTACCGGTGCTTCTGGTGATTTCCAGCAGGTATCCCGTGTTGCCCGTATGATGATGTCTCAAATGGGTTTCTCTAAGAAGCTCGGACAGGTTGCTTGGTCTGGTGGTGGTGGCCAGTCCTTTGTTGGTTCCCAGATGGCACAGCCTGCCGACTGTTCTGCGGCCACTACTGATGCTATTGATGAGGAAGTCAAGGCTATTGTGGAAAAGGCATATCGCCGTGCCAAGGATCTGGTGCAATCTAATATTAATGTGTTGCATGCCTGTGCTGATTTGTTAATGGAGCGGGAGCAGATTGATGGCGAGGATTTACAAGCTTTGCTTGTTGAAGCTCAGTCTCAGCAGTATCTCAAGTCTGATGAACCTAGTGCCACTATCCCTTACCGTGGTTAGATTATCATTAGATAGGTTAGGTTGACATACTACTTAAAACATAGCTTCTTCTAAGATTTGGTTTAATTCTTTTTGGACCGCTTGATAAAAATTTCAAATAGATGATGATTTGCACTTTGTACTTTCATTCCTCAATATCGATTCACTCTTCTCCGTTTGTGTTCTCCCGTTTTCTTTCTTTCCTTGATTTTTGATTTCCTTCTGGTGGCGTGAGTGAGATCAAGTAATTTTACTACTACTAGTTGTTCTTGAATCATCATTAAAAAAAAAAAAAAATGGTAGTTCAAGGCTCCGTCGACCGCTCTTTCTCGTAAAATTTTCAGCTTTCTTCTTTTCTTTTCTACTCAATAGAGGAGAAAGAATAGCTTACTGTATCTACCCTGATAATCATTCAATTTTAAATGCAATCCGAAGGTGTAAAGCTTCTAATAAATACGTATTTGCGAGAGAGCCACAGGAGGCAGCGTATCTCGAGTGGTCGCATTCACAGAGGCAAAAAGCGCAAAGTCATAATTCATCCTGCAGCCACAGATCAGGGCGGCCTGCTACAAGGTGCCATTTTCTGGACAATGTGTCATAAGTATTAATAGCAGCTAATCTAGCCAATTATAGTACCCTATTTGGCGGGGGTTATGCTTTGGCGAGAGCACCAATTAGCCATTGAGCAAGTATAATCTTGTCAGGCTTTAGCAAGATGGTGCTCGCCATTCCCAATTCCAAGGCGTTGGATGCTGCATCCAAAACTCGCAATAGACACAATGCACGTCGAGACGGCGCTCTTGCTGCAGCAGGACTCGGCATTGCCCTTGGAACTGGCATCACCTACTATAGCAAACTGTCTGCTCGCAAAAAACAGCTTAGACTATTAGGAGACAATGCAAGGTTAGTGTGTAAATCCATTCTTTAAGTCATTCCGGTTTCGATTAATGGTCAAATAACGCCGATCAAATACATATAGCCCCGTGCTCCTTGATCTCATGCTCATCTTGTTTTTTCCCGGATGCTCTATTTTTTTCCCTTTTGCAGCTCATCAAATTCAAGACCACGTATGCACCATTTGGCAGTTGATGCTATCTGTGGTGCAGTCGGTGAAGTAGCAGGTCTTGTAGCTCTCTATCCATTAGACACAATAAAGGTGAAATGCCAAGCCGCCAACATTGGCGCTGGCCAAGCCATTAGAGAGACCCTCGCTTTGGGTCCCAGCAACGCTATTAGAACCCTCTACGCTGGCATGGGAAGCACTGCTCTTGGTGCAGCCGCAATAGGAAGCTTATATTTACTCACTTTCTACGCAGCAAAGCGAGCGGGCACTTCTATTGAGTCTACATTATCGAAAGAAAAAACACAAACTAGCACCTGTGGTGGCTCTTCCTCAGCATCTCCCTTGGTAGCTTCAGCAGCTGGAGCAGCAGCTTCCATTGTAGGCAGTTTTATAGATGCACCAATAGAAGCATTTAAAGTGCGTGCTCAAGCTGGAGCTGGCGGCTCAGGCTCGATGCTTGGCAGCATGGCATCGTTAGTTGTTACACAGGGCTTTGCCCCGTTGTATTGCTCATTTTTGCCATTTCTATTGAAATCTATCCCTCATGATGTGGCTGAATTGTTCACATATAGCCAAATTAACGAACTGGTCAGTTCTTCTAGCCCTAGTACTGAACTGACACTCGAGGCACCACGGGCAACGGCAGCAATGATACAAGGCCAGAGCGCGCTAAAGGATCAACAGCAACCATGGCAACAAATAGAAAAAAGATATAAAAAGAATCCTACAACCGCAGCAACTTCTTATATAGGTGCCTTGCTTTCTTCCTTGCCAATCGAAGCGAGAGACATGGTCATTGGTGCAGCGTCAGGTGCAGCAGCTGCTATTGCTTCGATGCCATTTGATGTGACATTCACACGTATGAATCTAGGTACATGCATGCTTCCAACAGCAGCAGGGGCCTCTAATGGTAGTGTGAGGCATAGTTTAGCGAATTTTGTAGGTACAGTGAGATTGATAGTAGCGCAAGGTGGGGGTCCTCATGCTTTGTTCGCTGGTGTTGTCCCTCGATTATTGCAGACTGTCCCTGCAGGGATGGTGTACTGGGCTGCTGTTGAGGCTACACGAAGGGCTTTAGAGAATAGATATGACATAGAAAAACCTACAGATGAAATGGCGGCGCTTGCTGCTGTTGGTGCAGGAGGAGGTGGTTTGGCTACTACGAGTAGCCCTGAAATTGCATATAGTACTCTCAGTACGAGTGATGATGAAGCTGGTGTTACTACTAGAAGAAGTAGCCCTTCATTGTTATCAACACCGGCCCCAGCTCCAGTGTCGCCAGAGATCGCTCTTGCGTAGTAGTAATATTTTTGAATAAAAAATTTGAATTGAAAAGACCCTTTTTCTTTGAAGTAACGGCTCTTTCTAGCAGCACATACACGTCATAAAATCTTCTTAATTCTAAAATGAATACAATTTTGCATTTCTCTACTTTTATGTTATATTATTTTGTAGTAGCTTGCTCTAGCGCTTTTGATACTTTTTTTTTTTTTTTTGCAAGAATCGCGTTTTTTATTCTTTCTTAGCGTTTAATTTCTAACTTTATTACATTATTATTTCATCGCATCCATTCTTTTTCCGGTGTTTTATTTTCTAAATAACTGTTTGAACTATCTCTCCCTTCAACCATCTCCATCATCGGTGTGGGGTAGTACAATTTTAGTACAATTTTCTACCATTTATAAATTTGATGAACACAATGTAGCGCAAATACAATACCAATAGATAAAAGCATAATAAACATAGACACGTATCAAATAATGAAAGATCATTCACAGCATTTATACCACAGCTTCCTCCAGACCTGCATCGCCACTGGTGCCAACGACATTTCTGCTGTCGGTCTCTATTTCAATTGCATGTTGCTCTTCAAAGGCTCGTTTTTGAGCCTCTGTTTGCTCTGTAAAATACAATTCTCCGTATTTTAGTAAAGCGCCATACCAGTAACAACTTAATCCTTCCGGTGAGAGTTGTGTTAATGCAAATTGTTGTCCTGCTGCTGCGATTGACGGCAGGTCGTTGGTTTTTGAAGAGAGGGCAGCCTCGACTACCTTTTTTATTTTGGGAGCTGCAAATGTATGGATGAGGTGTGAAAAAAGGGGAAGTAAACATGTATGAGAGGAAGAGGGTGACTTATTAGAGAAGAGCACTAAGGAAACAAAACAAGTTGAAGAAAAAAAAGGCCTCCAATACCCTAAAAAAAACCGTTGTTTACCTGAATAATCGAAAAATTCTTCTTCCTCAACGCCTTCATCCATAGCCGGCACTCGCACCATATGCACTCCATCTTCTAAAGCAGGTTCATAAAACTCTTTATATTTACTATCAAAGTGCAGTACCAACTGTGCACATGCTAATTTATATTTTAGCCCAGCAGAATAACTGAACCCCGCTGTATGAATAGCTGCTTTATGCAGGCACTGCTCATGTAAAAACACGAATCTCTCTTGATCTTTGGCTTGGAAACCAGTATTTCCGATATCTAATACTCCACCAAGTACTTCTACGTCTGTTTTATTGAGGTGTAGATTTTCTAGAAGAGGCATTAAGCCTCGCCGGGGTCCGACGCCCCAATTAGATCTATGGAAAATAGTATTATATCTCTTCTTCCATTTGATTTTTTTAGCTTCTCTTGCAAGTCTCTCTGAAATATACTCCCAAGTACTATTCTTGTACTGGGTTTCCGGATAACAGCCAAAGGTAAAGTCCGGAACTGGGATATCTGAGTGAGCGTCATCAGTGCAGAGGGTAAATGCAGGTAGCCTAGAGTTACTTCCACGCCAATTAATAGCGAAATCTTCAGTTACAAGGGCAAATCTAAGTTCTTTATACTTGAATTTCTCTGCTAAAGCTGCTCCGTGGGTTTCTATAGCTTGTTTTAGTGGATGTTGGATGCAGTCGCCCTTGTACGGTTCGTTGGGTGGGTAGTCTCGGTTAAAAGTCATTTTATAGCTTTTTGTGGTGTTATCATAGCGTAGGATGATGGTATCACGGCCGGGATGGTATCCATTGTGCCAGGTGATGTTGTCCATTGCTGCTAGAGATTCTTCTGTTCTTTGTAGAGAGGCCGAGAAGGCTTTGAGAGCGGGGGCGTAGAAAATATCTAAAGTTGGTTGAATCCAGGGAAATTTTGCGAAACACGAGTCAGAGGAAGATAGTGGGCTCTTAGGAGAAGGTGAAGGAGATGATAATTGGGTCTTTTGTTGTTCTTTTGAGAAGATTGCTGTTTCTAAGGGGGCATTATTATCAATTTGTTGGAATTCAGTTGAGTAGCTCAAGTTGAAACGCTGAAAGCGCATGGTAAAAGCCGCAGACGTGAATAGAACAACGAATGCTATGCAAAATGGCTGCTTTTGTCTCCGCTGTGGCGGAGACTTTATTGAATTAGCCATTTGTGTGATCTCAAAAGTCAAGTTGCGATCAATAATATTTAGAGATTTAAATGGTACCGTAGTGCCGTAAGCATGTTTGAAATCATTTGTTTTAAAACAGAACAATCTTCAAGCTGATTCAATGGGAGAGGCTCTATTGAAAGGGTATCACTGATACTATCAAGTTGGCTCCACTGCTCTAATTTTTCAACGCGCCCCCTATTCATGTAAAGTTTATCAAGCTTGCCCTTTTCTTTGACCTTGTTTTCCAAATTTTATATGCTATGAGCTGGATCTCAACCCAGCACCCTAAAGTAGGATGGTCCGGGGAATAACCCCCCCCCCCCCACCCCCCACCCACCCACCCACCCACCCACCCACCCACCCACACACACACACACACACACACACACACACACACACACACACACACACACACACACACACACACACACACACACACACACACACACACACACACACACACACACACACACACACACACACCACCCCCCCCCACCACCACCAAACACACAAAGAACTAATTAAAAAAATCAATCTTGTTTTCCTCTTTTCGGGTCCCCTTTGGTCTTGGCCTTCCCTGGTCCAACCTTGACGAGTATGGCCAATAAAGCAATCAAACACGATACCAGAACTGGTAAGGCCAGATGAGCTTGAGCTTTCAAGCGTACTGCCTTGTCCTGCAAATAAAGGAGAAGGAAAGAAAGGACGTCGGACAACAGGAACATAGTAAAACAATATAAAGCAGCCTCCCTCGATGCCTATTCTCTCTACTACAGCAAACTGCACTTACCTCTGATTTACTTGCTGCAACTAAATTTCTAAAATTTATTCTTCCTTTTTCAACCATCTCCGATATCACCGCCATCACATCAAATTTTTCAGTTTCAGGAGGCACCATTGAATCAAGAGTTTGTTGCCAATCCTTTAAAGCCCAGTTTTTCAGCTCTTCTATACCTGTACTTGGTCCTTTAGTATACATTTTACGATTTCTGAGTAAAATGTAGGTAGGGTTTGTTGTAATTTGAAAGCGCTCCGCTAAACGGGGACTGGCATCAGCATCAATGTCAGCTAGAAAGATTTGTTCCTCAAGCATTTCTTCAGCTAATTCTTCCCATTCATCTTGCATAGATTGACATGGGGCGCTTGAAAAGGTGCAGAATCTGATGAGCCTGGAGAGAGAAAGGGTGGCCGTTAAAAGTGATCCGCGAAGTGATCTGGAAAAAATAATTTCTTCTTATAGAGGAAGTCCACATCAGACAAGCCAAGCAAGATTGGACCCTAGCGATCTTAACCCACCAAACTCCTGTTGTCTGGCCAGTGGCAGCTTGTGTATCGTGTTCAAAATTATCTGCCGTTAATGTCTTTAACGCACTTGCTGCAGCGCTTAGCACGAGTGCTGCTGCAATACCTGTTAAGATCTTCATCTTCAAGATTTTTTGTGTTAATAAGAAACCACGAAACCCTGGGTAGAGCTCGTTATTAGACAAAACATTGTAGAACATCACGAAATTTTGGTTTCTTTTCTAAAAGATGATCCGAGTAAAATCGCTGCCAAAACGCTTACTCAGACCACTTTAATGGAATAGGAAGAATATTTAGGATGCCAACTACACATCTACGGCCCCTCCCGGTGGCTGCACTACCCTTTCACACCCAAATATTTAGATCATCTTTTAAAAATCAACCACCACCAAATTGTCGTTTAGTTCTCACAGCAGCGAAATCCACCCAACTAGCCCCGTTCCCCATCACATTCACAACAAACCCTCAAGAAATTGACGTTGCTGAACTCGCAGATCTCATGTCTCGCTGCGCTACATACTCCCCTGGCCACGCAACCAACGCTGCCGAATCTCATTCAACACCTCTCGACTTTAGCTACAATGTCTCAGAGGTAGAACTAAATGAGGAACGCGCACGTAGATTTCGACGTAGACTACGTCGTGCCCTAAAGCGTAGCTTAGTGACTATAGCAGCCTACGTTCCAGAAGCTTCGCTCCCTAAACACCTCCACCGGTCTGCTCAAGACCTCCCGCCAGATGCCGAATATACAAATAGATTTATTACTTTTCAACGATTTTCCCCTTCCTTATTTCTACCGTTTCTACCTGTCTCTGGTCCCAAGGTCTTAGTAGGCTTTGCTCGAGCTGTAGGTGATGCTGCATTAGTGGCTACTGTCCATGATATAGCAGTGCTGCCAGAGATGAGGGGCAAAGGTCTCGGAAAAGTTCTCGTTGAAAAGTTGACAGATCAGGTAAGAAAAGAGCAAATTTAATTACTATGCGCACTGTTTTCTATGCATTTTCTCCATCAAGTGCGTTCTGCAGTATAAACTGAGCTTTACTTCTTTCTCCCACGTAATAATAAATACAACTTGCAGCTCTATGCTCAAGACATTATCGATGTGGGGACTGTGATTTCAGAAGAAAATATAGATTTGTTTTTAAGAAGATGTTATTTCGGAGATGATTCTGAAGATTCGGTTGCGATGACGTTGACTGAAGTAGGGAAGACAAGGTGGTTATTGAATGGGGAGAAGTTGGTTCAAGACATTTTAAGTAAAAAGAGGCCAAAAAAGAAATGCAGCCCAGTAGAAGCGGAGATAGAGAAGAATACATCAACTGTTTAGATAGATCTCGCCCTTGTTCTTGAACTGATAATCTTTTAAAAAGTGATTGAACCAGATTGCTATTTAATTAATTCACTGGCCTGCTTAAAGAAATGATTAATAAGCTAGCCATACAGAGCTTGGGCTGCCGTCGGAAAATAAGAACAGACCAAAAGACTTGATTATTTAGGCCCCTGCGCAGACAGGATTACACTTCATTGTAAATTAATTAATTTTTTGTTTGATACATGTATTCACTTAAATAGGGTTCCGACACTTTAATCACTGATTAGCAACAATGTCTTCTTGCGATCAAGAAGATGTCACTGATTCAAGATGTATCCATTGCTGGTCTGGACCTCGTTGCGTCTCCACCTCTCTCATGTACTCCTTTGCACAAAGGAAAGACGCGTCTCTAGTTCTAGATGAACCCCTTTATGCTCATTATCTTAGATTGAATCCATCAATTCCCCGACCCTACAGGAATCTTGTTCTAGAGCAACAAGACTCAGATGGAGACGCTGTTTTAGTTAAAAACCTACAAGTACTAAAAGAAATCTCTGCAACTATCGGATCAAAGGAGGACCCTCCCTTGATCTACCTAAAACATATGGCAAAGCACAGAGCAGGAATAAATAAAGACCTACTTCTTCACGGCCGACACGTTCTCCTCGTCCGCAGCCCAGAGGCCGTTATCTCGTCCTTTTCAGAAGTTTTAGAACCTACTCTACAAGAAACGTGTTACGTAGCGTTATTAGAGTTGTATAGTGAGCTTCGTTCTATGGGGAAAACCCCTCCAGTCATTCTTTCTGAAGATTTAGTAGCTGCACCTGAGGTGACGCTGCGCATGCTGTGCTCAGAATTAAAGATTGAATTTGATCCTGGGATGTTGACCTGGCCAGCTGGACCGAAACCGGAGATTGATGGGTGCTGGGCACCGTGGTGGTATGCAGGAACACATGCATCGACAGGCTTTGGCAGCAGTCAACATAGTGATATTGATAACGGTCAAAAACATGGCTGCTGTCACAATGACGCTGCCCATGGTGGTGACAGTGACGGTGGTGTTAAATTGTATGATATAGAGCCTTCCTTGCGCCCTTTACTTGAAGAATGCAGACCTATTTACGAATTCTTACGTAGAAAAGCTCTCCGCCCTAGTCACAATATTAGTCTTTCGTCTTCTCATGTTTCTTCACTGCCTAGTTCCACCGGGACCCATGCCCACGCTGCCGACCCTCGAAATGAAAACATCTTGATTGGTATCAGAGATGGGTTCAACAATAGATTTGACCTTGTGTGGCGACCTGACGCGAAAATAAGTGTTCTAGATAGTGGATTTATGCTGGGTGATGGTGTGTGGGAAGGTAAGAAAAGTTGCAAAATTCTTTAAGAAAGAAAAAATATATGAGAAAATCAGCAAATCTTTTTGAAGCTTTTATTTCACAACGTGTTTTCGTTTTTTTCTGTTTTTCTTTTCCTATAGGTATCCGTGTCCACAAGGGTGTGCTATTATTCATTGAAGAGCATTTAGACCGATTTTATGAAGGTGCCAAAGCACTCGACATGGATATTGGACTGACCCAACTTCAACTCGAAAGTTTGATCTATAGGACTTTAGACGCAAATGGCATGGGACGAGAGAACACCAACACCTCCTCCACCATCACCAAGAGCATCACGGCCACCACCACTTCGAATGAAGGTATCCACATTCGATTAATGGTGACTAGAGGATTAAAGTCAACCCCATATCAACACCCTAATGTCACAATCGGTCTGCCCACTGTCGTCATCATTCCTGAATATAAGCACATGGACCCTATGAACGGTCCTAAAAAGAAAGGAATCGCTTTATTTACTAGTTGTATCCGTAGAGGCAACCCAGATGTACAAGATCCTAATTGGAACTCGCATTCAAAACTAAACTGCATTGCTGCGTGTATTCAGGCCTCAAAGGCAGGGGCGGATGAAGCGTTGATGCTTGATCCGAGAGGGTTTGTAGCAACGTGCAACTCTACGAACTTTTTCATAGTAAGAAAAGGAGAAAGAGCGCCTTCTTCTTCTTCTTCTTCTTCTTCTTCTTCTAGTTTTCTTCCTGAAGTTTGGGCGCCAACTGGTTCTTATCAATTACGTGGCATTACGCGCGCTAAAGTGATTGAATTATGCCTTAAGAATGGCATTGCAGTGAGGGAATGTGATTTTTCTCTAACGCAGGTGTATAGCGCAGACGAGGCCTTTGTGACGGGCACGTTTGCAGGGCAGATTCCAGTTAGAGAAGTCGATGGAAGAAAGATTTGTATCTGCAGTAGTACGAGTGGTGACTTCGTACCTGGTCCTGTGACCGAGAGGTTACAGAGATTGTATGCTGAGTTATGTGAACAAGAAGCGGCAAAAGGAAGGAAGGAGAGGGTATCGATATATACAAAATGAAAGACGATGAGGAGGAAGAGAAGAAAAGATTATTTATAGTTGATCTTTATTCAGTTTTTAAACGAAGTTCGTATAACGTTTATTCTTATTATTTTAGCTATCATCCTCAGTAAACTCTCAATCTATGTTTCTACTCCTAAACCCTAAAACACACCAAAAAACTCCAAAGACACCTTATTTCTCTAAAACAAGAACGGCACAATTCTATAGGGCACCAAATCACAATACAACTCCCAGCTCTTCCCATATTTCGCTCTACACCTCTCATCATCTCTATACGATCTGTCTACCAACAATGCAGTCAAAAAAATCAAGTACAAGTACGGAACAATTGAGGCAGTACCGGCAGTACAGCTCCACATAAACGCAGCAAGTATCTCTGGTAGGTAATGGAAATGCCTTGCAACACCCCACCAGCCTGACGCTAAAAGCAGAGATTCATTCACTTGACCGTTTGCTGTGATGTATTTAGCAGTGATCTTGTGGGGTGGTTTACCCCAAATGAGACATCTCCCTTTGGTGCTCCGGAAGTGGCGTCTTTGTCTATCGGAGTCGTAATTTATATAAATTGCTAAAACTCCTACTGCGAAAATAAGACACGCGAAGAGAATCTTCAGATCACTGCTACTAGCAAGGTCCCCACCTAAAAACGTGCCAGGTTGTCTTACGAGGTACATAGCTTGACTCGTGTAAACCGACGGGACCCAGACCAGACATCCCCAACACAAGTAATAGCCAGCTCTATCATGGGCTATGTCCATACTGGACCAATACCCGTCCTCCCACAGGTAGAATTTAATAATGTAGATTTGCATGAGACCGACAGTGACCAGCATAGACAACGAAGGGTAGCCTGTTGAAGATAATTCAGCTTGTTTTGCAGCGTCGCAGAGAGTTAAAAAAGCCCAACTTCCCATGCCCATTCTGCAATTACTCCATGTTTTTATATCGAAATGTGGACCTAAACGTGGGTAGAGCTCCATTCCCCAGTAAAAATCAAATAAAAAGGATCCAGTATGCCCGGAATCTGAAGAAGAAGGAGCCCAGCGACCTTTAAAATACAGAAAAAGGCACAGCAAAAATGAGAAAATGTTTGATGTTGAAATTATAGTGCCTGTGGCATCGTAGACTGCAGCTGGATTGAAGAGATTCAAATGCCAGGTAATAATAAACAAAGCTAAAGTTACTACATAGCTCAAGATTCCATTTGATTTGTAGACTGGCACGTTGCCTTTGGGAGTCGGGGGGCCAAAAACTTTTTTGCCGGGGAGCGATACTTGAAGAAATGCTTGTAATATGCCAAAAATGGCGAGATACCGAAATCCAAGCCACGACGGACGAGGGTAGGCTTGTTGAAGGCATTCAAAGCCATTTGTAGAGAAAATGTGTTTGAGAAAATCGACAGCAGAGCCATTAAAATTCTCTACCACAGGCCACAGAAAGACAGCGACGAACGGAAAGGTTATTAAAATAGCTAGACTTCCAAGGCGATGTAAAAGCTTGCCGAGGTTGCCATTGAGTGCCCAGACTGCATTTCTATCGCCTACACCGTGTGTAGACGCCCATTTATTTGCGGTTTCTGTATTTAGCGAGGAAACTTCAGCCGCAACCAACTTGGCTGCAGTGGTGCCCACTGTAGAGCTTAAGCTAATTTGCTCCATCGGTGTAGATATGCACATAATATATCAGTGTCTAATAATGCAAAAGAGCTATATTTTTTTTCTCTTTTAAGGCGAGAATGGTAGTGGCAGCAGAGTGAGACGTATCCTTGTCATTTGCTTCTTGGAAGTGGATAACTCAACTTTGACTGGCCAGCATTTTTAATTTTGATTCTTTCTGAGCTTTAACGTGAAGCAGGAATCGAGTTATTAAGCAGAATTATAATTTAATTTAATTAAATTTAAAAAACAGAATCCAAGGCGTTTTTCTTATCGATGTGCTTCCAGCTTCATTCTCTTTGCCTGCACAACCCGCTGCAGACCCCCATCCCCTCCACCCAGATTCTCGCCATTCCCTCCCAGTTTCTGCTGTTCTACAGCATGTTTCTTCTCCAAGGCAGAACGCAGCACGCTCAGCAGGCTCTCACACATTCCTTCCACCTCGCTGTCATTATTCATATCTGGCGCCAAAGAAGGCCTTCCTGGATTTATTAAAGAATAAGAAGGGCCATATCTATCCAGATAGTGATGCTGAGGCACATCTTCAGGCAGTGCTTGCCCAGTAATACCAGCCAACGCAGCAGCAAAGGCGCAGCATGCCGCAGCAGAGTCGTAGCCACCACCTCCAAGCAACAAAATAGGCACCCCATAGGAAGCGACCTGTGCTGTAGCAGCTCCATAGGCAGCCGGAGTTAAACTCCATGCTCTCCCTATAGGATCGTTTGCTAATCCATCTACCCCACAGCACATGACAATACACTCTGGGCGGTACAGTTCGGCAATACCATTGCATAATTCGGAAAACGCTTGTAGAAACAAACCATCTTTAAGCCCCTCTTCTAGAGGTAAATTAAGTGCAAAACCCTCTGCTTTACCACTAATATTAGACTTACCATTATTATTAATAGAACTTCCATTATTACTAGTACGATTAGTACTATTTAACTTTCCACCTGTTCCTGGGAAGTATCCCGGGGACGAATGATGTATTGATGTTGTAAGCACTCGCTCTGTACTTTTAAATGCCTCTTCGACTGCATCCCCATGATGTACATCGATATCTAAATATAAAACACGTTTAAATGTACTCAGTAATCGAAGAATAGCGAGCACAACGTCATTTACATAGCAAAAGCCGGATGCTTTAGCCTTTATAGCATGGTGCCGCCCACCATCAAAGTTGATAGCAATCTTGCAGCGGCGCTCTGCTAAAGCAGCTGCAGCTTGGATGGACCCGCCTACGCAAAGACATGCATGTTCAAACATGCCTGGATACGGGGCACAGTCATCTACTAATCCATATTGGGCAAGTTGCCTTGGTGAAAAGAGTTGGTAATTAGCAAGGGCAGTGAGGTATTGTGTGTCTGAATGATATTGGCTAAGTTCCTCTACAGTAGCTGGTCTGCTTTCTTCGACATGAAGGGAATTGAGGAGGCCCAGAGAATTGAGTAAAGAGTTCAATAGTATGGCCCGGTCTTTGTTGACGTGAGATTGACGGGCGAGATCTGCGAGGCGAGGCGATTTGAAATAATAAATTTTATCTGGAGTAGGTTGAGCTAGATTGGCATCTTGCAGAAAATTGGGGAGTCTATTTGATTCTTGATCGGTAGGAATCCTAGGTGCTAGGGGTGGGGGGACAGATGGTGCTGGAACATAAGGATCTTCGGAAGGGAAATCATATTGATCACTATATCCCGTCATTTGGGTAATTCAGACCTCGTCTAATCTGGGGCTTAAACAATATGCTATAGATGCGTGAAATTGCATTGGATCTTAAAAGTTACTGATTAAGTGGGTGGTATCTGAAAAAGAAATTTTTGAATAAACGCCTTTGCACTGCTCTCAACTGACATCATAAGCAGAAGAAGAAAGAGGCCTTCTCCCTTTCAATTGCTTATTTCCCCTGCCTAACAAATCGGGTCGCCGAATGAACATGGATTCTAGAATGGCAACCTGTTCAGGAATCGTTTATGCGAGCTTGGTTTTCCCTCACCAACGTTTTGCACTTTGTTGGGCACTTATCCAACTTGCCAGCCTGCCTTTCTCCCCTACTGCGTGTCACTTCGGCAATCTTCCCTCCTTGTAGTAATATTCAAGAACCGCGTCTTATCTACCAAGCCAGCTCTGTTCGCGATTTACGCCACCCTTGCCAACGAGACTCTTGGTTGAACACTTCTTGCCGCCGCTGCTCCACCATACCTAACTCATCCTCATAATCTAATATAGCATCCACAAGAGCAGAATCTCTATTCATGCAAATAAAATTACCATTTTGAAGCGATACAGCACCATAACCTTTCCTGTGCTGCTGCCAACACAAAGACGTCAACAGCAGTGTCGGATGTTGACATCTGTTTACCAAAACCACCTATGAAGCACGACTGAAGGCATAGCTGCGGATATTTACTATGTATACTACTTCAATCGACTGCCTTCATCTTTCTTTTAAGGGACTATAAGAAATAGCAAATGTGATCTCGAGATGAAGCCCTGAACGAAAAGTAGTTGGGCGCACTTAGCCAGCAGTGCTATGCTCTACATATACCTTAGGATAATCAATTAACAATAGCTACAAGATTCCTGGAAATTAATAATGAGCAGAGGGCTTGAGGTTCAACCTAAGATTGTCTTGGCTGCAGCACTTTGGCCCATTCTGATTAACAACAAAACAACTCTCTTTCCATCTAAATATTATTATAAAAATTTAATGAATATGACAAGCTTAGAACAGCGTACCATAAAGGCGCTGGTCTGCGACAAAATCGGCGATCCGTCATCAACTCGTTCTTTCGATGTCCTCAAAGTAAAACAAATCCCAGCCCCTCATCTCCCGCCCAACTGCGTCAGAATAAAGGTATTGGCATCAGCTCTCAACTTTGCAGACGCGCTCCAAATACGAGGCCTGTATCAAGAACGCAAAGAACCGCCATTCGTGCCAGGCGCAGAGTGCTCCGGCGTGATCTCAGAAGTAGGGTGCGATGTTCGTACCCTTAAAATCGGGGACACGGTCTGTGCTGTCACAAATGGAGGTGCCTTTGCTGAAGAAAACGATCGCTCAAGCTATCTCTGTAGTAAAAATCCCTGCCAGTTGTGATGTTGAGAACGCCGCTGGCCTTCCCGTTGCATTTGGAACTGCCTGGATGGCCTTAAAAGACCGCGCAAACGTTCAACCTGGTCAAACTGTGCTTGTACTGGGCGCTGCAGGGGGCGTAGGCCTTGCCGCTGTGCAACTCTCTAAGATTCTAGGTGCAAATGTAATCGCTGTCGCCAGAGGGGAATCGAAAATGTCTGCCTTAAAATCTGCTGGAGCTGATATCTCTATCGACCTTTCACGCCATTCTATAGAGGAATTACCTAGTTTGATTAAGAAAGCTGCCCCGTTGGGAGGGGTCGATGTTGTGTTTGACCCCGTAGGGGGTGCTTCCTTCACAGCAGGATTTAAAGTTCTTACATGGGGTGGGCAAATGATTATTGTAGGTTTTGCCTCTGGTAAAATCCCACCCATTCCTGCAAACATCGCTTTAGTTAAGAATATCACTATTCATGGCTTATATTGGGGTGCACATAGAGTAAAAGATCCGGTTTTATATAGGAAAAGTCTAGAAAAAGTGGCAAAGCTGTATGCGGGGGGTGATATTTTTGTGAATGTGAGCCATAAGTACAGTTTAGAACAAGGGAAAGAAGCGTTTTCTGTGTTGATGAATAGAGGCGCTATTGGAAAATTACTGATAGTTCCAAGTCCAAGGTCAATGCTTTAATAAAAATACATGAAATTTCTTAATAAAAACGACGAGTGGTGTTTTCTTCATGTTGTCAAATTTTGTTGTTGTTGTTGTTGTATGTTGTTTCTCTCTCGTTATAAGAGACAGAGTGCGCATAAACAGCCGATTAAATGTTGTTACTTTGCTACTTTTTGTGTATTCATGTGTATAAATCTAGCTACTTTGTAATTTGATTTTTGACAGGTAGACACGTTGAGCATGCTGTGTTGCCGCTGCCCACCGCTCTTGATGCTGGTCTTCCTCTTCTTCTACAAAAGTCTTCTTTTCTTTATCTCCATTATTATTTAGTCCCTCTCCAGCCTCTACTACACACGCATCTTCAATTTTAGTATCACCTTCCTCTACTTTACTATTGAGTAGAGCACCAGCACCATTTTTCTTCACTGCAACTGAACTAGCCCTACCAGCTGCTGGAAAGTGTACGACCGATGTTGAAGTTCCCGACACAATAGATATTTCAAGCTCTTCAGCTCTACATACAAATCCATCTTTTTCGAATGCCTTTGACACAGCCTCAGATAAAGATTGTCTACTTTCCAATGCTTCTTTTGGGATAATAACACCCCATGGTATACCAGCTATAAAACATTTACAATGAGTTTGTCCAATGGGTCCACCATTACTTTTTGCAGCTTTCATTGCCTTTTGGACAGCCGTTGCTGCTGCGATTTCGTGGGGATCGAGCTGACGAGGTGGAGTTTTTCGTCGTCTCTTGGCGTGTCTAGCTGCTGGGCCTTTTGGGAGTGCTATTGCTTCTGCTCCATATTTATCAGAAGCGTCTCCGTGATCTTCTCCTTGATCATCTTCATCTTCGTCAGAAGAACTTGATGAGGATAAGTCTTCTGCTTCGCGTTTCTGTTTCTCCTTGCGCCCTTTCTCTTCTTCAATCTCGCGCCGCGAGCGGCGTTGCGGAGCGTTTAGCTCCCTGTGTAAGGCCATTGCCAGCTCCAGAGATTCGTGATCGGCGTCCATTTTGGCAATGAATATCCCCCACTGATCTGCTTGATGTCATATATGCTCTAATGAATTTCAATAAGTCAATAGATTAATGGTCGGCCGCTTTTTAGTTTGTCATAAGAATTCAAAAATCAGAAAAAAAGTTTTCAGACCATTTTTTTGTTGACCCATTCAAAACTAAGGATTTCAAATTGCATGCATATAATTAATTCTCATAGCAGAATTTACATTTGGTACAATTCAGAATAGATGCGCCAAATGCCCAATTCGCTTGCATCTTTCAGATTCTTGTTAAAATCAAATCAGCGCAATGTTACTGTTCTCTTTTGCACGCTAAATAAGTATACCAACTGGTAATAGTAGCTACTAATTCATCTTTCATAAAACTCCAGTCGCTATGCCCAAGGGACATAAACGCAAGAACACTGGTGTAGGAGTAGACTTTAAGCGGGCCAAGCACAAAGTCGGTAAAAAACTACCCCAAGCTCAAAATGCTACCGATACAACTATTGTCTCTCGTTCTATCGCTCTTAAAGAACAAAGTATCGCAGTGGATAAAACAGGCGCTGTTGTCACTTACAGAAACTTGACCTTGAAGGTAAGAACTTCCTCTTATTTTCAAAGATGTCGTCTCCAGGAATGGAATCTCACCAAGAACTCATTATTATTACTTCTTTCCTCTGCACTGTAAACTTTATTCTCTATAGGATCTATTGGGTCAGTGCGGTCACTATAGCGAGAAAATCCGTCTAGATGCCATTAATGGTCTTTCAGAATTGCTTTCCAACAACCCCACAGAAGCCCGTCGCCACGCTGGCATAATCATTTCTGCTGCCTCTGAGCGAACAGCAGATGCAGACCCTGGATGCCGTGCTGCACAACGTGATTTATTTCAAAAATCACTCCTCCCTGCACTGGGTAAAGAAGCATTGCAGCCATTTATCCCAGTGGTCATGGGACACATTTGTGCAGCAATGACCCACCTAGCAGAACCAATTCGTTCCGATTCTCTGAAACTATTAGAAATAATCACGCAGTGGAGAGCTGATTTAGTGGTTGCAGGGTATATCACTCAAGTTTTACAGCACTTTGGGGATGCTTTGGCCAGACCTACGAGAGGAAGATCGTTAAAGGCTGGGTCTCTAGGAGCGCTGATTTTGATTGTGAGTGGTCTGCACTCATTTTTAATTAAAGCCTTGCCGTATATTAATCAAAATACTCGCGGTAGCGGTGGTGGTAACACATTTCAGAGAATACTAGGAGGTGATAAAGTTAGTAATACCGGTGAAATCATAGTATCTGGGGGACAAGAGCCAGCGCCAGTACTGCTGCAACATCATCAGGTGTTGTGTTGGCAGCGATGCAGATGGCCACCTGCTCCTGGCTCCGTCGATGCGATTGCTACTATAATTCCTTCAAATATTACCACGAGTACGAATAAGACCAGCAGTACTCTTAGTACTGCCAGTACTGCAGCGAAGGTGGTACTTGATCTGCTGCTAGATTGTTGGATGGAGTGCAGTCCTGGAGAATTAAGCAGTCGCCCAGAAATAGGACCAGCACGTGCGGCAACTATGATTTTACAATGTTGTAATCTGTTATTAACTGGATGGGGAGCTGGACTGGCTGGGCCACTTCGCAATGGAAAAGGGGGAGCCAATGGCGGTACCATGAGCACTCCTAATTATGCGAGTAGTACTGCTGTGGCTATTTTAGAAAAAGTGGCTATTCATTTCCCAATTTTAGAACCTTCTATTGCTCTAGAAGCACCTCTACGTGATCAGTTAGTCCAATTAAATGTCTCTGCTGCTCAGCTGTTGGTCCGCTTTCTTCCTGAAGTGATGGCGGCAACTGCCGCTGCAAGTGCGCAAAGTCAACACCAAAACCCACCGCAACAACAACAATATAGGAATGAACCGTTGTGGGCTCTTAGATTGTTGGATTGGTTACAAGGGGTCATGGCATTTGGGATAGCACTGCCGGCAGCTGAAGACGATCTAGTCGGTGGTGGTGGTAAGAGGGGAGAGGGGGCATCAGCTGGAGGAAGTGGAAGCGGTGCGGGGACTGGTGAGATGAAGCAACAGAGTAAGAAGAAGAAAAGTAAGAAATTAAATAATAGCAGGAACATTCCCATTTCCAATGCTGCTCTGGCTCTGGCTCCTGATCCCACTGCAAAATCAACTAGTATCACCAAAAAGTCCACTCTTGCTGCTGTGCCTGCTGCGGTCTACTCCGCAGCTTTATCCGCAGTCGAAGATATCTTACCTTTACTCCCACCTCGACGTCGCCGTGAAATGCTTGCTGCGGCATGGCGTCTCTGGACTAGAACTCAAATAAAATCTTCATCCCGGGCAAAAACTTTAGCTTTCTTTTCTAGGCTATTATCAACCCCTGCTGCGACGTTATATACCCCACTGCCTCCTACAGGGGAACCGATGATCTTACAAGAAGAGGCAGCTTCCTGGGTAGCTGCCATACCAAGATTTTTGTGGGAATTGGGGACAGCAGCGCCATTGACCACAGTTGCAGCATTGCAGTTTCTATTAGATGCAGCGAGATATTCAGTTCTTAATACTGGTGCTATTGACGATGCCGAGAAATCGCCATTGCAGAAGGTGTTGGTAGGGTTGCACCCTCAATTAACGCCGTTGTTTGGTATTTTAATGGCCAAAAATACCGTAGATAAAAATAAAGGGACACATCAGATCTTTGTCCCCGGCCCCTTGGCCTCTCTTCCTGAATCTACCCAATGCCTCGCTATCGATATTCTCTACCACATACCTGGTCTCCCTGACTCCAGCCTCAATACCATCGCGTACGTGGCACTTGGAGGTGGAAAGTTTCCCATTAGTACAATAGTACGATTTGTTGACTTGGCTATTTTTAAAGCGGCTGAAGTTAATGATTCTGCTCATTTTTGGGGTATTTTACTGGTGTTGGTGTCTGGAACTAGTCGTTCTGGGGTTGAAAAGGCGACAGAAGGACAGGAAGCAGGGTGGCAAAGGCATGAGGTTGTAGTACACGCGGGGTGCCGGGCTGCGGTAAGTGCTGCTGGTGGGAGCCAAGATGCTTTAGAGGCGCTAGGCCCTGCGCTCTTAGATATGTATAGGGAAAAGAAAGGCACTGCCAATAATAGTACTAATGGAGAAGAATCCTCTTCTCGTAATATTGGTATTGCCAAAGTAGTATATGGATTGCTCACCCTTTGCTCTGCTACTTTTATAAAAAATCAAAAAGATGAAAATAAAGACTGGTGTGGTCGTGAGGCTTCCTCCTCATCGTCCTTGCCGATCATTGCCGAGGCGTTGCCTGAGGTTTTCCTTGATTACGTGCGTATCTGCATAGAATGCACAGCTGAAGATCCTGTTGTATACGTTGCACGACCTCACGCTGCAGCGACAGCTGCTGTCAAAGTCATTGCTGCTGAGCCTGCTTTGCTTCTAGGCCCTACCCTCCGTGCTGCCGCTGCCTCAATTTCTCCTGGTAGGGATAACATAACAACGACATCAGCTATAGAAACTGCGTTGCTTCTTTTATTAGACATTGCAGGGAATTCTAATTTAGAACCTGAGCTCGTCGAATGTAGCCGTGAAGCTGAAACAGTGGTCAAAGCAATAAAAAACGCTGTGGAAACTAAAGATGGTGGTGTACATCGTGCTAGTTTAAGCCATGGATTGCATCGATTATTGGCTTTGCTGTCGCAGAAACTTGGAATAGAACTTTAAATTTGCAATTAATTTATCTGAATAATAATTTAGATTATTTGTTTAAAGAGCTATTAATAAAGATACGAACGTTTTGCAAAAAGTTTGAAAATCAAACACAGCAGCCACAAAATAAAATGAAAGAGAATAGATAAATACAAGCTCAACTTTTCTTCCCCTACCCTCTAATAACTCCATCCCAAATTTCTTTTGCAACTCCAGTCTTCACATACTCATCCCATCCAGGTATAGCATTCGTCGCTTCATTTATCGCATGTATTAAATGCCTCACTAGTTCATTACCCATCTTTTCAGGAGGCTCCCCTAAATTTCTTGGCGGTGGTTTTTGAGAATACGATCGTTTGTCAAATCGCCATTCTCCATATTTACCCGGTGTGAATACACCATCAAGGGTATAATCCATACCATAGGTGTAATGTAAAATATAATATGGATCTAACGTTGTATCGAAAGGTGGCTGCGACATTAATTTTATATGGAGCCCGATATCTCTGAGCCCCGCTTTATAGGCAGCTAATGAAAAGGCATACATTTCCTGCACCCATCCCCATTCTTTCGCTGCCTGTTTATCATTGTGGATTGCAATTGATAAATTAAACCAGATAGGCACTACTCTTTGTAGATCGCTGTACGACATCATAGTTGGTGCGTTGCCTATGGGCGCCATTTGTTCACTTTCTTTACGGGAAATTTGACCAACAAATTTCTGTACGATTGGTAAATATTCCTTTTTTGATGGTTCTATATAAAAGAATGGAAACGCAGCTGCATGTTGCCCTACCATTAAATTTGGCATGGGTTTCAACCACACATGATCAGGCTCCGACATCAAAACATATTTTTCCTTTATTTTTGCTTCTTTAAGCCATTGAACAAACGCCCATGGTCTATTTAGTACAATATATCCATGGCTCGGGTGCTCTGGGGGGAGTTGTTGTGCTACAAATGTCGGCATTTCCTCCATGAGATCATCTTCTTCACCAGAGTGAAGAATTCTCGTCCACCCGCCCATGTGACAATTACCTGCTGCTTTGCATTTCTTTAACGTCTTCTTATACCAATAGTAATGGACCCTAGATTGCCAATGGGTAGCGGGGCCTTGCGCAGTGATTACTATATGATATTTTCTATCGTCTGTGGGATCTACGATATCTCCATTTTCTTCATCCCTAATTCCTCGAGGCTGCATAAGACCAGTCGTCCACCCCACATCCGGTCCTTGTTTTGTAGGTGCTGTTCCATCAGGATGGGCTAAATGTTTGAGCCAACATTGTTTATAGTAGGTAGAACCACAGAGCTCTTTGTCTTCGCAGTATACCCAAAGATTGCAATCAACTGCATCCTCTTCTGGAATGCCTTTTTGTTTATACTCTGCACAGAGTTTGCAGCATTCTTCAGCTGTGTCGGGGCGGTTGTCGTAGCCAGGGACGAGTGCTTCACCCCAGAAATCAGTATTTGGGAGAATTACTGACGCCTTACATGTACTGCCTTTAGATGCTGTACCAGCGGGCGTAGTTTGTTTTACTCTGTTGAGTGGTGATGTTACTGTTGGTTTTGTTATTCCTCCTCCTCCTCCGCCTCCTCCTCCCACAGAGCCGGATTTCTGTTTTACTCCTCCAATATTAGTACCGGTAGTACCTCTCTGGGTTGCATCGTCAGGTATGTTTGCAACTGTATCAATCTCATCTTGATCAATGCTGCCAGTACTACTCGTTGTCGTTGTTACCTTGGTGAGGAATTTGGTTCTAGAAGTATTCAAAGAAGCGTCGTTTGCGATCTCCGATTTACTTTTTCTGCTAGTATCTAAAGAAGAGCCTGCAACATATTGGCAAAGAGAAAGTATGTGATTTTTTTGGTTTGAGAATGCGGCGACGGGGAAAAAAATTGCAGGTAAAAGAATAAGAAATTGTAATTTTTTTCAAAGCATACCTTTGTTAGTAGATAGATTATTCACTATTTCGTTAGATTTTGTCTCACTTAAGATGATGGGGGGATCATCAGGAAGCTGTTGCAGCTCTACCAGTTCATTTAAGCCGCTAATTGAAGACCATGAAAACACTAATGTTGCTGCAATAGCAGTAAGAAGAATCCAGCTTCGCCGCCGCGAGGAGGACATGGTATCGACAAATGGTAAGTTTTTCATGGTCTTTAACAGTCTTTTATACTTCTATGGAAAAAATGCTAAGACACTTAAGTGTTTGATCAGTTGAAAGAGTGGCACGTTTCTTTGCCTATGCGTCCTCTAGATCAATTGTAAGTGGTAGTCAGACCATGATTGGCTTATTTAGAATTGCATAGTATCTCTTTGGGGCGTTTTAAAACAACTGGGAGCCCACTACCCCACTACATGACTTGGTCTTTCTTCAAGGGGGCATTGGGTTCTCCAACTTGGCAATGAACTTCATTCGGAATCTAAGATTGAATCCTGCCTGGTCTCGCCTATTATGGGAGATAGAAACTATAGATAAGCAATTCTAATTATTGATCCAACAGCCTCCAACCCAATTTGGGCACTCATCAAGCACTTACCAAGCGTCAAGTCACCCTGAGACTCTGAAACATTTATAATTATGACAAAATTATAGGTAATTGATTTGGGTACTCTTGCGATGAGGGGAGGTGTGTTGCCTATTACCACAGAAGACATTTCTCAAGAGCTATTGGACCACGGTTTTCACGACTTCAAGCAGCTGAGAGCAGGTCCTTTTGGGGGGGGTGGTGTTCGCAAGGGATTCAATCTGCCTAGGAAACAAGCTGGTAGAAATAAAAATAATTAAGCGCGGTCCGTGGGTACGTTTTATAAATTCTGATGATAATGAATACAGTGCAAATGCTCCCATTTGAACCTCTATCAGTCGAAACCTATTCAGAGCCCATTAACTGCATTGTATTGTCCCCTGACCTGTAGATGAAAGAATACAGCGATTGCCTTGTCAAAATAGTTCTGCAGCATGCATCTCTAATGCATCCATTACTAGTTGGCTGTTACGAAACCTTTTTGACAGAAAATTTTTTCTGCTTCGTCACCGAATTGGCTTTAGGCGGCGACTTCTCTAGCGTGCTGCGTACTCAGCCAGGTGGACGACTGACAGAATCTGTTGCTCGGAGCTACTTTCAGCAACTAATTATTGCATTAGAATATGCACACACAAGGGTACGTTCCTTAATTACCGTAAATGTTTTAATTTATCTTGCACTCCGCCCACCACCTCCGTCGCCCAACTTAAGATATTTTCCGCTTCTACATATTACCATTTTATCGTTCTACAGGGTGTCTCTATTGGCAATTTAAGGCTCGCAAATCTTTTTTTTGATTCAGTTCCTTCCTCAGACCCTAGTATTCGATCGCCTTTCCTTAAACTACATGCTTTTGGGTATTCAAAAGCCAAATTTAGTCTTTCTCCGACGATAGTAGATAGTGATACCTCCGCATGCAACCCTTTTGATGAAGATATTAGAGCTGCAGGAGTGATACTCTACCAATTGCTCACCGGAGTACATCCTTGTACTCAAGGCGGCAGGCGGTGCTCTTTCCCCTCTACCCTTGGTCTTTCTGAAGAAGTGCAAGACCTTATTAACCGCATGCTGCACTCAAAACCTGAAAATAGTTCTAGGTTACAAGATACTGTTACCAACAGTTCATGGTTTCAGCAAGATCTGCCACCTGGCGCAATGCAACTTAATCAAACGTGGTTGAATGTTGCTCCAGTTTTGGATGAATACCCAGTATCTGAAACGCCTGCTTTGTTGAATGAGTTGATGAAAAGAGCAGAAACAGTAGGAAATCCAAAAGATCCCTTTATTTATTTGGAGTTACCATATAGAACGTGGCTGAGAAGGGAATTGGCATTGCAAGAACAAGTAAATAATAATAATAATAATAACAATAATAATAATGATCCTGGGGTCAATAACACTGCTGCTGCCAAAACCACCTCTACCGCGTCTTCTTCTCATTTCAACTGTGTCTCAAGCTCTGTGTGTGATACTGAGTATGATGGTATGGGTATCAGTGACGATAATATGAGCTAAAGGTACAGAGGAGAAAGAGTTTTTGAAATTGTATCATTCTTATGGTGGGAGAACGACAGATACAGTAAGCGCCTATTGAAAACTCAAAAATATGTGATTAGATAACACATTGATTCACCGATGCTGCTAATAAATATAATCAAACAATGCCACAGAGGTAGTTGAGAGCTCCTGTAATTAAATACATGAAGTAAGTTTTCATGAACACGTTTTTCTTTTTCTTTCTTCTTTTTCGGTATATATATATATATATCCTACCCGTCTTTTCTTTCAAAACTTTAAAGACTAATTTACCCCTACTAGCCGATTACTAAGAACTACCCGTCTATACCTTCACTTATTGATAAAATTTACACATATGGTATCTCTTCAATGTATATATATTGCAGCCATTTAGAAGAAATATTCTTCAAAAAAAACTCGCAAAACAGAAAAACAACAAAGTAGCCATCGACAATTTCTTCATCTCAACAAAACAAAGCTTCATAAAACTCATTTATTTATTTATAAATTGAATCCAAGGTAACCAAGTAATGCTACACCAACCAATCCACCTACAACAGTGGCAATAGTCCCCAAATCTTGCCCTCCGCCTATTGTCTTTCCAGTGAGGGGGTCAAAACCAGCAAATCTTCTTTTACCAGCATTACACTGAGGGCAAGCATAATCAGCAGGAAGCTGTGCAAAGGGAGTTTCATCAGAGTAAATATACCCGCAATCAATGCAGATGTGAGTAGCCCGAGCTTTTTGAGCGGCAGTTAGTTTACGACCAAACCGAGCCGGAGCTGCTTTCTTAGGCAGGCGTTTGACATCAACAGTAGTGTTTTCTCCCTTAATAACGACGAAAGTAACTGGGGAAGGGGCAGCTTGGATAGCACTGCGTGCGAATTGGATGGAATCGGCGGGCCAAAGTTCGTCTCCGAAGAAAGAAGAGGTGTAAATAACGGTATCGCCCGCTTGGATGCCTGCTTTGGCGGCATTGCCAGAAGCGGATTTGACCTTGAGACCGTTTTTTGCCCTGGTCAAGCTGGAGACCGAGAGGTTTGTCAACGTCAACCTACGTTTGATTAAGAGGGGAAAGGGAGGAGAAGACTCTGATTAGAAGAGAGGAAAAGTTTTATTATTCAGCGGGGGTCGGGGGATTTTTGTGGGTCAAGACTTATAAAAATTGGGTCCTAATAAACTCAATCAATTCCACCATCGCTCCACAAACTGTGGTACATTTTATCTTTTGCGATCCTTGGGGCAGACAGAAGCTAGTAATTGACAGCTTTCCGGATAATTCCTCATCGCACCTGAATCTGTTGGCCAGTCTTGCTAGCACCGCGAGCCTCGACCTTAACAGCCTGACGGGCGCGGACGAGAGTAGCAGCCTGAGGCTTCTGCACCACCAAGCGGGGTCCAAAGAAGGAAGCTTGCCTTACCGATACCTGGACAGTAGAGGCCTTGAACGGAGTGGCCATGACGGCAGTGGGAGCTGTAGCAGCCCTTGCGAAAGACATCCTGAGTTCGACTGTAGTTTTAGAGTGATATGAAGAATGTAGTAGTGGTAGCAAACTCCCTAAACTTGAGGCATTGCAACGATAAAAATCTTGCTTTCAAATTCAAGCGCTTGTGGCTCTCGTCAATAGAACCAGCGAGACAGCAACCACTCTAAAATTATTTTTTAGTGTCCAACCATTCAAGCCTGGTATTTACCCAGTATAATTAGGATAATGTCCGCTGCAGTGCTAATTCTTTGAGGGAGCTAAATTCTTTTCAAAATCAACTATGTTGCAAACGATCTTAAAGCGTGCGCAAAAGTGTTCTGGCAGAAACTACAGCATAATCGCATGGGGGCAGAATAATCATGGCCAGTGTGGCGTTCCGAGCCATGCTCCTGCCTTGCTAACTCCACAAGAAGTAACAGGATTGTCTGACCCGCTCCTCTCTCTCATCGCTGGCAAAAATCACAGTTGCGCTATCACAGCAGATACTGGAGAAGCCTATACATTCGGGTGTGGAACTTTTGGTAAACTAGGATTGGGACGCACAGATCCTGCCTATGTCCCAGCAAGAATAGAGGCATTAGTAGGCAGAGCCAAGATTATCGGTGCTGCACTTGGTGACCAACATTCTTTATTTTTAGACGAACACGGTGCTGTGCATGCCTGTGGGGTATCTACTGACGGTGGATTCGATGCTTTAGATCTCCATTTAGAAGCTCATGCGGAGAAAAATAATAATTTAGGCAATTATAGTGCTGATGGCGGTGGTGGGGGTGGAGTCGCCAATGATCTGTCGTCGTTTTCTCAAATAAGTACCAAAAGCAGTGGGTTTACTTCTTCTGGCAATAGAAGTGGAGGAATAGGAGGAGGTGTTACAGCTGCTGCGGCTGCTGCTGCTGCAATGTCAGCGAATTTAGCAGCGGTACCAAGTGAAACTACTTTTGTACCTCAACACGAACTAGTGCCCTTTATAGACCACCGGCCACGTATTATTGAATTGGGGTTCGCACAGAGACTCTATACAGACGATCTGCGAGGTATAGTTATGCGAGATAGCTCAGGAAGGCATTATCAAGCTTCTTCAACTACTGGGCTTCTCGGTGCCAATGACCCCGGTGGCCACCATTTTTCAATACCTGTTCGATTAGGTGCCGCTTCAGCCATGCTTCGATCTTACGATGCGGACACTTCTATGCAATCTGTAGCTGCCTGTGGGGCTACTGGGGGGAGTATTGCTTTGTCCAATAAAGGATTGCCAATGCAATTAAAAGTGCCTCGGCGATGGGCGGCAACGCATCAAGACCTCGCAGACCGCCACGCTGCGTTACTTTTACCCACAGAACCGTGTTCTTTACTTAAAAAAGTACTAGAAACTGGCGGCGGAGCAGTGCAAATTACAGCTGGTAGTGGTTTCTTTGCTGCTTTACTACATTCCGGGCGAGTGGTCCTGTGGTTGAACGACTCCATCGCAGCTGTAACTGGGAAATCTGTCTCTGAGCCTAAAGAAGAGAAGATGGGTCCTGTGACGTTACGTGCCCATAAAAATACCTTTTTAGCTGAATATATAGATTTCCCTAAAATGACCACGATTGCTGCGAATCATACGAGTCTAGTGATGACAGATGGCACCTCAGTGTGGAGTATTAAAGTACACGGCAGTGGTAAGAATAGCAGCTTAAGTAGCACTACTAATACTACTATTGAAAATAAAAGTAACGGCTCTAGTACACAAGCGCCACTACAAGCACAGAGGGTTCTTCACGTGCCTGATGAAGGTATCACCTCCCTCTCTGCCGGTGGCGCTGCAGCTGCAGTGGTTACCGATGCAGGCAGGCTATGGCTATGGGGAGATGTAGTATCTAAAGAAAAAGCGGAGGAGATTGAGAAGAATGCTGAAGAGAAAGAAGGATTTGGGCATTGGAGTCACTCACGAGTCGCTGACCAACCATTGCTGTCGGCTGTTGAAAATCTAATTCCAAAAAGCTCTTCGTCTATGAAAGGTACTTCTCCTGCTTCTTGGTGGGATGGATTAGGGTCTCGTACGCCTGTGGTGGTGCCTGGGTTACATGGAGTGAAGAAAGTGGCGTTAGGGGCAGGGCATGCCCTTGTTGAGGTCGCTTAACCAACTAAAAAAATTCAAAGTGGTCACTTTCTTCTTGTTGTATTCTATATTTCTTGTACTATTATCAATCAGACCTGCTAGTACTTCTTTCTATACCATCTTAAGAAATTCTTGAAATGAGGAGAGCTCTGTTTTGAGGAGTTGGATAGATATAGGGTTGGGCGGGCAGCGGTGGCGACAGGCTGTCTCGGTGAGAGAAAGAAGTAAGCGTCGTCAAAGGCCTCAGTAAGACAGCCATACATGATTTAATATACTATTTACATCCTGAAAAATGTTGAACTCAATTTATTTAACTTAATCGGGCACCGATGCTTACACGCGATTATAAAATGATCACAATTTTTTTTATGATTAAAGCGATCGCAGCTTCAGACAGCAATGACAGAACGACGCAGAGATCCTCGTTCCTTTATTGGTAATTACCAGGAACGACGACGTTTGGCAGCCTTAGAACGACAACAGTCTGCTCGGTCGAAAGCCATCGACTCCCGTCGCCGCCTTGATGATCTTTCTTTGATTACTGACCTGCCCCTTCGAGAAGAAGAAGAAGACATAGAAGGAAGGCTAGCAACAGTAGCAGCATCTTCTGAAGATTTGCAAGATCATTCTGATATTCAGATGTCTCCTTCTTCCTCTTCTTCTTTAAAGGCACAAGATTCACCTACAGCTGGTCAGTACCTTGGCCAACAACAACGAAAAGAACTCTGGCACCACTGGGCTTCCCAATTAATGAACCCAGAATGGCTCATAGAAATCCCTACCGATCTCGCAACTGAATGGTACGTTCTCCCACGACCTGAAGGGCAACGATGCACTGTTTTAGCCTCCAAGGGAAGAACGATATCAAGACTACGGAATGGAATTCTTTTTGAAAATTTTCAATCGGGGCTGCCGTATGGTTCTAGAGAAACATATGGTGAAGGTGGCGGGCAATCGAATTACAGTTTGTTAGATTGTATATATCATGCTGCTACTGAGACATATTATATAATAGGTAAGACAAAGAGAGAATAATGTTTTTTTAAGTTTATATGGTGAACAGCAGGGGTAGTTTTCAGATTTCTAATATTCTTTCTTATTATATAGATATGATGATCTGGCGTGGTCGTGAATTGTACGATTGTACAACTGAATTTAGATTCTTTTGGATGCATAGCAAACTAGAAGAAGAACCGGCTAATCTTCTAGCAACAACACATAGAAAACAATGTGTACCGCTCCCTGCCTACCCAGCAACCCCTTCTGGTATTCAAGCTGCCTATTCAGATCCAGTCACATTCACTCGAGATGGGTTGTATTTCATTCATCGCCGTACACAATATTCTCCTGGGCAAACTCCATTGGCATTGACCTGGAAGGATGCAGCGAGCTCACGATTTTTTATAGATACCGATGCCAAGGGAGTCGTTCACCCAGAACAGCAAGTCGTACTACAATACGCCCATGTGCCTAGCAGAGGGGTATGTACGGGAGATGAACCGGCAATACCGTTGGGTACCATGCCAGAGCAGTTTGTAGAGAAAGTAGGGGCAAAATTGAAGCCCGGCAGGTTGTTGAAATTTACCCTAGGGAGCGGTGGCGTTGAATTTTCTTCCCCTATTAAAATTGACAACACTGAACAGCAGCAGCAGCAGCAGGAAATGCACCCTGTGGGTGCAGATTTGAAGTTCATTGGTGTTGCAAATCAACGGAGAGGGAGGGCTGATACCTTATCCAAGATTCTATTTCAAATGATGGCCAGAAGGCAGCCGATAAGGATTGATATGTTGAAGACGGCAGCAAGTGATAGTGAAAGTAGAGGGTTGGTGGGAGTTGAAGGGCAAGAGGGAGAGAGTATTGGGATAGTGGGTCGTGATAATCTTAATGCTGATGATAATAGAATGAATGATTAAGTTATAGGTAATGTAAAGTGTTTGTTGAATGAGAACACCAGAAAAATGGAAGTAGTTGGTCGGCGGGCCGCTCCCAACTGAAATGTTTCTATGGAATTTCTTGATCATGCCTTACAAGAACACGTTTCAGCTTTTGCAATAGTGTTTACATTTTTTATACTGTCTCCTCACTATACAGACATGACGCTAAGTAGTGATTAAAAGCCTGTTGCCTCGTTGGCAAATTCAAATAAATTATTGTAATCAATGGCGTCAGGAGCGATTACCAGGACTCTTGAGCCTGGTATCACATACTTTAGCGCTGCTGAAATTCGTATTGTACGTTTAATTGCGTAGCGGAGAACTAGACCTGGCTGTTGATCCCTCTCGATCAATCATATTTATTATAAATCAATCTTGTCTGCTGCAGGTTTTACTTCCTATTGGAGAGATACCAGATGATGTGTTCCAGCGCTACGCATCCTTGGTTATGTCCCATCGACAGGTACAGTTGTTTGTAGTCTAAGTTACGGTATAAGAAACAGCACTAGTTTCTGTCCCCATTCTCACCATCTCTTTCTCCCCCTTTCCCCCTCTCTAAAGGTCGAGCTCAGCAATGTTCGTTCCTTCTATAAAGAATCCCAAAAGAGCCCATTCAAATTCTTCCCATGGAAGACTGGGAACATGCACTTTCGATTCCTTCCAGAGGACTCCCCCGCTGCCGCCACCTCCTCGCTCGCCCCGTTGCACAGCCACCGCAAAGTTTTGGGAGTTATCGGCCTCCTTTCTTGTGAACACACTACCGACATCACTCGCAAATATAAAGAATTTGAGCAACGATGCCGTGCATTTCCTGAAGCGACCACTGTCCGTTGCCTTGCCTTCAACCCTGCAGTAGCCACCGCCCTCGGAGAAGTTCCAATAGCAACCTCCCCGCCACCAGGAGAGGATGCCCGCTCGTGCCCTGATTTAATCATATTCCCTCCTACTACTAAAATCCCTTCCAATATAGCTACAGGAGCATTACAAGAGGATGACCATCTAATTAACCATATGGAGGTTGTCATGCACGATTTCGCTGCCTGTGTTTTAGCTAGCCTGGAAGCTTGGATGTTGACTGCTTCCCCTGCAATGATCTCACTTTCAACTTTGACCGATACATCCGAATTTACGGGAGTGGCAATACCGCCGTACTCTGCAGAAGATGACGCTGGTCGTACGAAAAGAAAGTACGCACGATTACAAAAATCGATGGGTGATTATTCCCTCTTAGCTGGCTCGCCACTCGATGCAGTTGATCATTACAACACTGCAGTGGAACTGGGCAGGGCTAGTTTGGATTTCACCGTTGCCGCTGCAGCGATGGAAGGGTATGCGGCAGCGAAATTGTTGCATGCAGCCGTGAGTAATGATGCGTTTTTGACGAATGTCGCGAGTGTTTTTAGAGATGAGAGTGCCTGGAGGTCGCCGAGAAATAGTATTAGTAGTGGTGGTGGTGATGCAGCCGGGGGTGAAACTGAAAGGAAGAGGACGACCTCTTCAACGATGAGCGCTAGTTCTCCTGTTGAAGGGACACCGCCACGAACACCTGGAGAAGAAAACGGCAATATTAATAATTCTACTCCTTTTCTCGAAAAAGAAATACAAGCTACTACACCATCACAATCGATACTGGAAAGTAAAAATGAAATAGAGATAGAAAAAACGATTTTGCCGTCATCTCCTCCATTGAATACTTCTTCTCAGATTACTGAAGAGATATTCGATGGGAGTCAATTTTGGGATGCTTTGCGTCGTAGCACTGGTTTAGAAGAAGAAGTCCGCAGCCTTGTGGAAGAGGCGAAAGGATTTATCAGAAAGCGAGGTGGTTTGCCGCTCCTCGTCGAAGCAGACCTCCGTTGGGCTCGCTTGCTGGCTGGATTGCATGGCTGCAACGCTCGTTCTGAAGCAACAGAGTTATCAAATGCAGTACAACTCGCTGCAGAGATGCTGCCGCTTCCTGAAGATAGACTTATTGCTTTAACAGAGTCGGCAAGCATCCTTGGTTCAGTGGGAGCGGTAAGAAAAAGAGTGTTATTGATGTGGCAAGCAGTGGAGTTGAGCAAATATTTCGGGTTTCCTGATGCGAGAACACTCGCTGTAGCACGTAGTGCGTTAGAACCGGCAACACAGCACAATCAAGAACATCCGCTCATGCTTTTTTGTGGTAGTGGTGGCGGCGTGAAAAGTAGATGCAGTGAAACCTTAGCATCATCATCTTCTTCGAGTAGATATTCAGGGGTAGTTAATGATGATTGGGATCTTTCGAGACCGAGGCCATTGGACCAAGAAACGACCATCCCTGCCTCGTGGGGCCCTGTCCGTGCTGGTTGTTTAGAAGCGACCCTCGGTCTTGCTATCTATGCTAAAAGACATTCTGATGTTTTTGATGCTGCAGCGGCATTGCTTCGCGATCATTCTAAAGAACTTTCTGCACACAGAATGCAGAGTTTATTGGATAATTTAGTTGCTGCAGCAAGTCAAATGGCAGTTGGTGAGAAAGCGAGGCCTGGAAAAGGGCCACCGCCGTTGTTGCACGTGATGGGACCGCGTGCTGTGCCTGCTGCGCTAGCTCCGTTGTGGATTCACCCACTACAAAATGGCGACGACGAAAAGAACGGTCGTAATGGTACCGAGACTAGCGAGTATCTAGCTGCACAGTCACCATTGTCCCGGCAGAATGTCTTCCTTTATGATCCCTTCTCTGCGAAAAGACAAAAAGAACGCAATGAACTAAGGAAAAAGAAAGGTGCTGCAAGTATGCGTGGTCTTGGGAGCGGTCTTGGTATTGGTAGTGGTGCTGCTGGTGGTATTGAAGCTTTGCTTGTGGAGAATGACAGCGGCATCCAGTGGATTAGCGGAGAGCCTGCGGTGGTAGATATAGAAGTAGCAAATCCATCTTCTGTGAGTATCAAGATTGATAAAATGGTTTTAGAAGCCAAATTTATACCGTCAGCATCTGGTAATACGAGTGCTAGCAGTCAATGTAGTGAGGCTGCAGCGGATGCGGTTGCTGCAGAAGGTGACTTGGGAGCCCCACTGCGACCTACTGCTTCTTCTTCTTCTTCTTTTTCTTCGCAAACATTGATTCTCCCAGTAACTGCTACAAAATCTGTTTGGAAGGGTAAACCTGTCTCACTCAACATCCCTGCGCATACTAAGCCAGTCCGCATTCAATTAGAGGGTACCCCATTAGTCCCCGGTATACTCATACTGACTGGATGTAGATTAACTGCATTCGGAGGGGTGAGTTGGAGTCAACCGTGGACGGATAAACCGTTGAATTTAGCTAAAAAATTGGCAGAAGCTTCGAGTAAGAAAGGCAAGGAGGTGATTTCTGTTGTGGCAGTTGCAAAAGGCGGTGGTGGTGGTCAGGCGGTTGCTGTAAATGCTGCAGATACTGCTGCTAACAATAATGCTGCTGCAATGGCAACAATGATTACTATGAAAGGTCCAGCCGTGACCATCTTGCCTGCATTACCTCGCCTTAAGCTAGAATTGCACTCTGCCGCTGCTGCTGGAAAGACCAGCGGTGCAGCGGGCGGCAACACTGAAAATGAGTCGAAGGACAAATTAATCAACAGGTCTTCTTCGCCTATTACGCTGTTGAAGTTGTTGCATGGCCAATCTATTACTCCACACCTAGTTATCATAAACAGCGGAGCCGTTGCTATAGATACTCTCCGGATTGGACTCGGTGATAACAACAGCGCCGCCTCTGCTGCTGACCATCATAAAAATAAAAACTGTGTTGCTAGTAGACCTATATCTGTTGATGTGGATACTTCTACGTTGAAATCATTATTGCCGTTAAAACCAGGCGAGAGTATCTCCCTGCCTGTACTCTGTCGTGCTCTTGGAAGTCGATCCAACTTTGCTGCTCAAGTCCGCAGAGGCGGGGTGGGTGAGATGCCTTCTGTTGTAGCTGAACAGCAGCAGCAGCAGCCATGTACTGAAACCATCAATGTGGAATATGCCTCTTCGTTTACTCACAACCCCGTTATTACATCCAGCTCTGGTTCTACGAACGCTCGTAGAGAGATCCCTGGCAGAAGGGCGACGTTGGAATTTGCGGTAGCTGTTGCTCCATCTTTGCACGTGTCTCAAATTGAATTTGCTGAAGTATACCAACAACAACAAAAATTAGAACAGCAACGTAATAACCAAGGTTCTACTATGTCGTGCGAGAGGAGAGTACTGATGCTGGCTGAAGTTGTGAACAGAGGGAGTACAACCCTCGAAGCATGGCTCGGTCCTTCCTCTGGTAGTGCAAGTAGTACGACGCGCACTGAGACCAGTACTGGTGCTGCGAATGGCAATATAGAGACGCAAAAGATTCATGTCGTGGTAATAGCACCAGGTCAACGTGCTGCGCTTTCTTATTTATTAAACAATGAAGATGCTGCTCCTTCTGTTGCTGCTTCTCGTGATGAAGTCAATCTTAAGAAGAACACCTATGAAATGAATGACAACAGGGTAAGAGGTGGTCGTAATCCTGTTGTGTTAAGATATGAAGAGCGTGAGCGACAAGCGTGTGCTTCATCTTTAGCTGGACGAATCGGTCTTTATTTCAATTCTTATATCGAGAAAAATAATAATAACAGCAGCAGCAGAGGTGCTGGTGGAATATCAGAAGAGTCTTCCGCTCCTGTACTTTATGATGATTCTACTACTGTAGTGTCTGGTTCTATGCCATTAAATAATGGCGAGATTTACACTGGATTAACACCTAGTGTGCTGTGCATGCTGCGCTCATGTGCCATCTCTCTCCGCTTCAGCATAGCGTCTCTTGACTGCAAAGCAGGCAAGCAGAACGCCACTACGACTGCGATAGAAGATGATTCTACTACGAGTATTCCCTCTCCTGTAAATAATACTAATCTTACTGACCCTGTTCCTCTGGGGAACCTATTCTCTGTCTTTGATGCTGGATCACTTCTCGTCCACCCCTCTGCTCTCCGGGCGTCTCTGGGTCAACCTCTTAAAGTAATAATGGAGGTAGAAAGTAATGTAGATGAAGCTACAGAAGTATTTTGTAGCTTGATGTGTACACCGGTACCTACACCTGCCGTACCACCCGTAGGAGCTGTGGGCATACCTAACAGTCCTCATGCTGGTGGTGGTGGTGGTGGTGGCACAGCGCCTATTGTGGCTGATTCTTCTCCCCGTGCTGGTGGCGTAGACACTCCTCTTGTTTCGCAAGGGTCTCTTGGTCGACTGCACTCTCCTTCCGCTGCTGCAGCAGCAGCAGGTGTTGGTCTGGGAGTAGGAGGTCTCAATGGAACGGCAGTAGCAGCAACAGCGGGTCTCCCAGCTGCCGGCGCCGCTGCTGCTGCTGCTACGTGGACAGGTATTCATTCAAGACTTCAAATCTCTGTTCCTGCAAGAGGAAAAATTACACATGTCGCTGGAGTGGCTATCGTAGCTCCTGGGAGATACTGTGTAGGGACTGGGCATGTCAGTGTGACCTATCCGGAAGCGTTATCAACTGAGGTAGATGGACGTGCCAGTGGTGGTACCAATGGTGGTGGTAACAATACTCTAGTATCGGTAGAGCCACGCTTTGTTGCTGTAGAATAATGAGTATAAGTAGAATAAGAAGCATGTGGCAGTTTCTTTTCAATAGAATTTTCCACGCTGCCGCCTTCCCTTTCATGAACACTCTCTGTGAAAATTTCTACTATGTAATACGATCTATTCTTCGCTGGGATGTTTCTTTTTCCTCTTGAGTATCTTGCTGGTAAAAAGCACAGCAGAATCCAAGGAAGTGCAGTGTTAGAAATCACCCCCTGCCATCGGAATCGGAATCGGGTTCAGAGCACGGCAGGGGAGAGAAGATTCTTATTTAGTGAGCAATTGAGCCTATTCATTTCATAAATTTCGATACAAGTAACGCAAGTTGATATTTGACACCCATTGAAGTGATATCTGAGCTTCTAGGAGGAAAAGTTAAGCTGCAATGGTGAGTTTTTTAATCGAGATCATTCTGGCACCCGTGTCAGAGAATTGCCTATTTACTTCTTCAGATGCTCTAAATAACTTTTACAATTCTACCATGGATATATATCGCTAACAATCCTTTAATTTCTCCTCCTACAGGGCTCGTGTTTCAGCTCGCCTCAAACCAGCGGCGATGGCGTGTGGCATAGCAACAGCCCAAATAAACCTCAAAATTACGCTTACACTCCAGGCTATTACCCTCCAACCACACAAGGCGGCTACCCACAGCAACAGCAAGGTTACCCACAGCAAGGCTACCCACAGCAAGGCTACCCACAGCAAGGCTACCCAGCCAATTACCAACAACAGCCTCCAGTTGGTTATTACACCGGCCAGCAACTCCCACCAAATTATTACCCCAACACTGGTGGTAATTACTACAATAGACCTCCTGGCTATGGCGGCATGGGTCCAGGTACAGCAGGAATGCTTGGTGTAGGTGGTGGGTTCTTAGGTGGCATGCTCGTAGCTGATATGATGCATGATAACCATGGAGGTGGTGGGTATGGTGGAGGTGGGAATGGCGGTGGTGATACAATCATAGATAATTCGAATACGTATATTGATAATACTGGCGATGGTGGAGCTATGGATATGGGTGGAGGAGATTTTGGGGGTGGAGGAGATTTTGGCGGCGGAGGAGATTTTGGCGGCGGGTTTGGTGGTGAATAGTTTTTAGAAGAAAGTTCATGCTCCGGCGTGCTGAGGAAAGTGCCGAGGAAAGCGGACGGGGTTCTTTAATAAAATAAAGGACTGATGTTTAGTAATACTGGTCCCTATGTGAAGAGCTACCCTGTTCTATAATGTGTTTAATGTTTGAGCTTAAATCTTATAATACAGCTTTTTGTACTTGTAGAATATTTAACAAAGTTGACCTGACCCTTTTCTTATTTTGACTAAATTTTTGACGACGGTAAAATGAATGTAAAAACAAAACTGCCTTCTTTAGCTTTTCTTTTTCACGCTGTCGATTGCAGTGCTTCCAACAGGAGGTGGGAAGTATGTTTCGTACGGTGACTGCCATTGGGGAGGATAGCTCGCTGGTAGAGGGGGAGAGCCACTATCTAGTTCTACTTGCTGCTGTTGATTCGTTGTCGTCGTCTTTTTTTCAAAAGGAGCCGTTCTGTTGGCAGAAGAAGGAGAAGGGGAGGTAGTCGTTGGCTGCGCTTCATAGTATGCACCTGAAGTCGTAGGTTGAGATCGTTCATAGGCACCGTACGTGGCTGGTCGGTCTGCCTTCGGTAGAGAGCAACAGCCCCCCTGCATGCAACAAGCGCCGAGACGAGAAAAATTATAAATATCAGATAATAAACGTATGCATTTAAGATAAAAAAGTGAGTTTAGCGGCATTGGAATGTTGTGTATTATCTTACCATTGCTATGAAATATATCTGAACACGTTTATTGATGCAAATATAGACTTATTTTGGCACAAGGAACTGGCGAACGCGGTTATTTTATTTGCTTTCGCTTTTGTCTCTTGACGAAGTTTCTTGGAAACAGAGAACAACGAGGCCTGGTGGAAACCAAATTTTCTATTTTTAGTTCATTACAGTGGATGTTTCTCTTACAAAGTACAGTGTAAAGAAGATATACAGAAACACAACTAGCATTCATTATTTCTTGGTAGCTTTTTTGCGTGCAAACGGATTTCCTGCAGGCGCTGTTTTACGCTTTGCTCCGTCATCAGCACCGCTGCCACTCGCCTTGCCAGCACCAACAAGTTTAGTAAAAGCAGTCGAGACTCCATTAGGAGATCCATTCTCTACCAACACATTTTTAGCAGCCGCGGCAGCAGCCTGGGCATCTTCAGCTTCGGCCTCGGCAGCAGCTGCTGCTTTTTTGGCAGAGCCACCAGGATGAAGCGCAAACGCAGGAGATGGCACAGGAATTGGCCCAGTAATCGTGCCGTTCCCAGCATACTGCTGTTCTTCTGAAGCGTACATACCTCCGTATACTTCTCCACCAGCAGCTGCCAAAGCAGCAGCTTCTTCAGCAGCAGCGCGCTGTTCAAGTAAATCTCCCACTGCTTCAGCAAGCGTACTCATTCTGCCATGATTTGCAATTTTCACTGCTCCTTGCAATCCAGCAGACGTCTGCAACGCAGCAGCAACTTCCAAAGCTCTCGCTTGACGGTCAGTTTGCACCAACCTGGTAAACAAACGTAAAGCAGAGCGATCAGCATCCATTTGCGCAGTTTGTAAAGCAGCTTCAAATGCAGCTGCTTCTTCATCAGTCTCTACTTCTCTAGCACTATTTGCGTTATTTGCAGCCGCGGAACTGTGAGCGATCAAAAGACCTTGTCTGAGGAGATCAGCCTCCAGAGGCGCTTGACTTTCATCGTGGGCAATAACAGGAACACGAATAGGTGCAGCAGTAACTACAGGACGAGCAGAGCCAGAAGGAACAGCAGGTTCAGGCGTATTTGCACACACAATACATTGCACTTCTGATCTTTTGATAGAAACAGCAAATACCCAGAAATGCTCTCCACCACGACGCTCAGCAGCAGCAGAGAATACAGGAACCCAGGAACCACCAAATTCAGGGCTCAGCACGCGCAGCATGCCTTCAGAATCGTAGATGGCCAGCATACCTTCTTCGGTATACCCCATCCAAGCGACAGTGGATCCTGGAGACAAAGACACTGAGCGTTGACGCAATAAACGCTGATCGTGAACTGTATACTCACCAAGCATAATGCACTGGTCACCCAGAGGGGTAGGAGGCGCAGCATGCCACGCCACAGCAAGCCTCCCACCACGCGCTGCCATGGCGACAGCAGCTCCAGGCAATGAAACAACCCCACTTTGCAAACCAGCTGCAGTGAATAATCGCAACATACGCGTATTTGTTGCGACTGCTGCAAAAGTGGTTCCAGCAGCAATGCATTCAGCTTCTTCTCCTTCAGGCAAACCCAAAGACCATTCAGAATTCGGCGCCCAGGCATCAAATGGCCTATACACCAACGTAGAAGGAGCATCTAAAGACGCAGGGGAGGCATAAAATGCACCACGTTCCCCCAAGGAACCCAAATTAAACCCGAAAAAGTCAGTAAGCAAAGGTACACGACGACGAACACGGGCTGTATCATGGAAAGCGACTTCAACTGTATTATGATCAGGCTCTGATCGAAGAGTAATCGCTCCAAGAGAAGTATAAGCTAGATAGCGACGTCCAGCATCCATTGAAGTAGCGCCAGATTGGATAGGAGGTTGTGGTTGAGGTAAATCCATAACTGAAAAGGCAGGCGCATCGTAATAAGTACCACCACTTTTTCTGCCACGAGAGTGACCAGTATATTTACGGGATCGACGCATAGCAGTACGGTTATCATCACCATCGTTTAAGAAAGAATCTTCCCGGTCATATTCGTCATCAGACATATGACCCCTCCCGTCTGCTTCCCCGTCAGATCCAGAATCCATAGCTTGATCATCAATCATCTTATCTTTTGAATCACTCTTTTTCTTTACTCCAGTGAGTGCATCCACATCAGCAGTGGGGCTAGGTAACGTTGCGGGAATAGGGTTTGTCCATATCGCCAACTCGCCGTCGTCAGTTATGATGGATAAAGCATTCGAAGTAGGATGCCAGGCAATTCCACATGCTGTACCAGGTAATGTCTTCTTTTCCAAAGCTTTGCGTTCGACGACATCCCAAATTACGAGAGATTGGTCGGCAGCAGTAGAGGCAAGGTAGAGTCCATTTTTAGAAAAAGATAAAAGATGGACAGCAGCGTTGTGTTGACCAGTTAATTCACCAGCGGAGTCCCAGGATAAACGTTCATAGAAATTAATAGAGCCGTCAGAAGCGGGGGCAGCGAGGAAAGACCCGCCATCAGGGTGCCACGCGGGGGTTACCCGCTCTGCCGCCATGGGGTCAATTTTGGAACAAGCTTTCTTTTTAGTGATTTCTGCCTTGCCTGTAGCCATGTTCCAGACAGTTAATGTGCCATCAGCAGCTGCTGCAGCGAGGTATTCGCTCTCAGGGTCGTAAGCAAGGCCACGAGTGTAGGGTTCAGAGCGAAGCGTTCTGAAAACTTTGTTGCCCGCGAGATCAATGAGCTTGATACCATCATCGTCACCGGAAGCAGCTAGATTGAGCCCACTAGGGCTGTATGCTAAGCAACGAGCAGGCAGAGCGAAGCGGGTGGCGATTGTGTGGAGCTCGCCTTGGGGAAAATTGAATATCTGTTGTTGGGAGCAATTTGAAAATGATCGAAGAAATTAGTGGGTGATCAGACGGATTTCTAAAAACTAGCACTGTGATAACCTCTGGAATATCCTAATCAACATACCTTAACAAAGTTCTGCTCATCTGCGATAGAAACACGGTCACCGCCAGGATTAGCAGCAACACAGGTCAATGGAGATGGCTCTTCTCCACTGCCATGAGTCTCCACCGTCTTCAAAATATCAGACGGTTTATCGCCTGAACGATAGACCAGCTTTCCATCCTTGCCGGTAGTAACTAACTGCACATTACCATCGACTGTTTCAATGTAAGAAACATCGCTAAAGCCAGCAGGATGGGCTTCTATAAAGGATAGCGACATTCTAAATATGTCCTCTATTGACTTAAGTTTAGAATGAATTGTTATGTTTACTTTTAACGTGCTGGTTTTCAACTACTTTGCTCACAGTTATTTCAAAATTTGAATTTTAGCTCGGCCTGGCCAGGAATTGAATTGAAAAGGAGCAGGGATTTGCATGGCAACTCGCCTTCTCCTCAATAGAGTGCTTCTATTTCTACATATCTGACATCTTAAAAAATCAAGGAGGTAGTTGTTTCTGTAGCGCTGGACACCATGCCTGATCATGTGCTGCTTTCCTAGCTACGCTAATTAGACTCCCGCACCTATCACACATGAAACTAGCCTCTCCATCAGCCACGGCTATCGCTGCAGCGTCTCTCGTTGATGGCGTTCTACTATCCCCTAGTAGCTGTTGTTCTAAATGAATATCCATCTGATGCATTTCTATATCCAATGATGTATGCTGCTGACTATTTCTCTCTCTCCCTGGTAGAAGATCCAAGCCGCCAAATTCTGTCTGTAAAGTCGGCATGGGGAGACTAGAGCTGTGAGGGTTACTTCTAGATAGTGTCAAGGATCCCAGCAGGCTTGCAAGCTGTGCATTAACATCAGTAGAAGGGTCTTTAGCCATTGCATCTTGTACTCTGCGTAAAAGAATACGGGTTTAGTAGACACTTACGAAGGGAGAAAAAATGCAGCCGGAAATTTCGTCTTAAAAAAATTAAGCTTACTTTATAGCCACTGCAGCGGCTTCCTCTGGAAGATGGAGCGCAGACAGCAAGCTCAATATAGTCTGCATTACAGTGACAAAGTTTGATGTTAAGTTGATGAAACAAGTAAAGAAGGGTCGCAGCAACGGTTTGGCGACAACCGCTGTGCGGGCACGGGCACGGGGACGGGCGCGGAGGGGGGTCGGACCTGCAAGCTCTTTGCGGGGTTTCCGCTCTGAAGTTGCTGAGATGCATCTTCTAATATGCGTCTAGCTACTTCATCTTGTAGAGGAGGGCCTTGTTGAGGAAGTATTTGCCGAGGCCAAGACATTTCTCTCTTTGGAAATCAAATGCAACAACCCCGCTGCCGCGAAACATTCGGTTGGGATACTGCCAAAAGCAATTTTGTATATATCCAAGATTTTTAAAATGAAAATAAAGAACTTTCAAGGGGGCTTGTTTTTAATACTGCCGAGTTTGCTTTTGCTGAAACTTTGAAAAATAGAATTGATCGGTTTAGACTTGCACATCAGCCAATTAAATTAAATAAAACAATGCCAACCCGAATTCCTAGGCCAGGGGCCTCTGTGCCTGCATTACAGCCTCTAGTAAGCAGTTAATTAATTGATTCAGTTAGAGATTAATCCTTTCATTGGACCACCAAAACATCTGATTAACCCTCCACACTACTCTTTCAGGATACTAATATTGCTTCTAATCGCAAACGGAAAGACGTTTCTCCAGCAAAAGCTCCTGCGGCCAAAAAATCCAATGGCAAAAAAACAACAGCCAAACCTGCATCCGCTTCAAACACAGCAGCAACTCAGATCCTTTCTGATGACCCAACAGCTCCACCTGAAGAGCTTTCTCTGTGGGAAGCTGCTGCTGCAGAGATGGGATGGACTCCAGCAGATTGCTTACAACACAAAATCTCTTTCGCCAAACGCTGCGACGAGAAGAAAAAGGTGGAAACCCTTGCAGCGCATTTGAAACGCCTCCGCGCTGTTGGCTGGCATCTTTATGAAGAACGTGACCAGGCCGAAGCAAAGATTGCAGCAACTGAAGAAGAATTAAAGGCTGAAAAGACAAGCCGTGCTAAAGACGCGAATATCCACGAAGAGGCAGCTCAGTTGGCTCAAATAGAAGCAGAAAGCTTACAAAAAAAGCTTGAATCTTCTGAAGCAGAAGCTGAACGTCGTTCACGCGAATTACAGTCCGTTTCTGATGAATTAGCAGAGAATCTGGGCAAGTTGAAACAAGCAGAGGAAGCTCACACAAAAGTTGAAAAAGAACTTGCTAGTCAAGAAGCAGCAGCTGCTGCACTGCAACAACGTCTTCAAGCTGCTGAAACTGCTGCTGCCGACTCTCAGAAATATAATTCTCAGCTCCAAGAATACAATTCCAAAATGCAGAGTGACCTTGCTGCTGCAACAAAAATCTCGGCACGGCTTCAAGACGAGAAAGCAGGGCTTGCTGAAGAAGCTGCGAGCTTGCGTGGTCGTGTAGATGCGTTAGGAGATGCATTATCTGCACTGCAGGCTGCAAATTCCAGTAGTGAATCAGTACGTCAAGCAGCCGCTGAAGAAGCTGCTCGACTCCGAGCTGACCTTGCCTCTGCCTGCGCGGAGCGCAATTCTTTGTCTGCCGACGTCGCTCGCTTACGTGGTGAAACAGATGCGCAACGTAAAGAGCTGGAACGTTTCAGAGCCGTGACTGGGAAAGACGTTGCCGCTCTAGAAGCTGAGCGTGCGTCTTCTGCTGCACTTGTCAACCGCACAGAAGCTCAGGCGGCTACTCTTTCTGCCCTTCAAGACCAAGTGGCACTTCTCAAAGAACAACGCAACGCTGCAGAAGCCCTTTCTGATTCAAAAACGGACGTTGTGCGCACTCTTACTGCCAGGGTTGCTGAACTTGAGGCCTTGCTATCTTCAGCTGAACAGAGGATCCGCGATGGAGAAGCAACTCGTCGTCGTTTACACAACACAATATTGGAATTAAAAGGCAATGTCCGTGTTTTCTGCCGCGTTAGACCACCTACAACCGACACTGAAGACAGTAAATTAGCTTTAGCTGCACCTCAAGAGGGTGATCTTGCTGGCAGAGGGGTTGAAATCGCTCAAGCTGGAAATGGTGGACCAAGCACCAAGGGTCCACAACGCCACGTTTTCACTTTTGATAAAGTATTCGGGCCTTCTTCCGGTCAATGTGAGGTATTTGAAGAGGTTTCGATGTTAGTTCAGTCTGCCCTTGATGGCTATCGTGTGACAGTCTTTGCTTACGGTCAGACAAACGCGGGGAAAACCCACACCATGCTTGGTCGTCCTGGTCAAGACACTGAAGGCATCATTCCTCGTGCTGTGCGGCAAGTCTTCTCCACCGCTGCTGCTGCAGCAGAACAAGGGTGGAAGTATGAAATGCGTGCTGCGATGTTGGAAATTTATAATGAAGAACTGAAAGATTTGCTTGGCAAAGGGCCACCTGCTGGTAAAAAACACGTTATCTCTCATGAAGATACCTCTACTACAAATACTAGTGGTGGTGGTGGTAAACCAGCTGCAAATGGGACGTCCGTCTCGTATTTGGAATGGGTCGACGTCAACAACGAAGAAAAAGTTTCAACTTTATTACAACGAGCAATGAATCAACGTGCTGTTGGTGCTACTGCCAGTAACGAACAATCATCTCGTTCTCACATGGTTTTTATGCTCACTATCGAAGGTTCTAACGAAACCACTGGCCAAAAAATGAGTGGAGCACTCAATTTAGTCGATTTAGCTGGCAGTGAACGCCTTGCCAGGAGTGGTGCTTCTGGAGAGCGGCTTAAAGAGACGCAAGCTATCAATAAGAGTTTATCTGCACTTGGTGACGTCATTGCTGCTTTGGGCGCACGTGAATCACACGTCCCTTATAGAAATTCAAAATTGACTTTCTTATTACAAAATTCACTGAGCGGAGCAGGCAAAGCATTGATGTTGTGCAATGTGAGTCCAGCAGTAGATGATGCCCCAGAGTCGTTGTGTACTTTGAGATTTGCTGCAAAGGTGAATGCAACGGAAATCGGTACTGCCAGACGGAATGTTGTTGCTTCTACAAAGTAGAAGCAGTTTTTTTTTGAAGACATTACTGGTTTGATGATATTAACGTATTTCAACTTTACTTTTGATTTTTCTTAAAATGACCAAAAATAATTAATTTCCGCCACCACCGCTGCCTTTGTAAAAAAAATTATACTTCAATTACTAACTTGTTTATCTAATATCCCAATGATTTCCAGCCTTTCTTCTGCAATTCCAGTCGAATAGCTTTAATTCTCTTTCTGTTGATATCTCCATCACTCTCTCCAATTCTGGAAGCAGATCTATACTCGACAGTGTAGGGCTGAGTGGCGTTGCTTGTAAAATAGAATTCCACATCATCGATAAACCCAAACGTAGGACTTTGATATTCTACATAAAGATAATCATCAGTTTGTTTGACAATCGTAGGTGTAAATCCATCAGGAGTAAGCTTAGACACGACGTCAGTAAGCTCTTGCATAGCTTGCGCTTGTGTAGCTGGTTTCTTCTTGCCTCGGCCTTCCTCTGGGTTGTATGTCCAAGCAGGGACATAGTGCCCCTCGTCGTTGAGTTCTTCAGCCGTGGAAATACAGTTGGGGGATGGAGGACAGAGACCCAGAGTTTTAATACCACCACCGTAGTCTTGGACGCCAATGGTGGAGGGGCGAGGGGAGGCACCCCAAGTGAAGACGGCACCAAAGACGGCAATGTTGAAACTGTTGAACATGATCTCTCTGTAATAGAAAGAAAGGCGGGCGAAAGATGTGTATTAGTTAACGATTTCTGTTAGAAACAGAGGCAGCTTGGCGGAAAATAGGCTTGTATGTTTTGCCAAGAGAGTATTCGTAGTGTGCTCGAGCAGATCAGTCGATTCAGACGAAAAAGATAGATATAGTTCCAAATTCGTGGCATCTTTCGACCATCGCAACGTACCTACGGCTGTTGGACTTTTCAGGCTGGGGTTTGGGTCCAGATTGAGCGGCTACAACGACGCAACGGCGAGCAGCGGGACGAGTGGTGCCAAATGCATGAGGCCTGGAGATGGCTGTCTGGCTGAGGGTCTGCATTGTCTTGAGGGTGATGATCTTTTAAATCAATGTATGCTGATTTCGAAAATGTATGAATATTCACCAATGCACTACCTTTAAGGTGATAATCTGTGCTAAGCACAGTGTGCTTTGATGATTATTTTGCGTGGAGACTCTCCTAAAATTCATGGGAGTCAAATTCTCTGAATCCCCGTGATCACGGCTTATAAAAATCGCTATATAATTCTAGATCACCTATCCAATATCTACATGACGCGAAGCGAATAACAAGACCACAAACTTGATCAAATGTCATTTTCCTCTCCATTGTTGGCAAGTTTGCGAAGGCCTGGAGCAGAGGAAGGAGCCTCCCACTCCTCAGCACCTTCAGATGAAGAATTTCTGAGACGTAGGCGCACTCCAGGCACAACTGAGAGACCTGTAGGTTCAGGAACCCCACTTTTTGCTAGTAACAACGCCCCAACTCCCATTGGGCACCACCCGTCTCCTTTAGGATTATTTCAGTCCCATCCAATCGTAAAAGCGGGCACAGGCACCCCTATAGGAACATCAGCTACCACTCCAGCTGGTAGTAGATCTCTAGGGGGTGGAGCTAGGACACCCACCTCCACAGGCACTAATTTCAAAGCTCGGCTAGCGGCAATGCAAACTGCTGGCACGTCATCAACAGCAGGAGCAACTACACCACCTTCTTCTATCACTACTGGACTTGGATCAGCACGTCTTGGCCAACTAGGATGGACAACTACAGGCCTTCTTTCTTCATCTAGAAGGGGCACAGGCACAACTACCTCTACTCTCCTTACTAGGCAGCAGCAACGGCAGTATCAAAAAGGTCCGCCCCCTCCTGTTTCCTCCTTAGAAGATGAACTGCTCAATTTAAAAATAGATTTGAATAATAATAATGCTATTAATGGTGGTGATGTAGATAAAAATACGATGACACCTGAGAAATCAGGGATAACACGCCCTGCGCTAGCTACAACAAGAACAGCAATGAAGACACCGCCAAGAGCAACGGTGGCAGCAGCAGCAGCAGCAGAAGGAGAGGAAGGAAGAACACCAACAGCGACTCCAGCCACTGCTGTTGCTACCAGAGGACCCCTTCCTTCCTTTTCATTTAATGCAGTTACGAGTACTTTGACCCCTCCAGTGACCAGTACAAAGGGAATACGGACAAAGGGAAAGAAAGCAGTCGGAGCTGGAGCTCTGTCTGTTGCTCGCTCGCCTCTTGTGGGCGGCAGTGCTGATGCGGGTGCTGATTTGAGTAAGAATACAACAGAATCTCCTATATCTATTCCTCAGACTGGTGCAGATGATGATGTAGCTGATAAACAAGTCTACGGCATCACAAAACAAGAAAGTGAACAAGTAGAATCTCAAGAAGAAAGCCACGAAGAGACCGAGCACGATGGTGTTGTTAGATTTCGTAGTTCAATGGTTTTAGATGCACGCAGTCTTCAGCACCGCGTAAGAAGTCAGTTACCTGAATTTGGTATTTCAGAATGGTCACCGCCACCACCACCGCAGGGAGCGGCAGCTGGACTTGCAACAAAACCAAGGGAGGCGGCAACAGTTGACAAAACCAAGGCGCTGAAGGAATTGTCAACCTTGCGAAGTCAAGCAGATGTTAAACTGGAAGGTACGTTTATCACCCGAATAATAGGACAAGGAGGAGATAACGAACCCAAACGCAGTAAAGAGGAATATACGCTACTCGGAGATAAGGACGATGATACGCTGTGTCAAGGCGTTCGTAGCGCCTTCAGAGTAGCTCTACCAGAACTGACCATCCCCTCTGCTACACCAGAAGCAGCAGCACTGCCCAGTACATCTCTTTCTAAACGTACTACTCCTACTACTCGTACGAGTGTCTCTCCACTAGAGAGAGGTACGAGGAGAGGATGGGCAGCTGGTGGTGAGAAAGTGCAGTACAGCCAAGTGGCTGATGGAATTGAAGAGAGGCTTGAAAGGTTAAAGTTGCTTAGAAATCAAGCTATTCAGGTCACTAGTACTAGTACTACTTGCCAATGAAATCTTAGTACAATATACCTTGTATAGTGTTGTATACTGTGTACTGTAGGCATTTATTTAGTAAAGGCGCTAATTTATTAAACACAAATATAGAGAAAATATGAAACATGAGAAGCTGGAGACGCTAAAAAGTTTATTAAAAAAACACAGAGGCACAGAGAGGGGGGAGAGAGATTTATTCGCTACAAAAATTTATTCAATAGTGTTTTATTGAAATAAAACACTGTAAACACCGATACTGGTATATCGATACACAAAAATAGAGAACCACGCTACATAAAATTAAGAGATAGAATATATCTCTATCGATATATACAAAACTTGAGATTAATTAATTTTCGCATTTCACTTATTTTCCCAACCGACAATAAAGACCCGTTGGCGGAGAATTTTTAGGGTTACCGCATTTTACCTCAACTTCGCCTCCAGTGCAGCGATTTCATTTTTATAAACTTCATTAATCACCGCTCTTCTAGGCTTCATGGTCTTTGTCAAAGTCCCATCTTCCACATTGAATGGCTTTTCCAGTACTTTAAAGGCGCTCACATGTTCCCATCGGACTCTATTAGAACAGGCAGCGGTGATTGCCTCCTTCATTAATTTATCAATTTCAGTACTAGTTAAACTAGCCGACTGAGAAGAACTCGTAGAAGATCTTGAAGAAGAAGAAGAAGAAGAGGCGTTCGTATAGGAGTTGGCTAGTTCAGCTAATGTGTCGGCATCTGGTACAAGCAGGACCCCTAGGGTACGATGGCCTTGTCCGATTAGAGCAGCAAATTTAATATAGGGACTGGCGCAAATGGCGTCTTCAATTGGTTGCGGTTCGACGTTTTCTCCGCTACTGAGAACAATGGTGTCTTTAGCGCGGCCAGTGAGAACCAAACACCCTGCCATTCTGTTTTTATTCTTGGTACTACTAAGAAAATTCTTGCTACCCTGACCGTCACCGGCACCGTTGCCATTGAGCTTGTTGGCGCTCCTTTTGCCTGAAGAAAGATCAGAATCGGAATCAGACTCAGAAGAAGGGACAATCCAACCTAAATCTCCAGTATCAAACCATCCATCACCAGCACTGAACGCAGCAGCAGTAGCAGATTCATTATTAAAGTACCCTTTCATCACACCGGGCCCTCGAACCAGGATCAAACCTTGAGTACCATCGGGATACGATTCTTGTAGATTTTCAGGATTAACGATTTTGATTTCTGTTTCTGGGATAACACGACCTACAGACCCACGAACATTAGATCCATTTAGATTAGGGTTATTTTCAGTAGTAGCAGTATCGGTGGGGGAGTTTAAATGTTGAACATTTTGAAGACTCATTGCTCTGCAGGCGAGAACTGGTGAAGTTTCTGTTAGTCCATATCCATTCAGCACGGGTAATCCTACCGCTTCAAAGAAATCATCCAAATGGGGTGCTAACGACCCCCCGCCAGATACCACGCATTTTTTGACACCGAGGGCCGTTTTTATTTTTGAAGTCACCATTTTTTGCGCAAGCCAATTCAACGGTTTTAAAATTATTGACAAAATCCATGCTTTAATAAAAACCATAGCAGGCGGAGCACGCATGGCATACTCTACTGCAACTCCATGTACAATCCTTTGCGCCCTTGTGTACGCTACCGCAGCAGATAATAAACTTAGCGCCAACGATTTTCTGATAAAGGATGATTTTTTTAAAGTGGCCATCACCCGGGACCTCAGTGTGTCCAATACCAAAGGGACACATACCAGATGATCAGGTGGGTAGACACTTAAATCATCCCTAAAGTGCCGAATCGTACTATACACTTGACAAGATCCTCGGGATAAAATATGGTACGAAACAGTCCTTTCGTAAATATGCCAAGGAGGCAAAATTGAGAGCGTTCTTGACCCTGGTTGAACATTTAAGAACGCAGGGAATTGTTTTACTTGATAGAGAATGTTGGAATGGGTCAGTTGGACTCCTTTTGGAGACCCTGTGGTGCCGGAGGTGTAGACCAACGTGGCTAGAGAATCGCCAGTAAGGGAGGAAGGAGGCAGGGGAAACGATGTGGCCGTACTGCTACTAGTACAGATTTCTGTTTGGTGGCTGTTGCTATGGCCCTGACTGCTTTGTTTTCCTCGTTCTAAAACTTGATTAAAGGTATACACAGGCATAGGGGCCTCTACTTTATTGTCCTCGTCTTCTCCATCCCACAGCACAACTATGAATCGAATGGTGCTCGACAAAGGAGAAGTAGACAACACAGGGGCCATCTTTTTTAGAGTTTCTACGTCCTGAACAAAGAGCGCACTGCTCTCTGAATTCTGCATAATGTAGGATAATTCTTCTACAGTTGAGGAGACACCGCGGACTGCGTCAACAGCACCGCAACTTTGAATTGCCTGGTCGGTAATTAGCCACCGACTTGAGTTTTCACTGAAAAGGGAACAATGGTCGCCGGAAGTCAATCCAAGGGAAGAAAGGCCACGTGCAAAAGCGGAGATAGCACTAGAAAGTTCAGCAAATGTGTACTGGGTGGGTGGAGATGCGTGGGGGTCTAGCAAAGCTAGAGCGTTGCCATATCGTTCTGCAAGCTCCGGCCAGAGAGCAGGAAGAGTCGTGGCTGTTGTAGTGGTGGTTGGAGAGGGGGAAGATTTTGTGGTCGGGAGCTCTGTAGAAACTTGTTGAGAGGACGCATCAATGAAATTCAGCTGCATTTGGTAATGAGAAGAGAAAATGAAGTCAGTTTTGAAACAAGATGTCTCTTCGTGGCATTTGAAAACACGGAAGGCGGCTGTGACCAACCTGACTATGAACCGTTAACCCGTGACTCGGAATACTTTTTCTAGGTTTATTACGGCGCGTAGCAGCCTTGAAGCTACAAAAATGAACATTCGGTGTCGAGCATGTTCGAATGCTCAATGTTGGAGCAGGGTTGTAGGAACCCCTGCTTGCTGTAGAAGAGCTTAGCTGCATTGTTACGAACTTAGGAGGTCATAGTCTGTCCAAAAATTGAATCAAATGCTGTAGAAGAAGCGAGTTCCTCTGGATAAGAAGAGGTTTGAAAATTTATTTTCGAAACAACAATTTGGAAATCGAAAGGATTAATTTCTACAATTAAATGATTCTCTAAAGAGCTCTGGCTGCCCTCGACTGTATTCTTAGTCCATACATCTTAATAGGACTTGCCCACCCGCAGGGATTTCCCCTCGCTACCTTAATTTCGGATCTTTGACCGCAGCGGTAGGTAAAGGGTTTAGCTTACTTTTGTATCTTATTGATCTTACTATTTCCAAATTTTCTTTAGTAAATATGCATTGTAATACTATTATCTGCAGTAATAGCGTCTCATCAAGACAAGACAAGAAGAAAAAACAACACAAGAACTCCTCACACCTCTCAATTCATATGTAATACATCAAATTCTAAGGTATTTCGTTCAAAAAATGCTATTCCATTTTTTCTGCACTTGCTTGGGTGCGTTCTTCGCATCCTCTGCAGCATGCTGCATACGTGCCTTTCTGCCCTCTACAGGAGGAGGAGGACTCAAACCAAGCTCGGCTTGTTTACCCAAAATAGCTGAAATTAAATCAGATCGACTAGTGCCAATGTGCTCACCGACCACTTTACCGCTGCGGTAGAATCTGAAGGTTGGAACCGTTTTCACGTTCAATTCTTTCATTAAAGCCTTGGCATCATCGCTGGAATCGCCAATTAAACGCGCAAAGGAAGCGAAACCGTTAAATTGACGCGCCAAAACGACGACAGTAGGATAAATGTGTACGCATGCAGCGGCATTTGACATCGACACATCCAAAACACCGAGCACTTTGTCATCCAAGCTGGAGTACCATTTCTCCAAATCTGCCTTGTTGGTGATTTCAGTAATGAAATCAGAAGGATGGGAACCACCTGCACCAGCATCTCCGTAAAATAAAACACCTTCAGCCAAGTCTTGGTCGAGATTAGAGACACCACGATGCTCCCACAATAATTTCCCGCTCTTTACAAATTGGACAGTGGGAAGCACTTCAATTCCCAAAGATGCAGCGAGTTCGCTGTTGCTGTCATCAACAGCGACTTCAAGGAAAAGAGCATCAGGGCAGTCGCGAGCAGTACGCTGGAAAGATGTTTTAATACCTTGGCAAGAAGCAGGAGCAATCTCGTGCTCCTCGTCGATCTGGCAATGAGCGTCAGAGTAGACTTCAATGACCATGAGCTTGTCTCCAGCCTTTTCAATCTGCGCGTCGAGTTCAGCGATGTCAGTAATGGCGACGACACGTTCTGAGATCTGGTCGGATTCGCGCACACGACGAGCTTTGGCCTGTGTGAGAAAGATGAGAGCAAGGATCACAAGATGAACTTGGATTGAGATAATTGAGATTCCGACCCAAACCATCTATAATTTGAAGACTAAAGTACAGTAGAAGCCAAGGACTAAAATTCTATTCATAAAGAGTGGTTTTTCTCACCTCTTCAGCAGTCTCCCGACGATCTACTACATGGCAGATGTGGGAGTGACGCTGTAAAGAGCCAGGGAAACGCTTTGATCCCAAGCAGCGAGCATTAGATCGGACAGATGTTGATCTAGGGGAGGTGCTGGCGAAGCAACGAGCCTGACTAGCGAACTGAAGAGCAGAACTCATATTTTTTTAATTGATTGCAGAGGTTTTCTTTTGGGTAGCCAACGGGAAGCAAGATGCACCCCACTGATGAAATAGCTGGCACGTTTTTAATTATATGATCAGAAAAAATGAAGTGAAAATACGAGGTTTGCACTTTTTCCGACAAGATTTCATGTTTATCTGAAAAAAGAGTAAAGTACTCCAAATCCACTGGATTACCCAGGCGATTCCCACTGCCGCCTGGGAAATGGTCTGTCAGCCGCAATATCTGCGCTATTGCAATCTAGAAAGCTAGCACTTGAGGCGAAGCATTAACCCAGGCCCTATTCCTTCCTAGGAGAGACCTCTGCCACCGCCTGAACCGGCGGGGCGGGCCCCTGGTCTGCTGGGTATTTAGGCATTTCTCTGCATTACTTATATAAAACTTTACAGCTAATTGACGTACTGATCACATAGATATTACATGCTGAGGAGCAAAATTAGAGGAAGTGTCACCGAGAGCAAACACAAGGGGAAAAAAATAATCGAACTTTTATACTTATGCCTTTTTGATTTTGTTTTTTTTGTATTTAATACCTACGCTCATACCTGTCATAGCCACCGCCGCCTTCTCTACCGTAAGCGGGAGGACCTCCGTAACCACCACCACCACCACTGTAGCCGCCGCCGCCACCGTACCGGTCGTCATAACGATCACGCCCACCATAACGGTCACCACCACCACCACCACCTCCTCCATAGCGATCACCGCGATCATCGTATCGACTGGCACCGCCGTAACCACCTCCTCCTCTACCATACCCCCTACCACCACCTCCACGACCACCGCCTCTACTAAAGCCGCGTTCTTCATCATTAATCCTTTTCACAATTCCCATTAAAAACCCTTGTTTCGATCGAATAGTCTCATCAACCGATTGGCTAAACCTCTTCAACGCCTCTTCCGCATTCCTTTCAGATAATTGACTTAATGCTCTGACTAATCGTTGATCCACTTCTGATCTTTGTAATTTTCTATCGTCAATTAGATCTTCAAGTAAATTTTGTACTTCCTTTGGTAATGTATCGATTTGTCCTTCACCTCTATCTGGACCATCTTGACGCACTCTACGTATAATGCCAGCGACAAATCCATTCATATTTCGGACTTTCTTTAAATCAGAGTCACGAAGACGAGTGACGACACAAATGGCTTCATCAGCAGGCATGGATTCAAGGTCAGAGAGGATACGGTCTTCAATGTCACCACGGCGGAGGATGCCTTTGTCGTAAATGCCGTCGAGTTCATCGCGCCAGTCGACTGCAGCCCCATCTTTTCTTCCAGCTTCAGGGGAGCGAGAGCGACTGCGAGAACGGGATCTGCTGCGAGGCTTACGTTCGGCAGGGGAGCCTGGTATTATAGTTGTAACGGGAAGAAAAGAAAAAAGTGAGGTTAGTTGCGTTCGTAAAACGGAAAAAAGAAAAACGATTGCCGAGCCAGCAAGAGTTGAAAAAAAAAAAAAAAATGATACTAAACAACCAACCTGGTTGAAGATGGCAAGCGAGCGAGCGGTCAAGCGAGGCAACATGCAAGGCACGAGCTAGCAAGTCGGCAGCAGCAGCAGCAACAACAGCAGGCGGCAATTCAATGATAATCAGATTTCTTTTTGCTATTCTGGCACGGCCGCCGGGGAAAACAGTCTTTATTTTCAGGCGGGTGTAATGTTTACTCACGTGAACGACTTCTGCTGGGTCCGCGTTCTTCTCTATCAGGAGCAGCACTGGGGCTGCGGGAGCGAGAGGGCCTGCATACAAAGTGAAGAGGGGAAGACCAAATTTTCATCACATGAAAAATAAGACAGCAAGATTAGACTTGCTAAGTTGATCAACTACCAGCAGAAAACGGCCTGATGTTTTAGATATGTATACTCAATTATCCCATATGCATCAGATACTAGTACATACTCACTTTTCACGAGGGGAACCACCACCAGCGTCTGACATCTTGGCAAGATCAAGCTTCCAATGGCTCAGGAAAGCTTCGTTGGAAGATTGTTAATTATTTAACAACTATGTTAAAAGGTTCTAAATCAAGATTGCGTCAAATTAAGCTATAACCAGCAGTTTATACCTGGCCAAATTTACTTTTTTCCTCTTGCTGTGTTGACCAAAAGCCTTGACGACGTAGGCCTGTGAAGTGAATTAAAGTTTCAGTTAGGCTTTGTTCCGCTATATATGAAGCTTGTTAAATTCAGAGAATGCGCCTATATTTGTAGTTATTGATCATTTTAACGTAGTCAACCGAGGTTAAGATCGATGTCAATCAGCTCAGTATTTTAGTTTTAAAAGTTCAAAAGAGTTATATTAAAGTTTTATTTACCGTTGTTTAGTATGGATAAGTCATATCGCTCTCCTTTGGTATTACCGAAGCTCAAAGCCAAGGCAGAGCTCCTCCAGGTAAGAGAGCCTGACACCCTCTGGACTCCAAAGTTTTTCCATTATTTCTTACACAAAACTTCGCCTTTTGTATTCATTTGATTATTCCATGATTTTACTCTCTCGCAGGCCCTTCCAGAGCTGCGAAAGTACTTCCCAGATGCTGCCGACTTGATACCTGCAGAGCGGCACAGGGGCGCTACCCGCCGCCCTGCGGCAACTGCTGAGGATAGCGACGATGAAGAGAAACAAGCAGCTAAAATGAAAGAAGAACTCAAAAGGATAAAGACAGAGAGAACTTTTCTGCTTCAATCGTTAGCTGCTGCAAGGAAAAAAAGCCACGGTCTCCCTGCAGGAGATCTTCAAAGCCAAGATATTGCTGCTCTGAGAACATCGTTATCAGAGAAACAGCAAGTCTTGAATGAACTCCGAGAACGAAATTCAGAATTAGAACAAAGGTAAGGGCAGCTCTGCGTTTTATTTTTCGGTGAGCGTATCTTTTTTGTAATTTTGGTGGTTGGCGAAATTATTCTCGTATCTTTTCTCAAATTGAACTTGCGATTTCTTTTCTTCCTTACAGAATCGAAGCGTTATCCTTAGGAAGCCGTGATGCTAGCCTTCTTGTCCCTGAAGAAGGTGGTGGTGCTGCTGGAGAGGTTGGTGATCGTCTGGCAGCCACCTTGGCCGAACATGAGTCGGCGGCAAAAGAGATAGAAACTCGCACTGTTCAATATCAACTGCTCGCAGATAGAACCACCCGCGACCGCGATGTTTCAGAGCATCGTATGAAACTCGCTAGAGAATTAAAAGAAGCAGCTGAAGATGACTTGCATACGCTGAGTCAGCATTATTATGAAATGCACGCTGCGAAAGAAAACGCAGAAAGAGAGCTCGGAGTCGCTGTGGCTCAGTATGACGATTCTAAGACAGCATGGAAACGTAAACTAAGGGATAGAAGACGCGAGATGAAGGCTGTGGAACGGAGATTGGCTGAAGAAACAGCGGAACAGACGCAGCGGACGCAACAGGCAGCTCTTGAGGCAGCTCAAAAAACTAAAGAAAGGGAAGCTGCACAAGAGCAGCAGTATGCTGCGGCGCTTGAAGAAAATAATCCTGCTATTTTGGGTCGATTGCAGGAAGCAGAGACTACGTGGAGTCGTTTGAGAGCTGTTGCCGGTGCTTCTAGCCCTGAAGAAATAGTTGCTGCTTGGCAAGGTAAGAAGAGAAAAGAGTATATATACCTCAGTACCGGCAATTATCTTCTATACTGCTCACTACTAATTTGTAAGAAATTATTTTCCTTTCCTATGTAGATTTGAGGGATAGGGCTCAAGCTTTACAAGGTTTACTAGCCATGACTCGCAGACAAGAAGACCAAAGACGAGAAGATCTGGCAGAGCTGCAACAGCTGCAAGCGTCGTCCCAAATTACTGGTAGAAATTATGGTGCAATTAACGATACCACTAACAGAGATGATGCAACTGGAGCTAAGAGCGAAGAGAAAAGGATGGTAGAGGAGCAGCGCCTCCAAAAGCAGCAAAGGTTAAATCGATTGGAAAGTCTTTGTGCTGCAGCAGAACTGAGTTTAAAAGGGCTTCTTGATCGGTTCAATGCATCTCAAACTTCTGATTCTGAGCTATGGAAAATGTTGCGAGCTCAACAGCAGCTAGAACAACAGCAGCAGCAGAGAAAGTCTGTTGTAGTAAGCTCTGGCCCAGGCGCAGCGCACCCGCACAGAAGAGCGAGTGTTTTGCTTCCTCGTCGTGTCAGTGCTGTAGATTTAGCCCACACTCGCAGTGCTGCTGCACAAAATCACAACCGCAGAGGCTCTATTGAGATCCCTGTTGATCTGCCTCAACAACAGCAATCTCACCAACAGCAGCTGCAGAAGCAACAGCGCACTTCTGTTGTTTATAGTATTAGAGAGGGTCCTATTTCTTCCTTACAGGAAGAGGAAGGAATATGCGATAGCACTCCTGCATTTAAGACTAATAATTTACTCCCAAACAAGACTGTGTTTCCTGCTTGTACTGGCTCTGCCACTACAACTACCTCGTCCAAAAAGAATGAGTTTTTCTCCGAGTTGCCAGATGCAGTTGTTGAATTAGCCCACCATTTTGATTTACTTTTATCCTTAGAACCTCCACCATCTTCTACCATAACAAATAGCAGCATTGAAAACAGTGTTTCAGTCCGAGCGCATACACCAGAACGTAGCACGCACAGCAGCATGCCCTCTGGATATAAAAGGAGCACTATGGTAGGACCTGCTTGGATGGAAAATAAATCTGCAAGCCCTAATAAAACGAAATTATTAGGTTCTTTCGGAGAAAGAGAAGTGGCGAAACAACCAGAGCAAGAAAAGTCTAATGAAGCTGCTAGACAGTCTCCTCTTTTGGCTTTAGAGGGTGGTGTCTCACCTCGCACTGAGCGTCAGCAGGCACAGCATGAGGCTCAAGCTGCTGAGCGATATATGCGTCGCTTGGTAGGAGCAACTGCACAACCTGCACCTGAAATTGAGGATCCGTTTGCTTTGGATAGCTCTGATGAAGATCAACGCCCATTTGATAGGTACGATAAGAAAGGAAGAATAATAAATACAGCGGCTGTATAAGAGATGAAAATTGAACTCATTTGTTATTCTATTTCCTGCTTTGCAGAGCTGCTTTGAAGCACCGTTCCCGTAAAGTGACCCACCCAAAGCAACCAAAGAACGTTAAACGCGCATCAAAACACTCATCGCCGAAGCCAAATAGAGAATCCCCTGGGGGAGGCCTCTCCCTCACTCTGCTCTCGTCAAAGTAGAATAATAACTAGTTATCGTAGTTATAACGACATTTTGATTACTAAAATCCGGCTTCCTCTTTCCTTCTGGCAGTATCAATACTTATTTTGTATCGCTATGAGAAACAAACAAAAGGGCTCTTACATCATTAACTTCCTGATCAAATGATAGACATCTAGTTTAGAAAAAAAAGTACTTTACTCAAAATTGTTTTTTTAATGCACGAAATGGCTCGATATTTTTTTTCTTTTAATGCACGAAATGGATGAACAGAGGGACAGCGAAGGGAAATGATGGATGGAAAAGGGGATACTTATCGATACGGTTAGGAAAAAACGCTTAATCTTTAGCGCTCAAAAGAATACTTCTCTCATTTAATTGGGAGGGAAAAAACAAAAACAAAATCATGAGACGGGGTTTTTTTTTTTTTAGTTTATAACTGTCCCGTTTCATTCTTTATAAACATCATTCAATCAAAACAAAAAAGACTTTGTGAATTATTCATTCTATACATAATAGTTTTCGACCTCTCTATATATAAATTCTTTAATCAACACGCAAGCTGATTAGTTTCTTGGCTGCCACCTCCAACTCCCCAACAAGCCGCTCGTCTTCCTCCAAAAAGCCACTAGGATCCATCACTCCAGAGCCACCGGTCGAAGAACTTACTATACTCATACTCTGCAGAGAAGAAGATGAGCACGCAGGGAACCCAGCTGCAAATTTAGTATCAATCTTGGATATCCTTGCTTCGGCTTCATTCTTCATGAAAATCTCGTCGATCTTTTCTACCTCCTCAACTACAACTTCCTCCTTTTCTTCATCTTCAGCAATTTCCGATACAGCAGAAGGGGTAGCGGTGGTAGGAGTAGCGCTCGTGGGAGTTGCTCCACTGGGTAACAAACACACATTCATAGTTTCAACCACTATATTCAAGGTATTTGTATTTTCGCTGTTGCTCGTTGTATCTTCAGCAGACAACTCTACAAGGCCTCTGCCCACTTCAGCCCCATCTTCACTTTTTAGCACGACAGCATCGCCACTAGAAAACTCTCCTTCGACCCCGGACACACCATCGACAGTCAAGGGGCCGGTCCCGCTACGTAAAGCCTCTGCCGCCTCTGTTGTTAAACAAATTTGACCTCTGGTTGGCGCAGACAAAATCCATCTTTTGAAACCTTGCACTGGAGCAGGTGCAGGTAAGAATACCGTGCCAATTTGCTCTTTATCCAATACAACACGAGGTACCAGATCAGGATCACCATTGCAAATGACCATTCTCGTACCGGCAGCGGTAGCCACATTCGCAGCTGTGAGCTTCGTAGCCATACCGCCAGTACCCCATTGAGTACCAGATTCAGGGGTAGTAGAGGTAGAAACCTTGGTGTCGTTGGTGGAGTCGTTAGTAGTACCATCACCCCCACCACCACTAGCGCTCTCCACACCTTCAGAAGGAGAGGAAGGAGCAGCGCAGGAGGTATCGACACGTAGTAGCTCTGCCATATCAGCGACTTCTCGGATAGGGGTCGCGGTAGGGTCTATAGAAGGGTTTGAGGTGTACAAGGCGTCCACATCAGTCAATAAAAACAACCACTCGGCTTGTACCAATGTAGCGACCTGTGCAGATAAAGTGTCATTATCGCCAATGCGATCATGTTCAACAGCCACACAATCGTTCTCGTTAACGATAGGGACGACGCCAAAGTTCAAAAGTTGGCGGAAAGTGGCTTGTGCGTTGTGGTATTGATCCCGGTCAGCGAGATTTTCCAAAGTGAGCAACACCTGACTGCAGGTGAGGCCCACAGCGGAGAAAAGATCTTCATAGAAACGCATCAAGTGGACTTGGCCGACGGCAGCAAGGGCTTGACGGACAGACGCGTCGTCGGGGCGGGATTTGAGACCTAGTTTTTGGCAGCCAGCTCCGACGGCGCCCGAGGAAATGACGATGACAGGGTGGCCGGCATCTCTTAGGCGTCTGACAGATTCAGCGAGGGAGGCTAAAGCGCGCAGGTTTACGGTGCAGTTTTCAGCGTCGCTGAGGAGAGAAGACGTGCCGATTTTGATGGCCTGTAAAAATTAGGCAATTAGTGATGAGTGAGGCAGGATCACGGCAGCTCACACATCTGACAAGGACAGATTGAAATATTTAATCTAGCTCGTTTCAAGATAATCGCCTACCACAACGCCCTTTTGGCCAGCATCGCTCATGTTTGAAGTAGAATTAAGTTCGCAAGAAGACATGCTTCAGATTGAAAATTTCAAAACGTGTCGCAAAGATTACAAAACCTTAGGATGTTAACGCTCGCGCTTATTGAATTGCTTCTAGTTCGAGAGATAATACTCGGAAGGAAACAATAATGTTATTTAATAAAATATTAAAGCATAGATGATATAAGAGCCAGATATTCCCGGATATAAAGGCTGACCGACCCAGTCTGACAGCCGGCTAATGTGACGAAGCTGTTCAAAACCAGCTTCGTCACAGAGCGGGGTTGGCGGAAAATGCTTGTGCAGCAACGTTGGCGCTCCGAACATAAAATAATAACGCGAACGAAGCGTTAAATATTGTAGAAATACTGTAGTAGCGGATGAAAGAGGGTTTTCAAAGAGTTACACGTACAAAAGATAGTCTCGTCTAAATTAAATAAAAAGAAAATCTCCAAAGCTCCCTCCCCTGTGGAGGAGTCCCCTTTTTCAAACGCCCCATGCAGGATTAAATAGGCGCAGCCATTACCCATGACTTTCCCTTCGCTAATGCTCAGCTTTGATGCGGTTAGGGCGATAAACACACCGCAGCCGCGACCACAATTTCTCTGCTGCAAAAGTCGCTGACCCCCGACGGATGCAAGGTAAATAAGCGACCCCTATGCCCACGCCTTTTATTGAATTGAGTTTACTTCATACTAGCCGCATTAAATATCGCCTCAAAGTCAATCTCCTCAAGCTTATCGACAACAACATCAGCATGCTCTTCTAAACTCTCCCTCGGCAATGATGTCGTCACTGCCATGGTAAAACACCCCGCAGCCTTTGCTGCTTTCAAACCATTCACAGCATCTTCAACCACCACTGCAAAACGTGGATTTTTGCACCCCATTCTAAGTAACGCTTCTAAGTAAACGTCAGGAGCGGGTTTCCCACGCTTCACATCCTTGGCGCTAACTATTAAATTTTTATCATTGACGACATCTCCTAAACCGGAACTATTCAAATTATGGTCTATCTTCTCAGGAGAGCCAGAAGAAGCTATAGCTACACCCATTTGAAGTGCTCGAGCTTTATCAACGAGCTCTTTTACCCCAGAAAAGGGTGTGACTCCTTCTTTAGTCAGTTCTTTGTAAATTCCTTCCTTGGTCGCTGAAACTTGTGTGGCTAGTACTTCCAAGTCACGTTGATCTCCCCAAGTGTGTTCGCTAGCAAACCTGGCAGCATAATATTCAACACATGAATACACATCCATACCAAATACTGGTCTGAAATCCTGAGGAAATTCATGAGGTATATCAAACTGGGTGACTGCAAGGATCGCTCGACGGAGTGCTTCACAAGAAGGTCGTTCGCTATCCACCATCACACCGTCACAATCTAATATCAAATGAGTGAATTTAGTAAAAGTAGGGACATTATTTGAGGAGGGTGCCGTAGTAGAGGTAGTAGGGACACGAGAAGAAAGCATGCGTGGTGGTCGAAGACTGCCTCCGCTTCTCTCCTCTACGAAAGAACCACCGCTACCAGCAGGATTCGTTGGGCTACTGATACTTAACCCATTAAGCTGTGCCTGTAAAGCAGCTTGTCGTACCGGATCTTCAGCATCTAATCTTGTTAAATGTAGATGGAAACCTGGTGTGACCCATGCCCCCTCACTATTTTGGATACCAGACCAATTGAATGTGCCTAGTCGGGTTGAAGTACATTTTGGAGTTGGGCAGTACAGTTTCCCTTGAATGTGCCCCTCTGATAGAATCGTACTCATCCAACGTAATGGTTCAACGAAAATACCGCCTTGATTAACGCCTTCTACACCATCTCCACCAGGAACGCTATAACCACCATTCATTCCACCACCACCACCGCTACCTCTATTGCCGGCAAGTCGTTCTTTTGGGTATTTATCACGTTTTCGCCATGCAAACCCTGCTACTTGCCCCCCTAATTGAGTTTCCAATATATTATCAGATGTGGCTAGTAAAGTACGGCATTTTCTACACCGGTACAAAGTAGCTTGACCTTTCCCGTCACCGATGCTCGGCATATTCAGTGCTGCGGCGTCCACAGTACCAGTATTATGATACTGTACTGCAGCTTGCGTTGCTAGAAATCTTCTGTATGGGATGTAGGAAGGATCTAAAGTGCAGTTCATGACGTGGAAAAGGTGTAACTGATTCATGAAATTTGAATTTGGTGCTGCTGTCGGGTGAGATCTTTTCAGTATTTCCAAAGCAGCATCCGGATCTAGGGTTCTATTTGTATATACTAAATATGCTATAGCGAGTGCTGCGCTGCGAGAGACACCCTGGGCACAGTGAACAAGCACAGCAGCTCCTTGTGGTGATGCTGTCGGTGGGGATATTGAGGTGGGGGCAGAAGTTGTGTTTCCTAAAGCTTGAGAAATAAAGTCAAGAGCAGATGGTAGGTGCTGTAACAGGTTTCCGTCGTCATCATCTTCAAGATCTATGTGCAGAGTTTGAATACTACTGCCATTGGGTTGAGAAGGAGGAAGCTCTGGTGGCTGGCCGTTGATCACACTCTGCAGAGAGTATAATGATAATTTGAGTAGATATTTAGCGGTTATGCTGCGTTGTCGGTTGATGAATACGTCTTAATGATTAAAAATAAATCACATCTTAGTTTCTTACCACAATATGTGTTATTTTTAAAGCTTCAATTTGCTCCAAGCCTGCGATTCCAGAAATCCACAAGCCTGGACTGAGTTGGGATGCATGCGCTGGAGATAGCACCATATTCAGTGTTTACAACACAATTGACAGATTGAAAAGAGCGATGTTGATCCACAGATGAACTGAAAGCTCTCGAACTCACTGCAGGCGCCGAACACAAAATAAAACTTCAAATTGGGCAGCTAAATTTGACCACTTGCATATGCAAAACCATTATTGAAATACAAAAACTGCGATATAAAACTCTAAACTTAGCGTAGAAAGTGCATGCAACATTGCAAGCATACTCAATTTCCGCATGCCAATTATTTGAATCTTGAGCAGCAGCCATGGGTGGAAGACGTTCAGACGATGAAGACTTCGTTTCTGATGTAGAGACAGATGTAGAGGATGGAGATTTTCCCGAGGCAGGAGACATAGTTGACTTTGGCTGGCAAGATGAAGATGAAGACAAGCCATTGTCGGGACGCCGGAAAAAAGCCATGAAGGAGGCAAAGAAGAAGGCTAAACCTGGAACCTTTGGTAAGATTGTTGAATCGTCTATCACTTGTTTGATATACAGTTTAAAATGTGCTGGCAATAAAATAGAAGCGTTGGGCTTGGTTACTTCTTGCCGCCTCAATAATTAATCACCACAAAATTGCCGCTTATTGAAAATTAATTTTCTATTATTCTACCTTCAAGTATACTAACATTCCATTTTGTTCTCTCATTTATTATTTCTTTATCTCTACAGAAACCCTTGGTTTGAGTGAGGTTGTTCTGAAAGGCATTCGTCGTAAAGGCTACCGCTTACCAACTCCCATCCAACGCCGAGCCATGCCACTAATCCTTCAGGGCGTCGATGTAGTCGGCATGGCTCGTACTGGTTCAGGTAAAACAGCTGCTTTTGTTATTCCTATGTTGGAGAAGCTGAAAGCACATGCACCGACTTCTCAAGGAGCGAGGGCAGTCATTTTATCGCCTACTCGTGAATTGTCACTTCAAACACACAAGGTAGTTAAAGAGCTAGGCAGGCATATTGACCTGAGAACGGCTGTATTAGTTGGTGGTGATTCTATGGAAGCTCAATTTGCAGAATTAGCTGCAGCTCCGGATATTATAGTAGCTACCCCGGGTCGAATAGCCCACCATTTGGCAGAAATCGATGGATTTTCTTTAAAATCTGTTGAATATCTCGTCTTTGACGAAGCAGATCGGTTATTTGAGATGGGATTTGCGGAGCAATTGCACGAGATTATGAAATCGATGCCTTCTTCACGTCAAACTCTGCTCTTTTCAGCGACTATGCCGAGGCTCTTGGCGGAATTTGCTCGAGCAGGACTACGGGATCCAGAATTAGTACGATTAGACGCAGATACGAAGCTCTCCCCTGATTTAGCACTTGCATTTTTCACTGTACGACAAGATGATAAACCGGGAGCATTGTTATTTTTATTAAGGGAAGTAGTCCATCCAGGCCAACCGACAATTGTTTTTGCTTCCACTCGGCATCATGTTGACTTTCTAGCTGGATTGCTGCAGCGAGAAGGTGTTTCCGTAGCATCTGTACACGGAAATATGGATCAAAGTGCACGTAAAATCAACATTGCGAAATTTCGTGCTGGAAGGGCCAGCGTGTTAGTTGTGACTGATGTAGCTGCTCGTGGTTTGGACATACCTTTACTGGATAACGTAGTAAATTATGACTTTCCTGCAAAACCAAAGTTGTTTGTCCATCGTGCTGGCCGTGCAGCACGTGCTGGTAGGATAGGTACCGCATATAGTCTTGCTACAAGAGATGAAATGCCGTACCTTATTGATTTACATTTATTTTTATCACGACCTTTAGCATCCGCTCCGGTTCGTTCTTTGAAAGAAGCTGCTGCTGCAGCTAACAATATAAATGGTGGCGGTAGTATTGATGGTGGTGGTGCAAGTGGATCTGGGATGAATACGACACGGATTGGTGATTCTTCGATTTTTGGCTCCTTTCCTCAATCTGTCCTTGACGATGAGGTTGAGCACCTGAGAGAAGTTTTAGCGTCCTCTCCAGATTTATCCTCTCAATTCCAGTCTGCTCAGAACGCAATGAAACTGTACGTCCGAACACGTCCTCCAGCTGCTCCAGAAAGCGCACGCCGTGCAAAAGCTTTAGTTAAAGAAGGTGTTCACCCATTGCTCGCTGCAGCATTGCCATCAGATGCTCTAGGTGGTTTAGAAGCGCAGGAATGTTTAGCAGATATAACTGCCAAGTTACGTGCATATCGTCCATCTGCGACTGTATTTGAAGCTGAAGTCGCTGCTGCGCGTGCTGGGACGGGTGCTGGGTTGACCGCGACACCGGGAGTTCTTGCTGCAGCACCTCATGAAAGAAAGATCGAAGTGATGAGACAAAAACGAGAAGCGCATGCTGCTGTTATTTTAGCAAATAAAAGGAAAGAAGAACACGAGTTGGCAGCTGCGGGAGGGAGTAAACCTATGCATGGCACTCGTTTCAATGCCAGTAGTGAAGAGGAAGAAGACAAAGACGATAGTGAAGGTGAAAAATCTGAAGAAGACTTCTCAGACAAAGAAGAGGCAGGAGGAAGTGGTAGTAGTAGAATCAAACGCCAACGCATCAGTAAAGCTACTGTAATTAAAAAAGATGATTTCTTGCTTCACGGTGCCGCTGCCGTCAGAGCGTCTTCCCGCAATGGCGACGCCATCGTCGCTCCTGGCTCTGGCCCGACTGGCAGATATCGTGATACCGGCTTTTACATCTCCCATCAACAATCCGACAACCCTTCAGTCGAGAGATTCATGGCTGTGGGTTCTGGGGATCAAATTAAAGACGCTGTGATGGACTTGACAGGTGAAGATGCTGCTGCTGCAGCAAAAATGCGATCTGCCGCCTGGCATTGGGATAAGAAGGCCAAGAAATACGTGAAATTGAATAAAAATGAAGCTATCAAGGCGGGAAAACGTGTTCGGACAGAAAGTGGAGTCACGAAAAGAGCTGGTGAGGGTCCAAGCGGAATTTATGAAAAGTGGTCTAAAAAGACAAAAGTGTCGATTGGGAGTGGTACGGGAGCTGATAGATCGGCGAAATTAGCTGATGCGATGGGTGCAAGGTTTAATAAAGGTGGTCGCGGGTGGGCCAATCCATTGAAAGCTCGTAGTGATGATGGTGCACCTGGTGGTGGTTCCAGGGGCCGCGGTGATGGTGATGGTGGCGGTAGAAAAATTGGAGGGTATAAGAAAGGACAGAGGGATGAGTTACGGAGTGCTGATGAGGTTCGTAAGAATAGAAAGGACGAAGAAAAGAAGAAAGAGCATTTGGTGAAGAGACGGCAAGAAGCCCAGGCCAAGACGAGAGGTGGTGGGCGAGGCCGTGGTGGTGGTGGTGGTGGTGGTGGGAAGTTTAGAGGCGGCAGTGGTGGTGGTATTAGTGGCGGTGGTTCTCGGGATGCCCCGCGTGGGAGAAGGTCCTTTGGAAGTGGCCGAGGAGGAGGTTCAGGAAGAGGAGGATCTCGTGGCGGTAGCTCCTTTGGGGGTGGCCGTGGTGGCAGAGGCCGTCGGTAACCTTCATGTCTTCCCGTCTTCGTTTAATCTGTTTCCATTCACTTTTCGTAGTGCATACGTCCTTGTCGAAACAAGTCTAGTATCTATTTTCTATCACAGCAATGGTGTACAACAACATGTTCAGTGGAAGTTGATTAGGCACAACCCTCTCTCTATATAATTTAATAAACAGGCGCTGGCCAATTATTTTAAGCAAATCGAAATTTCAGAATACTATACAAGGATAAATAAATACGGCATTGCCTATGCTGCAAAGGTTATTTCTTGCAAACAGATGTTATCAAGGATTATCATCACTGCCTTCGCCACCTTTGCGCTGGCAGCAGCACAGGCGCATTTCTACCGCTGTATCAGTCCGAAATATTATTTCTGTCTCCGCTACTAGCTATCCTTTTGTCTTCGGTGAGGCGTCATCTTACGAAAATGAATTATTAATTGTGGAGCGGCGGCGGGATGAGCTCGAATCTCTACTAGAGGTGTATAATAGGGAATCGTTCTTGAAATCTGGGTATACCAAACGTGGTATAAGCTATGAGAAGAAGTGGCTTGATACATTAGAAGAACTCATTCAATTTTACTACAAGGAGGGAAGATTGCCGAAATGGAACGCAGGGGAGAAAGGCAGGCTGGCAACTTGGATGAATACCCAACGCCAAGCAAAACGTCGAGTGGATGAGGGGAACCCAAACAGTAGTCTAATGAATCCTGACGGATTTCCATTCTAGAATCCATGTCATGGTGGAGTTGGGATGCTCAAGAAGCTGCATGGCAGTCTGGTTTCGAAGAGCTCGCGGAGGAAGTTAAAATAACTGGGGAAATACCTCCCAAAGCCATCCTACTTTAGGAAATTGGGTCAGCACCCAGCGCACGGCTTATCAAGCTTGGCAAGCACGCTTACATGGGGAAACAGAGAAATACAAGGGTGTCAGGTGTACATGGACCAGGCGCGTGCTGACCAATTAGAGTCACTTCCGGGTTGGTCTTGGGACCCTCTAGCAGACACCTGGGAAGCAAACTATTGCGCGATAGTTGAATATGTGGCTCAACACAAGAGAATACCTCCCCAAAGCCATCCTACTTTAGGAAATTGGGTGCACACCCAGCGCAAGGCCTATAAAGCTTGGCAAGCACGCTTACATGGGGAAACAGAGAAATACAAGGGTGTCAAGGAATACATGGACCAGGCGGGTGCTAGAAAACTCGAATTAGTGCCAGGTTGGAAATGGGATATGCATGGTTGAAATGCTATATGTATATGCAGAGAAATATACCAATGTCTCATGCCTATCATGACAAAAGAGCTGCGCAGCAAAATTAGAGACCATCTTAGATTTGGAAAATGGTGCTTGCGTGGTTAATTTTCAAATTGCCACTTGACTTTTTTGTTTCTTTCTTCCCAATAACTTTTAAAATTGAAAATGTAAACACATGACAAAATGCATTATTTCCTACGTCTATTTGTCGCTCTATGTTTCCGTTCATTCGGATTTTTCTTCCACCCAGCCAACAACGCAGCAGCCCCCTGTTGCCCACCAGGCAACGCTGCTGCTTGGTGCCACGTGTCTGCTGTGTATTCCGGCGCAAATGGATCTAATTGATCCTGGGCAGCTCTATCAGCGGCTTTTTGCGCTCTCATTAAATGTTTCTTGGTTAGTAATTGATCTTCCCGTAGGATAACATCTCTATTACGACCCCCACGTGGCTTTGGAATACTGAATTTCGTACCCCGTAAAATATGTTTCTTCTTGACTCCGTATTGCTCAGCGCCATCTGGTCCTACCACCACCCGTACTTTATCTAGGGCAGCATTACCACACCGGGGACAGAATAGTCGACCGACTTCTTTAGTAACTTGATAACATGCGCTGCAACGGAGTACCCAACGAGAGACACAAGAAATGCGGAGTCCATCTGGTGCCGCCAACCGGAGACCCATTTGTAATAAGACATTTTGCATTGGGAAATCCGCTGTGATGCAGCACACTGCACTTTCTTCACCTGAAGGGTGAGCTAAGACATCACCGGCTTCAAAATTATCAGCATTCATTTCAGTATCAGAGCCATCACTACTGCAACCATCCTCGTTTTCTTCCTCACTCGTACTTTCTTCCTCTTCGTCTTCTTCTTCGTTGCCATGCATTTCTAAAGAGTCTAGAGCAGCTGCAGCGTATTCTGCACGACGGTATGCGCTTCTACGGGCTCTGCGTTGTTTATTCTTTGTTTTTGCAGCTACTTCCCAATCATCGTCGTCTTCTTCGTCTTCTTTCTCGGTGGTGGTGTCTCTACCACCACCACCTCCACCAGCTCGTTCTCCATTTTCTACTCCATTTCCTTCTTCTGCTTCTTCTATATCATCATCTAGACTTAACTGCTGCACGTCTGCTGCAATACGACTCGCCTCTCCTCCCATTTCCTCGATATAATTATTTACCCCACCAGGAGCGGTGCTTAACGCCGCTTGTGCGGCGGCCTCTTCCTCTTCATTTAACCGATCGATTTCAGCCCAGTCTCCACCTTCTGCACCCCATCCAGGCAGAACTTTGGTATCTGCAACGCCCTTTTTCTGTAGTCTAGGCGCGGGGGGTTTATCACGCAGGTGAGAAGAGCCGTAGTAGCTGACTTCTATGGAGTGAGCGAGGGCGAGGAGGCGGGTGTCAACGACGGAGAGGGCGTGTAAATCACCAGTGGCACGAGCGAAGTCAACAACTGCGAGTATGGGAAAGTACAAAAGCTATAGTTAATTAGATGAGGTGTGCCTGTTAGAATAAACGAAGCAAGAGAGATACACGGGCAGCATCGATTTTTTGAAAAAATTAATCTGGGAGATGCAATGTAGAGAATAAAAGCCTCCCAATTATACTTGCCTGCTTTCACAGATTGTTCAGATGGTTCTTGGGTATTAATTTTAAACGGCATGGCTTCCAAGGCTGCGCGAGACTGCTTGTCTCTAACTTCTCTAAGAACTTCAGGAATGGTGACAATTTTCTCAGCGCTGCGCATCAAGTTGAGCAATCCGTTGCCATTAATGATAGCATTGGCATCAATAACTGCTACACTTTGCTTTTCTTTCTCTATGACCTTCACTGGCGCCGCCTTGACGGGTTCTGTCTTGGCAACGGCTGCCCAAGACATGGTTGCTAGCTCGTTGAACACACCTAAGGGGCGTCAAAACTGTGAAATATTTAATATTACATGCATGCATATACAGAATGTGCTTTTAGTCTCTTTTAGCCTCCCGCCGCTGGCTTTTTAGTCGGCCCAGCACAACTCGTAGCAGCAATCACCGTCCTTCATTTTCTCTCTAATGAGGAATTTAGCCTTCAATGGCTGTATTATCCAAGAACCCAATATTGAGATTGACTTAATTCTTGAAGCACAGGGCACAAAACCAAACCAAAATCATCTCCATGAAACAGATTTAAACTCGAACAATTTCAAATAAACTCTGGGTTTTTGGAACAACAAAAATGTCCAAAGCATGCCTAGAAAAATACATTTAAAATAATACAACGCTATGCCATCGTCGACACCCTCACAGCAGGTGTGGCGCCAGCATTTGGCCCAAGCGCAGCAAGATCTCCGTCGCTTGTCGACTACTGGCGGTCCGCCCACCACCCCAAACACAGCAGCTCTCTCTGTGATGCGCTCTTCACAAGCAGATGCATCTCGCCTTGATGATGAACTCACGTCGCTCCTACGAGAGCAATTTATGAGAATTTTTTCTTTATTTCATCCTGGTACCGTTGGTCGCCTTCAACCAGAGCTTACGGTACTGTTAGATTTTCTGATATTTCGCTACAGCGTTTGGGAAGGGAGACCTTTACCTGGTATGGCACTCATGAACCTTAGATTCCGTAACGAGCGAGGCGTACGTACAGATAGTAGTAGTACAGCACCAACAGCAATGGGAATACCTGGAGGAGGTCATAGTGGGGTAGAAGGCCCAGGCTTAACAGTGACTCAACGCAATTTATACTGCTTTGGAGCTGTTTTTCTACGGTATATTTGGTCACGAACTGGCCATGCAGCAGCTGCATCGCATTGGGGTGATGCTGAGCCTGATACTTGGAGAAGTATAGCTTGGTATACACTTCGTAAAACAGAAGCAACCTACCGAGCTGTGTCTGTCCTAAATTTTCTTGCTTTCCTCAAAACTGGCCGGTATCGAAGCATTCTAGAACGGGTATTACGTACCCGGCTTGTCTATGCACAGCCATCTGCGCCACGAGCTATTAGCTACGAGTATTTAAATAGACAACTCGTCTGGGCAGAAGTCAGCGAGGTGTTGCTATTCCTCTTACCCCTAGTGAATGCTGCAGCAGTAAAACGAGCTGTACGGTCTATTTTACCCCGTTTGCCAACGTTTCCATTCACTCCTACCTCCCAAACAACACCAGCAATAGATGGTGTGACTCGTAGTCATAGTGGTAGTAACAGCAGCAGGGTTCGTAATTGTGGAATTTGCGGTACGGGTGAAATGCTAATACCTTATAAAGCTGATCCTTGTGGTGATATGTTTTGTTATTATTGCTTACGAGGCCATACTGCTATAGATCCTAGGTTTCAGTGTCCTGTGTGTTTAGCAAAGGTGGAGGGAATGCGTCCGGCCTACGCCCGCCTACGCCAGAATGAAAATAGATAGAACACTCAAAAGGCCAAGGATATGTGTTGCTCACTGCACTTATAGAATGCAATTTGTAAACAACTAGAGTGGATTTTATGTTCCTCTGATTATGTTGAAATTCGACCAATGAGAGCACTGCTGTTGGAGGCAGTTCTGACGTGGTCAGTCAGCGCTCTGGGGACTGCTGAGAGCCACATACCCAGGCGACAAGCCGAGCTTCCTATCACGTTTCAACCACAGTTTTTGTTTTGTTACTAATTTTTTACTGTAAAACCAGCGAGTATTAGCGAAGAAGAGTCGCAACTGAAGCACATTTTGCTATTGATCTATCTAATCCATAATACTTTTGTTCAGAATTAGGGCTACATAAAACACTGTTGAAAGCACTATCACAATTAAAATGGTGGGATCAATGTCTTATACCATGCAATGCAGCTTGGTTACGAGCAAATTAGGGGCTGAAGGCAGCAAATTGTCGATGCACAAGTTGCATATTTCTGGCACAAAGACAAGTAGATCCAAGCCAATGCTCTCCTCATCCATAATAAACAAGACACTTACTCGTCAGACATCCATCATAGCCGCAGTTTCCAGCATTGATGCTCCAACCACCGCTACCGCTTCTGCCAAAGACCGCTTCACTCAACAAGACTGGGACGAGTTTGTCAAAGCCTACACCTCCCAATACTGCGAACACGCCATGTTTCTTGACGATAGCAGCGTAGAAGGCACCATCCCTAAAGAATTACGAGGCACTTTACTTCGAAACGGGCCAGCGCTGTATGAAATTGGCGGCAAAAAGATCCCCCAACCATTTGATGGTGATGGCATGGCTGCATTGTTTGCCTTTCCGGGTAACGGCCAAGCTCCGTTCGTTTCCAACAGGTTTGTACGTACAGCAGACTACGTGGCCGAGCAAGAAGCTGGTAAAATGCTTTTTAGGGGCGCCTTCTCTGTGGGTAACCCGTCCGGAGATGGCTTCTACAACCCCTTTGATCTGTCTATTAAGAAAGTAGCGAATACTGGTATCGTGGCTTGGGCTGGGCGTATCTTAGCACTCTATGAACGTGATTTACCTTATCAATTGGCTGCACCAGATTTGAAAACTGTAGGGCGTACTGATTGTGATGGTGAAATCGATGGTGATTATTTTGCCGCTCATTATCGAATTTTAACCGATGATAAAGATGGATCTCGTCGCTTGATTGGGTTTAATTCCGCAGAATCTGGCACAAGTAATAAGATAACTGTTTGGGAATTCAACGAAGAGGGCAAACGACTTCACAAAACAACTGCAGAATTTCCCGATGCAGCGTTTGCCTTCTTACACGACTTTGCCATCACAGAAAAGCATTATATCTTTTTAGAGAACCCAGTCAGACTTGATTTAGGTAAACTAGTCACCAAATATATGTTTGGTAAAGCCTGTATTGCAGAATGCCTGAAATATGACACTGCAAGATCAACAAAGATTCATGTGATCCCTCGACCAGGGACAGTTGCACCTGGTGCCCCTTCCGTTGCTACTGCCCCTCGTGTGTATACAACCTCGACGCCATTTTTTTCCTTTCATCATGTGAATGCCTTTGAATCCCCAGATGGCAAGATTGTGGTCGATACTGTAGCTCTGTTGGATGGAATGGATTTTAGTGCCAATTTAGAAATTGGGGCTGGGTACTACTCTGATAACGTCGGTCGTGGAACGCTGACTCGTCTTGTCGTCACACCATGGGATGGGAAAGTAGAGCAGCATACATTGATGGATAGAGCATGTGAGTTCCCTTGTGTGGCGCCTGCTGTGGCGGGAAAAGCTCATACTCATGCGTATTTAGTTGGAGCTCGGATGGATGATAAAAACAAATGGGGTGCGCCTCAAGTAGTGTCTAAAGTAACATTAAGCCCAGAAGCGGGTGTTACGAAACCACTGGGAGGCAAAAATGGTACTGCCGATAGTACCGCCACTACAGCTACGGTTCAAAAAGTGTACAACCCGGGCCCAGGGAGATGGGCACAAGAGCCTATTTTTGTGCCCAATCCTAATGGCTCTAGTGAAGATGACGGCTGGGTTCTTGTCTTAGTCTTTAACTCTGCAGCAAAATCAACAGAGCTGGTTATTCTGGACGCTAAAGAAATGACTGTGACGGGAAAAGTCAAATTGCCTTTCTTCCTGCCTGCTGGGTTGCATGGATCTTGGAATGGAGAGTATATGGGTCCAGTGCTGTCTACAGGTGAAGAGTACCCTGCTAAAATTTATGATATTCGGAATGGAGCTTCTAAATATGAATGAATATAACAAGACGAACAAATCTGAAGTATTATTTATATCTTAGCTGATATTTTTGTTGGAATTGATTCTTTTGTGCATCTACTTACTTAATAAATTTACTAAACAAATATTCTTGTAATTAATTGATTTTTTAGTATCCCCAGTGCCGTCTCATCACATCAAACATCGGTTCTTCATTATTTTTGTTGTATGTGCCGTCATACCTGAAGAGGGAACGTAGTGCCTTTTTATTACAGAGATTCTAAGGTTTCAAAGAGCGCAACATGATGTCTATAGGAAAAACAAAGAGGAAAAAGTAGAAGAGAAAACAACAACTGATATATTTCTTTTACTTCTAGCTAGCTCACTGTTGTTTCAATTGATCGAGAATTTGGTTGGATAAAGAGCACGTCATACCTCCTCCTTCCTCCAAATTAACGCTTTTCAGCACTCCATCTTCAACAACGGCACTGAATCTACGACAACGGACATTACCAAGGACACCAACAGCATCAAATTCAAAACCCAAAGCAGTGGCCAGTTCCGCTCGAGGATCTGCCAGCATTCTGACTTTACCATCAGCACCGTGAGCGTCTCCCCAAGCACCCATCGTGAAGGCATCGTTGACAGAGACACATACCACGATCTCCGCACCAGCTTCCTTGAGTGTATCGTAGTCGGCAATGTAGCCAGGCAAGTGGGTCTTAGAGCATCCTGGTGTGAAGGCACCAGGAACTCCAAAAAGGATCCCACGCTTGCCCTTGAAGAGATCAGGCAAGGTTACTTTTTTGATCTCACCTCCAACAAGCTCGTCGAGCTCGATGCTGGGTAAGGAATCACCGACCTACAATAAATAAAATGAGGTTGTGGATTTTGATCACTCTCAAGATCAGGCTTTTCATGGTGGCTATATCAGCCCTCGATCGTTACTTCCTACCTTGGCAACCATTTCAAAAATAACCAAATTATTTTTTATGGCTAAAAGCAGCAAGTAGGAGGGTTTTAGCTTCACGTTGGGTGGCTGTGTTGTTTTACCGATAATGATGGTCATAATTCAAGCAGCAGCCAGCAAACGTGTTTGCTGGATGATTTTTTGGAATCCAGGATCGAAGTGGCAAAAAAAAATCATTGATGGAAATATGAAGAATATGTGGGTGCCGTGCAGCCCAAATCAAGGAGCCTTCACGACTAGGGTTATGCCCCATACATGTACCCTTACTATGGACTTACGTCCGGTTCAACCTGGTAGACGACTCTGACTCCTATTGCTCGCCTGGTGTCGGCCAACCAGACGTCTCCGGGCAGGCAAAAGGAACCGTTGTGATTAAGCGAACGAGGCGCCTGCGTCCAGAGCAGGAAGGATCTTTTGGATTGAGTCACGTTGAGATGAAGCTTTGGATCACCTGACCCGCCGGGTGATCCTTGGTGGACCAAGACGTTCGGTTTTCTTTGATGCGGCGGTGGATGGTAACTATATTGAATTGATATTTCTTGATTTGTTCTTTGTTTCTTTGGTTCAGGCTGTGTCCTTTATTATCTGTTAAACTGTTGTCATTGGCAGCAGAATATATTTATATATTAAAGGCTGTAAAGAGAGAGAGAGAGAGAGTTGGGTGGCTGTGATCAAGGACTGTCCTTCAAGGAGAAAGAAGAAACTTCGGAAGGAGAAAGAAATACAAATTGTTTTGAAGTATCGAATCCTTCAAGATAGCTGCAATTCTTACCTCGCTCACCATCCCAATTTTGCGCTACGTTATAATTAATTTATGTAAAACTCATAATGACCCTGGGCTTTGGTTCCAAAGGCCATGAACATGAACACGAAGATCCAAACCTTGTCCTTGCTCAATTAAATGAGCAGCTTAGCCCCAAATTGAAGCAGGCGCTTATTAATACAGATGCTATTAGTCGACCAGAAGACGAAGCTCACGTGCAATCTGTGTTAAAGCGGTTTCTAGTCGCTGATAAATTCGATGTGGAGCGAACGTTGCTACGACTAGAAAAACATGCTGCTTGGAGACAGCAGAACGTCCCTAAGGGAGGCATTCCGGAGGTATGGTTATTGTATATAATCTGTCTGTGAACCACTTAAGGCCAAATGTATTAATTATTCGTGAATTATAATAGGCTTTTAATCATTTCCACACCTCCCAGAGGCGTCCTACCGCCCTCGAGCAACCTTGGCAGTAAAACACTCTCTTCTTTAATCCCCAATGTGCTTTTGCAGACTAGCGTGCTGGATCAGATTAATCAACACAAGGTCCTCCTCCAACCAAAAGGCCCTGATGGTCGCCCCCTCCTCATCATTCGTGTCGCTCGCCATTTCGCAACAACAACAACCGGTTGCGAAACCTTTGTTACATTCTGTCTTGAAGCAGCAAGCAGACTGTGTGACACAGCACCAGTAGGAGATGGTAAATTATTGGCTTTATTTGATTTACAAGGCGCTAAGTGGGCCAACATGGACCGGCACGCTCTTTCCAGCTGTTTTTCGATACTTGAGCGGGAGTTTCCAGAGCGCATCCACAAAATATTCATGTACGATGCCCCAACTATATTTGACCTTCTATGGAAGATAGTCAGCCCCTTTGTAGATCCTCACACTCGTAAGAAAGTAGCATTTATTCAAGGGCTAGAGCCTTTTTTGAACGTAGTTGATAAAAGCATTGTGCCAGAGGTATATGGAGGAGTTTGTGAAGAAGTAGCTGTAGAAGTGGCTGTTAGGCGTATGCATGGTAGCAGGGAAGAGGTAGAAAAGGTCATTATCGAGGACAAAGACATCCCGGCAGCAGTACTGGAGGTGGGCGCTTAGAGAAAATTGTGGCTTTAGTATTAATAAATGAAGTAAAGAGATGAATAAATGAATAACGTTGCAATAGCATAAAAGAACTCTTACTATTACTGTTTAGAATGTGTGAGCGTTGTTGGTGTAATGCATTGGAGAAGAACAGCAATGGCAGTTGGCTTGTTGCGACAGCGGCGTGCTATGACCCATCAGGACAAATCATATAGTATCATGCAGTTGAGGTGCTTCGCATGCTCAGGAGTGCTTGAGGCATATAAATCAGGGTTATTGTACATCAGAAAGGTTATTCAATTCCGTCCTTTGCTTCGTGCGGGCCTCCTGTAGGCAGATCAGCATAAAGTGCTAATCCAAAATACACTCCCATGGGGAACACAATTAGTGCCAATGAGGCGCCGCCTCAAGAAACTGAGGCTACCCCCAGGGCATCAGATCGCCCTAGTGCCCTTGTCATCGTAGGACCTTCTGGAGTAGGGAAAGGCACAATGATCAACAAACTCAAGGAAGGAAATGACAAGTATGGATTTTCGTGTAGCCATACTACGCGCAAACCGCGCGAAGGGGAGCAGGTAAGCGTTCTTTAATATCACATAGAGTGTTTTATGTAAAGTAAAGCTAAAAGAACTAAGCATAGGTTGCACCTACCTCTTGTAATTTCAACCTTAACAATGTCTATCTTGTCACCGTCGTCACTTCAAACAATTATAAAACTAATTATCCTCCCCTCCCCCTCTCCTCCCCTCTACCACTACTTACAGAACGGCATTCATTATCACTTCACCGATAAAGAAACCTTCGAAAAAGAGATTGCTGAGGGCAAATTCTTAGAGTACGCCTACGTCCATGACAACATTTACGGCACGTCAATCAAGGCAGTTCAAGATGTAGCCGAGTCCGGTAAATGCTGTATATTAGATATCGATGTTCAAGGTGCACGTCAAGTCCGTGAATCTGGCTTGCCTGCTATTTTCGTCTTTATTGCCCCACCTTCTTTGGATGAATTGGAGCGGCGTCTTCGTGGCCGTGGCACGGAAAGTGAAGAGCAGATAACTACAAGACTGAGAAACGCACATAATGAAATGGCCTCTTTGGAAGAAAATGGTCTCTATGATCATATTTTGATCAACCATGATGTAGACGCATGTTTAGTAGATTTGCAGACGACGGCCTCCAGAGCCTTGAGGGGTGAAACAGGTCCCCCCAACAATAATGCTGATACTTCTATTTTGAGCACTGGTGGCTCCCATGCGTCTTTAAAAGAACCCCCTTCTGCGACTGTTTCATTGCGTGGATGGTTGGGAGATACCGGAAGCCCTGTAGCCCTGGAATATCCTCCCAGTGCAGGGGCCATTTTAAATATCGGCCTCGCTCGGTGGAGAGGGAAGGTGGCGCTGGTGACTGGAGCTAGTGGCGCTGTAGGCTGGGGGATTGCATTAGCTCTTGCATCTTCTGGTGTTAAAGTTGTGGCAATATCACGTCGTAAAGTGCAGTTGGAAGAGCTACAGGAAGCTGCTTCAGCAGCTGGTGTGTCACTTTCCGACTTCCTTCCTGTAGTTTGTGATCTTACTAAAGAAGCAGAGGTGAGTGCTTTGCCACGTATAGTAGCACGCAGATGGCCCGGAGCAGGGATTGATGTATTGGTCAACGCTGTAGGGGCTGGGAGGAAAGCAGGGGATAGTCGTAACAATAGCGATAATGATTTCTCTTTATTAACTGGCTCGTCTTCTGCCTGGGTAGAATCCATCTCGGCTGGAGTACTGGGTACCGCGTTAGTGAGTAGAGAAGTAATTGCTGAGATGAAGAAACGAGGGGAATTTGGACATATAGTAAACGTTACTTGCTGTCTACCTACGTCAAATGCTAGGGCTGCCGGTGGTGGAGAGGTTAGCAGCCATACTTTGAATAGTAGCAAAGGTATGCAAGTAGTAGCTGCCGCAGCAGCAAAAGCAATGGCCGAAGAGCTGCGTGCTGAAGTAGCTGCAGCAGGAGTGAGTGTCCGTGTTAGCTGTGTGGCTGCTGGCGCCATTGCTGCAGCAACGGGAACACCTTCTTCTGCTGCTGCTGCTGCCGTTTCTTCTAGTGGGACGCTTGCAGTGGATGATGTGGTAGCAGCAGTCGCGTTCTGCCTAAGTGCACCTCCTCATGCAGATGTGAGTGAAATTGTAGTGAGGCCTGTTCTTCTGAGTTCTTCTACTTTGGCTGGGCCAAGCAGCGGGAAATAAGTAAGCGGGTAGAGAGCCCGGAAATGGGAGGCACCATACAATTGTGGGGAATAATGAAATTGTGAAATGGAATTTAGTTTGATAGTTTTAGTATATAGACATCGATTGGAGACAGTCCCACATATTCTCATGGGAAATATAAAAGTAGAATATATAGCGCAATCGTCGGACGATGCCACTTTCCATTTATTTTCAACATTTATATGAAAATACGAATATAAAGTGCTTCACAATTCTTTCTTGAAAAATGAATCTTATATGATGGTCTTTTTTTGTTTTGCTAAATATCTGATAACATTGAATCAATCAATACGATAATTAATTTTTTTTCGGCATCATTCTTTTTTGGTTTCTGTTTTGTTCAAATGTTTAATAAAATACATCACCAAGTATCATGGTATAGATAAAGATAGAGAGAAAGCATGCTAAAGTAGAAATAACTTGGGTCATAAACTACAATTATTGCCAACCAACGCCGCGTTTTCCTTTGGATTTAACCTTTCCTCGGCTCCCGCCATCCCATTCAGGTTCTTTTTCGACTATAAATTTCTCTCCTTTAGTAGCAACAACGACTCCATCTCGATACCTCAACTTATGTGCAACATTACCAGTATTATGCTGTGCCCCCCAGGCTGCTAGCTTATTTGCCTTCCCACCGCCTTTCCCTCCGCCACTAGGTGGTATGGCTTCTAAGTGGAATCTTGCAACGATACTTCGCCTCAACTCTTCATCAGGTTTTAGAGGAGAACTACCAGTCATGGCACGCGTATTTCCACCGTTACTATCGGTGATATTAGTTCCACTAGGCCCTCGATCACCATTCGCTCCTGCCTCTGCCTCCCAAGCGATGACCTCTGCTTGTAGTACCTCTGGACTTTGTTCTAGTATCCTATTTGCTGCTGTCTGTAGATCTCTATTCGATTTATTGATAAAAACGTCAGCTAGGTAGTCTTCTGGCACTGAGATCGGACAAAGAGATGCCAGCATAGTTACTTCTTCTCTACATTGGTTGGCGTCGGCAGCAGCTGCTGCCAGGGGTGGTAGCGGTAGTTGTTCCTCACTATTTGGCGCTTCCATGGGGTTGGATTTACGCGTACTGATTGAAGGCTGTACCCTATGCGCGTAATCAGAATTATCTGCCGGTTCAATATCTAAAGAGGGTGCTTCAGCTGCAGCCAAGTCGGGTTTGTCATCACGGAGATGCAGAAGAGAAACTACAGCAGCGTCTTGTTCATGCTCAGAAAGCTGAGAAAATATGTCACTAAAGCCACAGAGTGTATCCCTACATTAATCAAACGACTCTGGTGTTAATTAATGGGTTTACATAGCTCAGATCATTTCGCAAAACATTAGAAGATCAGTTTCATTTTATAGCATTAAAATACGTGTTCCATTTACCTAACATCTTCTAATGATAAGCTAGAGCCTTCATATTCACGAATAACTCCCTCGATGTAGTCATAGACCTCAACATCGAGCTCTGTTCCTAGCAATTTCTTCAAATGTATTTGCAACGACATTATAGTTTCTATAAAGACTCTGTGCAGTCTTCAGCCAGCATCATTGGGATCTCATAGTTTTGTTGATATGATAGAAATGCCCCAAGTGAGTTGCGGGTGAGAAAAAATGAATTTTCAAACGCTTGAAATTGGAACGAAAAGCTGAAAAGCCCTTTGCCACTTGATCAAGGCCCATTCTTAAATACTGAAAAGATAATATTGCAATGAACCACTAGATAACTTTAAATAGCGACTGGGACAACGTGATAGGTGTCATTGAAATACCAAGATTATTGATCTGAAAATGTCAGACCCAATAGCCACAATAAAAGAATTCTACGATAATCACGGAAAAAAATATGGCACAGGCATTGCTGGAGCAGCGTTTGGGCTAGGCTGGTTCTTCTTCATTGACGCTATTGTCACCGCTCCTGCCGATACTAAGATTGGTTTTACTAAATATCTCCCGGGTTTGGCGGCAACTGTCGCACTGATACTAATTAATTCAGTTCGTTTAGATGAAATCAGCTCTGTGGATCCATGGAATGATGAAGGCGTTTACTGCAGATCCCGTACATGGTTGCTCGTAGCGTATCTAGTGTGCGCTGCCGCAATCGGAGGAGCTACAGTCACCATGCTCACAGCAGGGGCAAGTGGTATAGGAATTGCTAGTGTTGTCCAAGTAGCGTCTATTCTGGGTGGTGCGCTCCTATTCTTTGTATCTAGATCAGAAGGGGAAACGGGAGATGGATCGTATGGGTTATTGTAGAGAGTGAATATTAGGCTGATTGGAAGGAATGTGTACTTGTCGGTAATGAATCTATGGTTGTAAAATTACATCTTGGTACAGCGTATCTAACAACGTCAGAGGTTCTAAAGATAGCGTGCTAAATATATATTTGTGAAAAAGGAATACAAAAACGGGAGCAATAAAGTATGATAAAAATATGTACTTTTCAATTCATTAAATACCTCCTCTAAAGTGTCCTCAGGCCTTCATTTCACTGCCTGAGGCTCATTTCTCCCCCGAAAGTCCCTGCAGCTGCATCCAGCTGTGAGTGTTGATACTCCACCATCTCAGCCTGTTTGGCTGCCTCTGTCGCCCTCAGCTGATTCACATCCATTGTAAAGGCATCCAAGTTCCTCTGTCCCCAGTCCAAACACTGCTGGACCCCATTTTCCATCTGCTTCACCGTTTCCATACTTTTCTGAATCATCATCTGCTGCATCACATTGCCGAAAAACCCAGGAGCAAGCATGGAAACAAACACACCCATCCGCGCACTATTTACTACAGCCTCGTTTTGGAAGGGCAAAGCAGGAAGCAGCTGCTTTGCGGCCATAAAATCTTGTGCTGCTGATTTTATCAATTCATTTGCTTGCTCAATCATCATCATTTCACCGATATCCATCATTAAACCACCAGCAGGACGCCTAAAAGGAGATCCTAAGTCCATTCCCATTTCAAAAAAGCCCATCATGCGAGTTCTACGTAAAGCGCCAACTGCTTGATTAATCTTATTCCTGGAAGAAAGTAAGATATCACGTGCGCGTTTGTACGTGTCCGTATGGGAGCATGCTTCAATTGCTTTGCGTTCCAAGTCTTGGATGGTGGCGCGGAGAGTGGATAAGGTGGGGTCAGAGGCCCATCCAGGGTCCGAAAAAATTCGGTCAACAAGAGCTGCCCTGGAAGAACGAGCTTGACCAAGTTGGTTGACTTTTGCAGTGAGGGCGTTGGCTTCATTTTGTACAGCTGCAAGCTCAAAATCGATTTGTGCAGCTTGTTTTTCAGCTTGTCTAGTTGCAGCGACTGCTGCTTTCAAACTTTCTTCCCGCTCGTGGTGTTTTTCTTCTTGGTGGGATTTTCCAAGGATGATTTTTCCTGGATACCAGTGGTCGAGCTTCTCCACTTTCTTTTGAGCTTCAGCTTGAGCAGCTTCTGCCGCGCGTGCACGCTCATGGCCAGGGCGTTGCTGCGCAGCAAGTTGTTGGAGATGCTGTCTGGTTGCAGCTGCAGCTGCTTGAACCTGCTGGCCTTCGAAATCGGCAATTATGCTGCGAAGAGATTTATATTCTTCGATAACTTCTGGTCTGAAAGCAGGCTTAATAAATGGTTTGCCGGTGGGGCACTGAGCAGGCAAGGGGTTCTTGTCGGTGCTGGGAGCGGCAGAGGAAGGCAGAGAAGCGATCTGAAGACCTGGGGCCAATTCTTCAAGTGCTTTCCTGATTTTCCGGACCTGGAGTAATAGGAAAATATTAAAGTTCTTATTCGAGTAGATTCCTGAAAAGGAATTGACACACCCTCCAGGCGACAATGGGCAAGATCATTTAATCTCTCAAATTCTTACCTGGATATGCGTACATTTCAAATCTATCGTAAAATCTTCATCAGATAATTCGAGCAAATCCTTTCCATTCACCGCATTTGTGCGGAACCCACCCACCAGGGCTTCCAGCTGCAACCCTACGAGGAATTTCGTCACATCTTCCACTGTCCAATTCTTCACGTTGGTGGACATGACTACAAGTAGGTACACAGCTACAAATCAGAAGAATATTATTACAATACGTAATTGGTGCAAATAATCTAGGGCGGATTCTCTTCACGAAAAGGAATCAACACGGTTTGGAAGAAAAGTTTATAAGGCTGCCTTTGGCACAACTTGTACCTTGAAGGATCATCGGATGTCTGAAATGAGAGTCATCTGGATTTTGGAGATGTATGATTCTGCGGCTTTTTGTTGGATAACGGATCTGTATGCCTGAATGTGGTTGTGCTTTTTCACTGAGTGATGCGGAGATGCGGAGGCCATTTTCTTCGCCGCACAGTGGGCACAAAAAGGGCGGCCCAGGGCAGCTCGGCCTTTCGTAAAGCAAATTAACAGCCGGTGTCGCATCTAGTAGTCACCTTGATGCTACTTAATGCCCGCCTTGAGCTCCGATTTGACTGCACGCTAATTTGGTTTTGAATTGTGATCGACGTTAACAATGGCAAGCGGGTTGCGGCCCAGGCCGCCTGCAATTCCCGCAGAAAGTACCGAGTGCCAACTGGCTTTGCATATGTTGGCCCATCGCGGTGAAAGCATCTCTGCTGGTTTGCCATCTCAGGGTGATCTGCCTGCAGACCAGCAAGAAGTTGTGTTTGGCACGCCTCTGATCTGCGCGCGCTGCCGCAGCTAGCTCTTCCTTGGACGGCCCGTCTAAAACTAAAATGCTCCGGAGCCGCGCAGAGGGCTTCCTGTAGCTCTTAGCAACCTCTTGCTGGTCTGCAGGCAGATCACCCTGAGATGGCAAACCAGCAGAGATGCTTTCACCGCGATGGGCCAACATATGCAAAGCCAGTTGGCACTCGGTACTTTCTGCGGGAATTGCAGGCGGCCTGGGCCGCAACCCGCTTGCCATTGTTAACGTCGATCACAATTCAAAACCAAATTAGCGTGCAGTCAAATCGGAGCTCAAGGCGGGCATTAAGTAGCATCAAGGTGACTACTAGATGCGACACCGGCTGTTAATTTGCTTTACGAAAGGCCGAGCTGCCCTGGGCCGCCCTTTTTGTGCCCACCGTGCGGCGGAGAAAATGGCCTCCGCATCATGCGGCATCTCCGCATCGCTCTCGTTTCAGACATCCTTCAAGTTGTGCCAAAGGCAATCCTTATAAACTTTTCTTCTTGAGGGCTCAAACTTTGAGTCAAAAGTCCCAAAAGAATTCTACGATACTCACGGAAAAAAATATGGCACAGGCATTGCTGGAGCAGCGTTTGGGCTAGGCTGGTTCTTCTTCATGGACGCTATTGTCACCGCTCCTGCCGATACTAAGATCGGTTTTACTAAATATCTCCCGGGCCTGGCGGCAACAGTCGCACTGATACTAATTAATTCAGTTCGTTTGGATGAAATTAGCTCTGTGGATCCATGGAATGATGAAGGCGTTTACTGCAGATCCCGAACATGGGTGCTCGTAGCGTATCTAGTGTGCGCTGCCGCAATCGGAGGAGCTACAGTCACCATGCTCACAGCAGGGGCAAGTGGTATAGGAATTGCAAGTGTTGTCCAAGTAGCGTCTATTCTGGGTGGTGCGCTCCTATTCCTTGTATCTAGATCAGAAGGGGAAACGGGAGATGGATCGTATGGGTTATTGTAGAGAGTGAATATTAGGCTGATTGGAAGGAATGTGTACTTGTCGGTAATGAATCTATGGTTGTAAAATTACATCTTGGTACAGCGTATCTAACAACGTCAGAGGTTCTAAAGATAGCGTGCTAAATATATATTTGTGGAAAGGAAATACAAAATCGGGAGCAATAAAGTATAAATGGTAAACTTAAATAGCTAGTGCCCGCCACCGCCTCCATGTCCTGCTGGTTGGCTTCCTCCTTCCCGTTGCTTCATGTCCTCTCTGAAATACGCATTTAAGCGTGAGTACTGCATAGTAGTTAATTTAAAGGAGTAGTTAATTAAGGGATTAAACAGACTTTGATGGTCTATTCTAGAAACCTAAGCGGAGAAAAAAAAATGGTCGTCGTCGCGACTTACCTCTTTGCGATGTAACAGGCATTCTAAGTAATCCTGACGGAAATCCTGGCAATCTTTTGGGTCTTCAGCTTTTGACATGCACTCTGAAAAGCTATTCCAAAGAGGGAAGCACCTGCGCCAAGAAATAAAATATATAACTCAATTTCAGAAATGGGGGTAAAGCTTGACTACAAAGAGAACCGAGAGAAGCCCTGATCAATCTTTAAATGCACACACCTTCCGGGCCCTCCATTAATTCCAAAACCACTAGCCATTCTATTTTATTTATTTATCTCTATCCCTTGAAAGATTAGAATTCTAAATTCAGGCCTGTTAATTAATTTAAAAGCAATTGCCTATTTGGAATTGTGAAATGCTTTGATGAGGGTTGATTAACAATTTACAATAGCTAAGAATGCTAGCAGTAGATTGTTATAAAGACTGTACTTCGTCCTCGCTAAACATTTCCACGAGCTAAAATTCACTAGAAGCTGAGATCAAAGGCTCATTATATTGCTAGATAACTTTGAAGAAGATCCTGATGGTATTAACCAAGCAACGTTTGCCAATTAATACGCTTTTAACTACAGAACAAAGCTCATTGTATAAGTTTGTGATCTGTTGAAAAATAGTATACCATAACACTCTCTTCATGTATACACGACTTAAAGGTATTTTTCCTATCCTGCCACTCTACCACATATGGATGCTACTATACCATCTTCTATCTTTTGCAACCTGATCATGTTTCTGCTTTTTGATCAACCGACCAACCTGACGCCTCTTTCGTTGTCCTTTTCTTAAACAGATGTCCGGCGTCTTACAGGCCTTCCAGAGACCATTGAAGTCTGCCTTGAAGCCCCTGCACCCATTACAGTCACCAAATTCAACCCCTTTGGTACCATTCTAGCTTCAGGGAGTAGCACTGGAGATATTTTTTTATGGGCGTGGAGCACTCGAGGCATCTCTCGTACCTTTTCTGGAGCCCATACCAAGCCAATAACGAGTTTACTTTGGAGTAGTGATGGCAGACAACTAGCTTCTACGTCTTTAGATGGATCTCTGGTGATTTGGGAGGTTTTATCGGGCTCTAAAATCGTTGCTAAAAATTTAGAGCGAGGCGGGATACTTCATGTCAGTGCTGTTCTTTCTACCGATTTTACTTCTCCTAGCACAGAAAGTAACGGTGGTAATGATATTTGGTTGCAGAAATTAGAAGAAACTAGTTTGCTACTATCTTATGAAGAGAATGAAGCCCAAATCATCAATTTTAAAGACCTAAATGCCACTACTCCCGCCCCTTTGTTAGTGCCAGTAGCGGCTCTAGAAGGTCCTAGCCGGGGCGCTCGCCTACTCACCAACGCCGCTGCAGCAGCTTCGGGACAGCGAGTGGCTTCTTCTCCATGCGGAAAGTATATTGCTAGTGCTGCTCGTGGGGTTGTATGCTTGATTTCAGCATTGGATCTGCGTATATTAGATGCAGTCAAGATAAAGGGTGTCCCTAAACAAATAACATCGCTGGTATTTGGTCCTGGTGGAAAGCAATTGCTCCTAGGCACCACTGACCGTTTCGTGAGGATATACAATATAATCACTCCATCGTTAGAGACCTCTGATAATGATATACAGAAAGAACCTCAAGAACTGGCACGTCCTGGTAAAGGAGTGGATGTGGAGTATTTAATAGCGGTGGTGCCAGGGGATCACTTTTTCCCTGAAGGCTCTTTCATTCATCAACAAAATAGGAATCTAACCACAACCACGACTCCTACTACAACAACACCTTCTGATTTTACGGGAGTAGAGCAACTCAAACTAACGAGATTGTTTGACGCGCAAGTAGAGAAACTATCCTGGGGCGCTTGCGCCTTCTCCCCTGATGGTCAACATCTTGTCACGGCCATTGACTCTTCTTCCAACGAACATGTGATTTACACGTGGAATATTCCGCACGGTTATGCAGAGAATACTTTACAAGCTGGGAGTGATGGTATTGTAGAGCTGACGTGGCATCCAGAACCGGCACCGATGCAGTGTTTAGCAGTAGGCAAGAGCGGTAAAATTTATGTATGGGCAAAAGTAATGACACAGGACTGGAGTGCGTTTGCGCCTGATTTTGAGACGTTGGCTGATAATAGAGAACATATAGAAGAAGAAACTGAGTTTGATATCGAAGTAAAAGTGAAAGTTGGAGATGATGATCACGAAGAGGCGGTTGAACAGGCGGAAAATAAGAAAACTAAAAAGAAAACAAGTGGAAAGAATCAGTCTATTGACTCTCGTCCCAGTTCTACAGATATGTCTGTAGAAGATGAAATAATTGATATTGAAAGCTGGGATTGGCTAGATGCAAAGATAAAAAATCACACAGCGATAAATCTATTTGATGGTGGTAGTGGTATTGAGCTCCCTTCACATGAAATATGGAAAGCTGGATGGAGTGCAGCATGCACAGCAGGCCCGTTGCTTCATTTACCTGTTATTTGGCCAACAGAAGCAGTGAAAGACGTAGAGAAGGAAGAAGAAGAGGCTGTGCTGATGGCTGTGGATGAAATTGAAGGTGCCGGTGGCGGTGGCCAGGAGGAAGAGAAGTTGGATGGCTTAGAAGAAAATGGGGAGGGGGAGAAAGAAGAGGAGTATACTGACGCGGCGAATAAGAAGGCTAGAATAAAATAATACGCTACTCGTTGAATTTGTAAGAATTGAAAACGTTGAGAGCGCTGCGGTTTTGCATATTGAAGATAGAAATAGAGACCAAGAAGGAAGATATAGCAAAAGGATACATTAAAACTATTCTAATAAATTTCTGAAAAATATTGCAAGCGTAGAACGCGCTTTTCGAGACAATAACGACTACTATTTATTCTCTCGAGCAGTTGGAATCCATTGGATCAGCGTGTTTTTTTCGGTTTCTTTCGGTTGACTTTGCTTTCTATGCGATGGATAGATTGTAAATAAGCACATTTTTGACTGCTACAACGTAATCGGCTCAGATGCAGGCCTCGAATGAGGATACTGTCCAAGATGCAGGAACCTCTTTTGATTTTGGGTGGTCTCTTCTCTCCAGCTGGTTGGGAGGCACCCCACAGCCAACCTTGCTACCAAATTTAACAGGAAATGGCTCTCTACAAGCCCTGATTTATGGTGAGATAAATGTTTCTTACAAATTCAGGCTTCTTTGATTTACTACTTTTTTGATCCCCGACCAACAACACGTCTCAATTGTCCTAACCTTTCCAAATTTTCTTTTCTTTTCCAGAGGAACAACCTGATATATGGCGTAGTCAGGTGCACGCTCGTGAAGTAGAGCGCAAAAGCACAGTCCATCCAGGCTACCAGCAATCCCTCGAAGCAGCTGCCGCTCTCATTCAAGCTCGGCGCGAACAAAACGATGCCGCCCCTTTGCTCGTCAATCTCGGCCCTTTATGGTTTGACCCGGTAATGAATAATATATGGAAAGCATCTACCTGGGAAGAGGGAGATTGCCCTTGGGAATGCCCTCCTGGCCTCGGATTATGCCCTCTAGATGTCGTCTTGAGCGTGTGTTCCCGCCTGCATGAGCACCTCTCTAAGAAACCTAAAGAAGGCAAAGGGGCCCCGTTTGCTGTCCTCCACGCTCGTACCTGCACTCAAACAGCGGGTAAATTAGTTACATTCCTCGCTACGTGTCATTTGATCTATTCTTGTGGATTTTCTTCAGTAAGCAATGCTGTGCGTGCTGTGGTCCCGCTACCACCCGACAAAATCGACTCTGCTAGAAGGCTCTTGCCTGGACAAAAACGGTATTGTGAGTATCTAACATGGATGTTACATAACCCCGATCAACTGCCACGTGATATAGATGGTACGCGTGGTACTATTATACTCAGTACAATCACTTTCAGCAAACTTTCCATCTTCGCTCCCAATGGAAAACTGATGGTGACGGGTGCTGGTCCAGAGCAGCAACAACAACAAACTAGTAAACGGCAGCGTTTTGCGTGGTTGGGTGGTGGATCTGCCAGTGAACATGGAGTAAATACACCAATTTCAGCAGGTGGTGGTGGTTTGTTTAGACAAGCTTCAGGGATGACTACTGCTTCATTACAAGGGGGAGGAAGCTCTACAGCGAGCACCCCCCGAGGCGGAAGCACCCCGGTGCATGGTACCTCCATCACAGATTTAGCAGCTCTCACTGCCAGCCCTGCAGTCCACCCTGGTCGCATCATGATGACTGTCTATTGCAGAGGCCGTGCTATATGGACAGGTGGTGTTGCACCAGGTTCCGTAGATGAAGAAGCTGATATACTTTCTTTTGATTTGGGTCGAGGCGGCAGAGGTGTGGCCATCCGTGGGGATGTGGTGCTTGCGATCTGGTTTGAAGATCATAAATCTGGATGGGATCGACCTGCTGTTGCGTACGCCTTTCATACAGGGTTTGTTAGTCTTCCCTCTTTTGCTTCTAGAAATATCAATCACCATGGACAGCTGAACAAAGAGGAAAACAACCAAGGGCCCTTGGAAGGCACTTCTTCTTTGCACACCGCTCCTTCTTCCTCTTCTTCTTTTTCCTTTCTCGGAGGAGGAGGAGGAGGAGAGAATCATCAGCATCGTGTCCGTGTACACGCTCGTGAATTAGATGTAGAAAACCCTAGCTATGCAGATTTAGCTGAGAAAGAAGGGTTTTATATGGATATGCATATGAAATCATCAGAGGAAGAAGAACGTTTTAGGAGTATGTTACGAGGTGGAGGTGGGGGCACAGTGGCATTAAGTAGAGCATCGATCGCAACATTAGCTGCTACAACTCCACATATACTGTCTATTCCAGATATTCGGTTAACTTGGAAGGAAGCTATGAGTACGACTGGTGAGTTGGATGCTGGTATGGGTGGGATGGCATTCTCTCGGCATAGGACGATTAAAGAGCTACAGCAAAGACATCACGGAAAATCTAGGGGGGCTGGGGGTTCTACAGCATCAGGAGCATGGTTCGATTCTTCTCCTACTGCCTCTACTATCTCACCTGCTGCTGCTGCTCGTGGCAATGGTGCTGCTATGCCTGCTTTGACTGATGTGTCACCTGTACCGTCACCTCCCCACATCTCCCCTCGAAGAAGTTTAGGTCTTGGTAACGATGTAGACGAGCGGGAGAAGAAGGTTGTGGAGTTGGAGATGACGACACCGAGAGATCGCACGTATAGTAGTGGAAGCAGTGGCTGCGGTGGTGGGAGTGGGTATAGTAGTGTACTTAGTGATGGCGGTGAAATTGAAATTGAAGGTGATAGTGGTAGGTTAGATTATAGCAACAGCAGTGTTAGCAAGGAGAAAAAGAAGAAGAAGCAAGACAATGATAATGTGAGGAAGAAGAAAGAAAGTCGTGTTTCTTTTGAAGATGAGTATGCTTTGCAACAAGGCGAACGAGGAGGAGGAGGAGGCGGGAGCGGAAATCTTGAAGAAAAGGAGGAGGAAGAGGAGGAGGAAGAAGGCGATGCTGTAGCAAGGGTTGTTAGTGGTAGTGGAGGAGGAGTGGCAGTAGACGCATCAAACAAAAATAGACCTGTCTCTTCTGTTTCTACTTCACCGGCGTCTTCAATGGCAAAGAAATCACCTCCCCCGCCGCCACCGCCGTTGCCTGGTAGTGCTGCTGGTGGTAAAACACCTCCTCCCCCTCCACCACCACTTCCTGGCAGCAGTAGCAGTACTCCTGGGAAGACACCACCACCTCCGCCCCCACCTATGCCTGGTACTGCTGGGAAGACACCACCACCTCCGCCCCCACCTATGCTTGGTAGTGCTGGGAAGACACCACCACCTCGTCCGCCTCCACCCCCACCTTCAACAGGCGCTGCTGGTAAGACATTTCCTCGTCCTAGCCCTCCTCCTCCGCCACCACCTGGCGGCATCGCCACCGCAGCTGCTGCTGCTGCAGTTCGAACTCCAGCTCCAGCTCTTAAAATGCGTGCTTTCTACTGGTCAAAAACGAAACGTGCTCCCCATACAGTATGGGATGCTATCGCACCAGTGCCGCCTCTTGTAGAACCGTATACCTCGGCTTTATCAACCCTATTCTCAGTTCAACCGACGTCCTCAAAAGAAAATAACCCTGGCGGTGCCGGTTCTGCACGTCGACACGCTGCAGCTCCCAGTGTCCGTATCATCCCGTTACCCCGTGCAAACAATATTTCCATCATGTTGACTCAATTCTCAGAATTTAGGGGCACTGAAGGAATCAAAAAAGCACTTTTAACAGGCAGCCCCGCTCTCACCAGAGACCATTTAGAAAGACTTGGTCAAATTGCGCCCACGCCCGATGAAGTCAAAGGGTTGACCACGTACCGTGGGTTACCTTCGGAACTATCCCCACCAGAACAATTTTTATTAGCCATGACTGATATTCCGAGACTGCACGCGAAAATTGCGGCATTGATGTTTGTTCGACAATTTTCTAGTCTTTGTGAAGATGCCTCTGGTGGTTTGTCAGTCTTGCGCTCTGCCTGTGAGCAACTACAGACGAGTAAAAAGTTGCAGAGAGTGCTTGCTGCAGTGCTTGCTTCAGGGAATGCGATCAATGCTGGTACACATCGTGGTAATGCAGAGGCTATTAAATTGGAGAGTCTATTGAAATTGGGTGATGTTAAAGTGACTTCCCTGACGCCAGCTGCTGCTGCTGCAATTGGTGGTGGTGGTAGCGTTAATAAGAGCAGCGCTGGTAGCAATACTATCAGAAGTTTAGCTGCAGGAGGGAAAGCTGGAAAAGTAGGTGGTGGTACGAGCACTTCTGCTGCTCTAGCAGCCACTGGAGATAAAGTTAACAGTGACGACAGCTCTTTGTTTTCAAATTCTGCTTCTGTACCACCCCCACCTCCTGCTGCACGCACCCTTCTCGAGTTCATTGCATGGAAAGTTTTACGTGACGCACTCGTAGAATCAGAGTTTTCAGTAGAACAAGCAGCGAGTGTAGCTCGTTCAGGCTATTTGTTATCCGAGCTTGGGTGTGTGGGTGACGCTGTACGAAGGATGCAAGGTGATGTGCTGGAAGCTCTGAAAGCTTTAGATACTGGTATGGTGACTGTGAAACGGGAATTAGAAGCTGAAAAGAGAGAAGTATTGAATACTCGTGGTGGGATAGCAACGTCGCCCCTCGCAGGAAGACAAGCTGCATTCACATTGAAAATTGAAAACGCTGTTGTTGACAAAGGTGGTACTGAGTGCGCTACTAATGAAGAGGGAGTTCAGATACAGGGTAAAGAAGAGGCAGTTCCAAAAGAGTTATCTTCCTTTGCTCAGATGCTGAGTAAGTTTATGGAAGAAGCAGAAGAGCAGCAACGAGTCTTGCAAACTGCTGCACAAGAGAGTCAAACGGCTGTCGGCGCGACAGTCCAGTGGTTGGGAGAGTCCTCGGACGTAGATGCCTTGCCTGTATTTCAAGCCGTGAGAGCATTTGCAGCTGATTTTGATCAAGCGTTTGCGAAAATGCACAAAGTAGCTGGGGAAGCTTTCCTTAGTGGTGTTGTTTTGTCAGCAACGCCAGGCGGTGATGGCTGTGGTGGTAGGGCTGAAGACAAGGCAGAATAGGGATTGTGATAAGATTATTTGCATTTGGACATACGTTGAATATATTTAATGACGCTTTGATTGTAATGTATGAGATTTTAGACGCCTAAACAGCATGAGGTATCGTTTCGCTCAAGTTTCGAGGTTCAATCGGTAAAGAGGCCCCCCCTCCTTCGATGGCACTGAGAAATTCCTGGGTCACGTCGGCTCTCATAGCGTAGGTAAGTTTGGCATAAAAGTGTATGAATTTAAATCAGAAAGGAAATAAAGAATTCTTAATTGTATAGTAGATTTATAATCGGCATATCTGCCTTGATCGCCGGTATTTTTTTGGGACATGTCTGCAAATTCTATATTGGCTGGCTCCATGGTGAGCTTGCCCAGCAAGTCAGTTGGCAGGGTACAGCAGTGCAGCGCTCCTCAAAGACCTGCTTTTGGAAAAAACTTCATGAAGGGAACAAGCACTAGATTTACTGGACAGAGCTTGCAGATGGAGGCCGGTTCCATGACTGGCTCTCGCAAGGTCACCGCTATGGCTGCCAAGGGTGAGAAATTAAATGATTTTTGAGTTCCGATTATTTGATCATCGGTAATTGCACTATACAATGTGCTATATCTTCAAAAATATAGCTGGCAATTAAGCGTCATAATGGCCTAGCCATGAGCATGCAGCAATGAAAATGTATTATTAAAACTGTCTTTATCTCACCAAATATATTCCCTATACTCTGTAGTCTCTGGATATATCAAGCTTGCTTTGGCTGCCGGTAAGGCCAACCCTGCCCCTCCAGTAGGTCCCGCTCTTGGTGCCAAGGGTGTGAACATCATGCAATTTTGCAAAGAATATAACGCAGCCACCCAGGATAAGATCGGAACTATTATTCCCGTAGAAATCACTGTGTACGAGGTAAGAATTTGCAGGATTCGTTTGTTGACGAAATAATGGAGATTTGAAGAAGCATTTCTTCCTAGTTTCTAAACTGTCGGCCAGTGGCGGTGATTCTCATCTAACTTTCTATTTTTCTATGCTACAGGATCGCAGCTTTACTTTCATCCTTAAGACCCCTCCCGCATCTGTCCTTCTCAAAAAGGCAGCTGGTATTGAAAGTGGATCTGGAGAGCCCAACAGAAAGATGGTCGGCAAGGTCACCATGGATCAAGTCAGAGAAATTGCAAACATCAAATTGCCAGACTTGAATTGCAGTGATGTTGAAGCAGCAATGAAGACTATTCAGGGAACTGCTAAGAACATGGGAATTACTGTAGACGCATAGAAGCATTTAGAATAGAATAATATAGATACCAGTAGTAAATATATGGAAAGAGATGGAGGAGAAATTTTTTATCGCTACTTCTCTTGGTTTCTCTTTTTCTTATAATCTTGATACATATTATTCCCTGCTCTACGTAGGTCATTGAAAAATGTGGATAGGAAATCATCACCGCCAATTTTTATATGAGTACAACTTGTAATGATAATGCAAAACATATAATCACTTTATTTTTACGGGCCTCGGCTGGAGCGGCAGAAGTTGGTGCTGTGTTGGTTCAAAGTCTCAAGAAGGGGCAGATGCAAAGAGTGACAATGCATAAAATAAAATTTATATCATTTTGGTGACTATAGGGGACTTTAATGTATTATCATAAGCTTTAATACTGGCAAAAGCTTGCGTAAACTATTGAAATTTGCAAAGTGATCACAAATCAATTTCCACAGTTGAACAACCCCTTTTCTATTAACGGCTTGCGCGTCTAGGTGATAAACACGTTGGCATAGCCATCACATAAAGATGAGCCGTGATTTGGCTCTTTACTTCTCCAACAAACTCGCTTCGGAATGGAGTGCCAGCAGCGTCGCAGGTCTCCTCTCTCCTGCTGTCGTAGAAGACATTAGCACCACACAAAAATGGGAAGCTCTCGATCCTCTCGTCAGGGTCCGATTGCTCCTCGCTCCCATGTTTCTACGTCGCCAAGAGCTCGCTGGTCTTCGCCCAGCATTAACCACCCTCGCCAAATCAGTTGTTGCTCAAGACTCTGATGAGTGGGTACGTGTAATAGCAGCTGCAGTAGGTTCATATGATGGCGTACTACATTTAGACAATGTTTTAGAACATAGCAAGCTGGTAAAAGCTACTTTGGAAGAATTAAAAAGGCATGGCACGGGAGCTGATCCGACAATTTTTCGACCATTAGAAGAAGAATATCTTAGCGCTGCAGTATTAGAGAAACGATTACCTGGATCTAGTGTAAAACGAAAACATATTCCAGAACATAGCCATTTTATACTACGAGATGCAGCAAAAGCTCCTGGCAATAGTGAACCTTCTTCAATTGCTGGAGCGATGGCAGCGACAGTCCCAGCAGCCGCAACAGCAACAGGAGCGTCTACTCGCCCACCTTCTTCTGGTATATTTAAACCATCTAAGCCGTCAGGATCTGGCAATTTAGCTGGGAAACCACCAATGGGACCTTCAAGGCTAGCAGCTCCAGGGGGTGGGGGTCCTCCAGGCGCCGGTAAGAGAGGCGGTGGCAGTGTTGATGTTGGCAGTGGCAGTCTTTTCATGGCTAATAGAAAACCCCTTGGAGGTGGTATAGCAGCTCGAGCAAGTGGATCAGCGGCGTTAGGTGGCAGTAAATCTACTGCATTTAAACAAAAGAAGAAAGCTGCAATTATAGATATCAACGCAGTAGCAGAACTCAACCAGGCGGCTGCGATAGAAAAAGAACGGAAACAAAAGCAAGATGAGAAGGAGCGTGAAGCAGCTGCGTCAGCGCGTTCTGAAGCGAAACGGGTAGAAAAAGAAGCCAAAGAGGAGAAGAAGAAAAGAGACATAGCGAGGGCAGCAGCTGCGAAGGAAGCTGAGAAAGAATTTGAAAAGGCAAAAAAGGAGGCTGAGGCGCTTGCTGCCATGGAGGCGAAAGAAGCAGTTAAAGCAGCAAAAGAATCTGAACGATTGCGTAAAGAAACTGAAAAGGAAGCTGCAAAAGAAGACGCAGCGAGAAAAAGGATGTTAGAACACGCTGAAAGGGAGGCACAGCGTGCACAGCGGGAAGCTGAAAAATTACAAAGAGAAAGAGCGAAAGCAGCACGTGCGGAATTAAAACGAGCTGCTGCTGCTGAAGGTGGAGAATATGGATCAGAACGTCCATTGAAAGCTTCTAAAAGAAATGCAGGTGCCACTGCAAGTACGCATACTCTGCCTAGTGCCCTTACCACCGCTCAGCAACTGATGGATTCTGCCGTAATTCAACCCGGAACCAACGGGGAAGCCCCTTTAGTCCAGTTACTGAATCCTCAAGTTGCATTAGCTGCTTTAAGAGAAGCTGAAGCTATGAGTCAGGGGGTCTATGGTGACTATACAGTGCTACAGCGGCAACAGGGTCATCAAGTGGGCTGCTGGGCTGCTGGTGATGATGAAGAAGACGAAGACGATGCAATGCAGAGGTATATTGAAATGGGAAGAGCTGCGGCTGCAGCTGCAGAAATGCAGCGGAAAGATGAGCGACAGCAGGGTGATAAGTGAAACAAATGAAAACGTTGGCGGAGGGCTTACATGATACGCAGTTAAATACAAAGAATTGAAGTTCGTGGCAGTTGGGTTTAATTAAGCGAAGAGAATATATTGCAAAATAGATCTATGTAGGCAAGTCAACCTTGTTTTCAAAAAATTCTCAAAAAATAAGCCATTACAAGGTTCAGTTCTGAGATGTTGAAAATGGAAAGTGGCATCCTGCATGGCATCGTCCGACGATTGCGCTATATTGTTGGCTTGAAAATAAAATAAATGGAATCAGTGTAACTGAGGTAAAATTTATTATCTACTAAAAATTCCAATTTAATGCAATCGACATAATGGCTTCAGTAGCATTAGGGCGTCGTGCTTTGCGACATCTGATCAATCTCCGCGATTTTCAACGATCATTGGGTTCCGGACCTCTGCAGCGCGACTCTAGGTTCTCACAGCTAACGGATTCTGATCTTAAATATTTTAGGGATGTTGTGGGAGACTCGGGAGTGATCGCAGATCCTCATGACCTGCAAATGTTCAACAGGTACGCACAACAGTCGGCAAAAAATCGCAAAATCACAACTCTCCTTTTCACTCTCTCTAGATAACTATCTCCCTTTCCTCATATTTCAAACAGAGACTGGATGGGCAAGTATGAAGGTCGTAGCCAAGTCGCTCTTAAACCCCGCACTACTGAGCATGTCTCTCAATTACTCTCTCATTGCCATTCCCGCCGTCTTGCCGTCGTCCCTCAGGGAGGCAACACAGGCCTTGTAGGTGGCAGCGTCCCTCTATTCGATGAAATAATCATCAACACCTCTGCAATGAATAAAATTGTCGATTTTGATCCTATTAGTGGTGTCTTAACCTGCCAAGCGGGATGTATACTAGAAGCGCTGGACACCTACCTGGCTCCTCTTGGTTACACTGTTCCTATAGATCTAGGAGCGAAAGGATCATGCCATATAGGTGGAAATGTCGCTACAAACGCTGGAGGTTTACGCCTGCTCCGGTATGGTTCTTTACATGGGAGTGTTCTAGGTTTAGAAGTGGTCCTTGCTGATGGTGCTGTACTGGACACGCTGAGCGTGCTGCGAAAAGATAACACTGGATACGATTTGAAGCAGTTGTTTATTGGAAGTGAAGGGACATTGGGTATAATAACTCAAGTTGCGTTGTTATGTCCACCAAAGCCACAAGCCGTGAATGTAGCCTACTTGGCCTGTCCGTCGTTTGCTGCCGCCACCTCAGCTCTTGGAGTAGCAAAACAAAAGCTAGGCGAGATTTTGTCTGCATTTGAATTTCTAGACCGCGAGTCGCTAGAAATCACATTAAAGTACCTTCCTGGAGCACGCGATCCTCTGCCGGATTCAAACGCTCCTTTCTTTTTAGTCGTCGAGACTTCCGGAAGTGACGCTGCGCACGATGCGTCCAAAATGGAATCATTTCTGGACGCTGCCATGTCATCTGGTGTTATCGTAGATGGTGCCATTGCACAAGATTCTGCGCAAGCTGCGAGTATGTGGAAATTAAGAGAGGGCATTACTGAAGCATTACGTCATAGAGGTGCTATCTATAAATACGATGTATCAATACCTGTACCGCTGATGTACAATTTAGTTGAAGATATGAGAGAAAGACTTGACAGTAAGTTCCCTAAAGGAGATAAAGGAGTTAATGCTATGAATAATGAAATTCCTTCTACTAATGGAGATAGTTCGACTGCTGTTGCTGCGGTCCCTCCAAAGACCGACAAGGGAGTCGGGGTCATGAATGAGATTTCAAATGATAAGTCAGATATCAAAGTAGTAGGGTATGGGCATCTAGGTGATGGAAATCTTCATTTAAACATCTCTGTACCTCACTATAGTGAATCTGTACGGCAAGAAATTGAGCCATGGGTATACCAATGGACATCAAATGTGAGAGGCAGTGTCAGTGCGGAACACGGGCTGGGAGCCATGAAGGCTGCAGCAATAGGGTACTCAAAGAGCCCAGTAGCAGTGAATACAATGCGCTTGATAAAAAATACGTTGGATCCTGAAGGAATAATGAACCCTTACAAAGTACTGCCCCCAAAAAGTTAAATTAAAAAATCTAAAAATTAACGGTGAAAATTTTGACGGCGGCAGCAGTTGAAGAGAATTTTTTTTAAGAAAATAGACTGTAAATAGCAATCAAAATAGGTATATAAATAGGCATTACTGTTTATATCTTTCGAGTGTGAATTTGAAATGAATGGTAAGGACGGAGAGAGAAGAAGAACGAATTTATAATTTATTTAGCAACGCTGGTGTAGGTAGGGACGACGTGTATGTAGTTCACGGAGAAGAAGAAGAGGGTTTGGGGGATTTGTGAAAGGTAAAAACATTAAGGAGTATAAATATATAAAGAAAAGAATGTTTATTTTTCGCGCTTCCTCGTATAAATAAAATTAAACCCACAGTAAGAATCTCCTCAACAAAACTCAACTGCTTGATATCGATAGAAAGATAAAACGGCACACGCTGGATAAAAAAAAGCAAAAAAAACACTGCTTGATTGATCGATTCACCTAGTATTCATCTGCACGTTCTTTATTCGCTTTGCTTATTAAATCTCTACAACTCTTTCAGCCAGTCAACGCTTCAAGAGCTTTCACCACCTCTTCTGCGCTGGGCCTCTTTCTTCTGTCATGATAGGTACACTGCTTGACCAAATTAAGCAATTCAAACATCCTAGGGTCATTGACAGTTCTTAGAATCGAAGGAATAGGTATCTGATCATCACCACTATTCAATTTATGTGAAATAATATACCCAGGATTCATCTTCTCGTACGGCTCACTCCCGCTCAACATAAACACAATCAAGACTCCAAGTGAATAAATATCGACCCCTGTAGAGACAACACTGTTATCCAACAACTCAGGTGGCATGTATGCCAAGGTACCTTTGGCTTCTGACGTCTTGTGTGTCGTCCCCAAGGCAACGACAGTCGTCAAACCAAAATCAGATAAAACAGCACGGAAACCGCGTTCGTTAAACTCAGAAATGAGCAAAACGTTGTTTGGAGATAAATCTCGATGGACCATTCTGTGAGAGGCGCTGTGCAAAGTGGCTAGACCCCGGGCAATATCCAGTGCAGTTTCTACCACATGCGCTACATTTGGAAGCTTCTTTATATCATTACCAGTCGAAGTACCACCAACTGTGTTTGCTGCTGCGGTCGAAGACAACGAGGAATATGGCGAGTTTTTAAAGACCCCGGCGATGACACGTTCTTGCAAAGTGCCCTGGTCTGCAAATTCCATTACAAGATGGACTTGAAGAACGAGAGAATCCAAAGGCAATCCAGCTGCAACCAAAGCATCATCAGGGTTAGAAGAACGAGGTGAGGTGAGGTCGCTATCGCCATCCTTACTAGAGGCATTTTTTTTTTTTTCGACACTGCCATTGACGCCAGCAAGAGCAGCCGTATTAGAGTTAGAATTTCTTGGAGAGATCGACTTATCCAATTCATTCCAATCTGGTGGGCTAAAATTGCCAGTTCGGATAATAGTAGAACTAAAAGGGGTGCGGCCAGTTAACACCTCCTCTGCTGCCGCTCTCAGTTTTGAGCCCGACAAAGAGTTTGCTGCAAATTCGTTTAAAGCAGCAGTGACTTCGTAGATACCAAATTTGCTGCCATCTCCTCCACTAGAAGAAGTGGAAATGTTGTTATGCTTATTGTTTTCATTTAAGGAAGGGGTGACAGCTCGAACAGCGGCAGCAGCACGATGGGGTTGCTCTTCAGTTGCGCTACCACCACCACCAGGTGACTTAATGTATGGTGTCATCCTTGCTGAATAATAGGTGATGACTCGAACACATGAAGAATGCTTCACTTTTGACATGAGTTGACATTCTCTCCATGCAGCACGGAGTTGTTTCCAATCAGTTGGTTTTAAATTTATCACTTTCACGGCAACAACTTTGCTACTTGATCGATGACGAGCTCGATAGACTTTACCAAAACGACCATAGCCAAGCTCATTTAAGAGTTCAAATCCTTTTTTACGAGCGATATGGACCTCTTGTGGGGGTGAAAAGTAGCCTTTAGCAAGCATCCACCATACGGTGGCACCAAGGATCGCGATGGCAGTCACCACCATGGCGTACTCTCTTTTTCTCCAGCGTGTATCCTGGAATACAACAAAGTCCGGTGGAAGGTCGTGTGTCACGTTACCTGTGCAAGAGAGTGTCACGTTAACTAGGCGCCAATAGGCATTTGGGGGCACAAAAGGGACCCATCCAGTATCATCAATATGAAGTCTTCTCTCGTCGATTTCTTTCGTTTTAAAGCTTAAGGGTTTGACAAATTTCGCTGTATTGACCATGGCGGTGATTCCATTAGATTCTGACCAACGTACGCATCGAGCATCAGAGAAAATTGCATCTCGAAATTCCACTCTGGCCCCGCCACCAGCAGCATAGGCAAAACAGGTATATGGGAAACTTGAAACGAAACAGTCATCCACCCAAAAATTGCGCTGGAAAAATTGAGCTCCGTCTGTAATATGAACTCTTCGAGTGAGCTGGTTGCCGTCAATATACATAAGAGACCCGTCGGGTTGATCGACGCCTTCCAGTATAACTGTGCGTCCCCTCAACACTGCAGCGTGGTATGGGATCTCTTTGTCGTTCAAATTCCATTTAGGGCTGTCCATGACGATTATATTGGCTGACTCGTCGTTCAGAGCAGCTACTAGCTCGGTTTGAGTGCGAACAGAAATCTGCATTGGAATGACGACACAAAATTATTATTTTATTATGTACAAATAAACCCAAAGGGGGTTGGTGCGCTGCTCCAAAATCAGCCACAAATATTTGCATTTAATCTTTGAGCATTAGATCACCCTTTAAAACTTGCCTGGTATCCAGACACCCTCGATGAAAAGCAGAGGATGATAAGAGCAACCAGCGCTCCGGGCACCTGCCGCCTCAGATAATCCACACACATGACTTATCATGCACGTTTAGTTTAGATACCACCAATCAGGGATCTTCTGCGGGGTTCTCTTTGCTGATCAATGACTCTTCAAGCAAGATGGGTGATTTGTTTTATAGTTTTGTTTTCCCACTAATAAACAGAAACCCTCACTGCGCAAAGAAACTTTTTACTAGTCTACTGCAGAATGGATAAGAAATTTCAATCTTTGCGGGATGAATACGGTATGTGGGGTAAATAATCACCTGCTGGTGATTACTCTAGCAGAGCCTCCCACTCATGTTGAGCGAGAAAGGACCATGTAAATCACAACGCCCAGTCGTATCAGCAGTCTGTATATTGTTACAGGTATATTTATTCTTGTTCTTTCATTGGTCCAAAGATATCTCTACATCCAGCCCAATCTCCTTTATCCCTGGCCTCCCAATACCCTCCTTTATATGCAAAGGCCAGCTCATTTGGATTTCTTTCTTTTCCCGCTGACGCAGCCGGCAAGACATCAAACCAGCGTGGTTTCAGAGGCTCCCCTAACTCTGCTGCACGTCTTGCAGCTCTTTGTTTATGTTCCAACCTCTGTTTCTCGCCATTTGCTTCGTCCCACATACCCCTTTCTGTGAAGAATTGATCTGGACGGAGGCGGCAATCTGTTGGAGCCACCTTTTTATCCAACCCAGGCGTGAGTTCATTCAATTGAATGGAAAAAGCAGTGAGATTGTATCGAGTAGGATCTGGTGGAGGTGGTGCTTTCCTCCATAATTCTATTGTCTTTCCATTTTCTAGCTCAGCAAGCACAGCGTCGTCCCAATGCCCATACACAAATGGCCTTTCTAATTTCTTTCCATCGCTATTCCGTTCAAAGTAACCTCGTACTTGACGAGGATCTTTATCAAACAGCATACTTGTTTCTTTAAACCGAACACGAGCTGTCAGTCCATTTGGTGAAAGATTCCGTATTCTCATTATGCCGCCATGATCTACATATATCTTTCCTAAAATAAGGTTATTAATAGACGTCGTCACTTTATTCCAAGCATACACGTCATCTCCACCATTATTTGTACCCCCATTATCAGTAAAAGTAAGTCTTAAGACACCTTCAGGCTTTAATTCGATACTGCGTCCCCAAAATCTACTCTTCACGTCTGCGTCAGCCTCTAGCCGCCACCCCCTGCCTTCAGCTGCTGCAGCAATGATGGTAGGATGATGACTGACTTTTTCAGCAATAAACCGAAAGCCTTTCTCGACGTGGACCAGCTCATACGTCTCACCAAGCAGTGGGTTAAAAGGTTTCGCAGTCCGTCCAACTGTGGAGCTATAGGCGGACACTGCAAAGGCAACAACACGAAGCATTCTGTCTACAGAGCGAGGTGGATACGTTGCTGCTTCATCCAATAATTCACTATATTCCATCTCTTCTGCTGATTTCTCCAATGCTGAAAGAGGTTCGTTAAAATACACAGGAAGGCAAACTCTTGTTAAATCTTTGCCCACCATTTCCTTAATTAAAGACCATAGAGAGACGGATTTTTCACGTTGTTGAGGTGGAGGGAGGCGATCACGACGATGTGGAGGTGGTCCTTCAGCTACAAGCCATTTTGGAGGCGGCTTTACAAGTTCTGCTGATGGCAGTGTCGGTGTTGATGTCAGTTCGGCTGCAAGTGCCATTCCCGCACTCTGAGCAGTTGTAATAGCAGCATCCGCAGCAGAATTCTCTTGTTGTGACTGTAAACTAGATATAAACGACTCTCCTGCTGCTTCCAGCCCTGCTGAATCAGTCAAACTACTACTCCTGCTGTGCATACTGAGCGCTTCACATTCAAAAAACTCATCTTCAACTTCGGAATCGTTGCCTTGGTCACCACATACTCCATCCCTCTCAACACACTCTGCGTCACCGTTATTACTCACAGACTGTTGATCCGTATCAATTTCAGTACCTCCACTGCCGCTACCATGAGCACTACCACGGGCACTACCCCCACCCCCACCAAATCCACTACATTGTCCTTCGATGACCAACGCCGTCTCAAGCTGTCTTTTTTCATTCTCTAATCTGTATACAACGTCTAATAACGCCTGTCGTTTGATTTCTTCAGTCGCTGCGAGCTGTATGTACTGTAAATCGTACTGCTCAAGCACCCCCGTCACATACTCAATTGCTTGAGACGTAACTCCGAAAGAAGAAAGTGTGTTCTGAACTTCTCGCAATTTTTGCGAGTGCTCTTCACTATGCACTGACAATGCAGTTGTATCACTAGCAGGGGTTATTGTTGTAGCGGTGTGAGCATTAATATTCGTACGACGTAAAGCTCCGGCTGCTGCAGGGGAGAGACCATTCCATGCCCCCTTTGCTGAGCGCAATGCCTCCCTCCAAACCCAACGGTCCTCCTGAGACTCTGCCCTTAAAGTTAACGTAGTGGTTCCACTATGAACATAGAATTTTCTACCGTCTGCATTGGAGTCTCTAACACTGCCTACTTGCATATGGACTTCCATACGTGCTTGTGGGAGCCGTGCAGGGGAAGATGCTCCACCATTTTTGGTATTCAGCGTGCGAGCGCTTTGGCTCTCAAGAAGGCTAACTTCAGCGCCAATGGTGAAAAGCTCCCCTTGCTGGCGGAGAGAGTCTAAAAGCTGGGCTACATTGACAGCTGTAGGTCCGTAGACCTTGTAGTATTTGAGTACACCGTCTTGGAGGACAAAAAGACGTGGCCTCCAGCCGAAACCTATGAATTTTAAAAGCACGCCAACGACAATCTATAGCCAGAGCAGGTGATGAAAGATGGGAGAGAAAGAAGTCAGTACAATGCTTCCATGGCAGATTATTCAGAATTGCGTGCAGAGCGTGATGTATGGTGTTTGAAAAAGCTGAGTGACCTCGATATACGAGACGAAATACAACTTACTTGAGGGTTTCGATCGAAAATTGAAGTATTTGGAATGGAGAGAGGCATGCGCAGTGAAGGCAACCGTTTGATTCCTGGTTTCTCTTGTGATTCTACAGATTCGTCTTCAACTCGTTTTTGTAGACCTAGAGAAGTGAACGAACTGCTGAGCTCTCTCAACAAGGGCATGAAACCAGCTGAGATTGATCGAGGTGGTCCACTGTTGGGAGAGAGAGTTGGAGTGACGTCCATGGTGACGTTGTTTGAGACGTTTGTAGAGAAATCCCAACTGTACACAACTACTGGAATTTTTTAAGCAGACATTTATATGACCAATAAAATGCTTCCTTTGTATGAAATTATTAGCACCAATTAACACCCTTAAGAGGTGTGAGGACCTATCCTAGATCCAGGAAATCTTAATATAACCGAATTTGTGTCTGAAAGGCTCTGAAAAGCTGTGACTTTTGCAGATGCCCGGCAGAGCCGCTGCGGGAGGCACACTGTTTTGAAGAAGATACCAAAGGGTCTTAGACCAAATGTTATTGTATTTCCATATTTTTATCGCGATGAAAAGCCATGAAGCTCGTCCTGCTCGGAAACAGGTAAGCAGAGACACAAATTTCTCACTTTTTCTATTTTTATTTTTTTGTAATTTAGCAGATTCACATCTTCAGTCGATCACATCTTTTCTTCTTTTCTCGTTTCCCCGCGTAGGTCGAGGCACCTGTCACAGGATATGAGCACACCAACGACATGGCTACATACAACATTTGGGACGGGAGACGTCAAAAAGCTCACCGCCCACCTAAAGAAGGACGTGGCACAAAATTAAAATCAGAATACAAATGCAACCCTGATCTAGACTCAGGATACACACGTGGAGAACGCGCAGGATGTTCATATCACTGTATATACTTTGCCCGTGGTATCTGCCACCACGGTTCAGACTGTAATTACCTCCATCGACTACCTACCGCCTCAGATGAGGTCAAACATTTGTCAGAGCCTCAATACGATATCTTCGGCCGTGACCGTTTAGATGAAGAAGGTGCTACGAAGCGTATAGGCTCCATTTCACGAGAATGCACTACTTTGTACATCTACCTCGGTGGAGCAGCAACTCAACCTCAAGCAATCCTTGCTTCAGCGGTCACCGACAGCTTCTCACCTTGGGGACCTTTAGACGACGTCAGCGTTATCCCTAGTAAAGCAATAGCATTTGTACGGTATAAATGGAGATCGAGTGCAGAATTTGCAAAAGCTGCTATGCATCAACAAACTCTAACTAATATAGATATTTCAAAAGCAGATCACGTTTTGGATGTGAGATGGGCAAACGACGATCCAAACCCAAAAGCACGTGCGAGGGTCAAACGACACCAAGAAGAAGCCATGGCACAAGCGTATCTAGATGCATTAGCAATTATGGATCCTGTAGCGAAGAAGGCAAGGTTGCATGAGTTAAAATTAGGTAGTTCGTATAGACCAGGTGGAGTGGCCTCTAAATATCCCAACACGAATGGGCAATACTATGAAGGATGGGACGCACGTGCCCATGCTGAAGTGGCAGGTGAAGATGGTGGTAATGGTGGTGATAGGAGTAAAGCTAGTGTACTAGTGCAAGATAAAGCGATTAGAGAATATGAAGATGAAATTTGGGGGAAGAAAAGTAGATACCAGCAATCATGGCGGCAACACCAAAGTGGAGTTGGGGTTGGTATTGTTGGTGAGTTTATAGCGGAAGAAGATGATATAAATAGGTATTTACCTTTATCAGAGGATGATGATGTAGGGTATCCTGAAGAATATACTTCAACTGCTGCTGCTGAGGTTGCGGAAGGTGGTTGCGGAAATGAGAAGAAGGTGGTTGGGGAAATGCCAGAGGTGATCGAGGATAGTGCAGTAGAGACGGAAGGAGATGCGTTGGGATTGCTTGGAGGGTACGGATCAGAGTCAGATGGATAGAAGATTCAAATATGTAATTAGATTAATAAATGTAGATTAGGAGAGGGGGGCTTTGCTTTGCCGGTGGAGGCGGCAGGGAGCTAGCTAAAATATAACATTAGTCGATATCCCCCATCCGATAAATATTAAAGTTCTAAAATATTATATAAATATTATTTGTAAGACATCCGTAGTGCAGCGAAGTCGAATTCTTTCCTCAATGGCAGTGGATTGATCGGATTACATTTTCGTTATAAAATGAGTCGAACTCCGCTTGAGTTGCTGGGATTCCTTCCCCGCCCTCCTAAAGCAGATGCAGGAGGCGTTGCAAAGCTCCTAAATGGGGAACTTCTGGCTTACGCTTCTGCTTCTTCAGTAGTCGTTGTCGATGTGAGTTTTTAAGTCGTCACCGCTCACTCGCTATTTTGATCCGCTGCTGCTTCATCTTTATAAATATCTATCTTCCTTCTTCTCATACAGGTACGCTGCATGGACCAAGCTACCGCTCTTGTAGGTGGACACACCAGCGCAAACGTCACAGCACTAGATTGGCACCCAGTCACTGGATCGGCAGAGGCCAAAACTGCTCCACTGTTGCTCCTTGCTTCGGGCGATACTGATGGCCGAGTCATCATCTGGGATGTCCTTCAAGGCACACCTATAGCAGCTCTGGAGGATGCATTTTACGCTGGGTTCGGGTCTGCAGATGGTGGGGCACGAAGAGCAGACAGTGTTCGAGTTCCGGTGAAGGCCTTATCATGGTCAACCGCTCAAAATTTGCTTACAATCTTACTGGCACCTGGCTATTTATTGCTTTGGGATTACCGTAGTGGTGGTGTTATTTGGCGAAGGGATTTAGGTACCTCTGATGCATTTAATTCTTTGCAGACAGATCCATGTGATAGGCGGAGAGTGGTGTTAAGTACTTCTCAAGGTGCCTTTGCTGCTTTACGATTTGACGCCCCCTCTGTGGATAAAATCAAATATCAACGATTTCAAGCTGAAATTTCAGCTTCTGGAACGCTTAAATGCGCGTTACCCGGTACGCGTGATATCTTATTGTTATTATTACAAAGAGAATTAATTGCGTTCGATTTGGAGTATGGACAGCCAGTTGCTTCAGCGTCACTTCCCTCTGGGCTGCCGGCATTTGATGCAGTGCTCGGTAGCTTTGGGCATTCTGTTGCTGGAGTTTCACCTTTAGAAGCTGGTATAGATGCCCTGTATTGCTCTCATACAGATGGAAGTGTCAGTACGTGGCAAAGAAAGCAAGACTCTTTGGTGTATTCTTTAAAAAGTCATGTTCCATTGGCACCAGCGGTGCTCACCAAAGCAGCAGGGATTCTTTCTAGTGGGGGTGGTGCTTCTGGTGCTTCATCTTCATCTTTGGTAGCAATCGTCGTTGGAATTTGGCCTTCTTCTGATATTGCGTATATCAGCGAGGGGGAAGAACGGGTGCCGGCGTTTACTATTGTAAAAAAGAAACTCTCGCGGTCAATGAGTGACCACAGTGAGACTGGTTCTGGTACTGTAAGCAGTCATATACCTGGTCATATTAGACCGCTGTTACCTCCTTCCCAGCCGGGTTCACCTCGTGAAGTGGGGACCACTGCTGCTACCACCAATGCGAGTGTGCTGGTTCTCGCCTTGGCAGCAGATGGTGCCCTGTGGCAATGGCAGCTGCCCCTCCTCTCTGGTACTATTACCGCCACCGCTGCCACCACAACGAAAGCTGTTGAAGAGAGTTCTTCTTCCAAGTCCCACCAAGAAGCGAGATTATTAGGCTGTCATCACTCGTTGTCGCACACCGTGACTGCATTCAGCGCCTTCCCTGGGATCCTTACTTTACCTAGCAGCACCACCAGCACCAGCAGCGCTTCTACCGATGCTTCTTCCACCACGACGAAAACAGCTGGAGTGTGTGTAGCAGGCACTGCAGCAGGTACTTTAGAACTCGTCACCATTCAGCATGGACGTCTTGCCCCACTTACCTTATCCGTAGCATCTACCCTCGCTGTCCACCCTCAATCGACCCCGGTTGCGGGACTACGATGGTTGGGGCCGACTTCTCGGGTAGCTTCGTTTTCAAGTCAACGATCTGAATCTACTGGAGATTGGGTGAATACACTCATGATGACTGATTTCAGGTCTGGAGGAAGTTTCTCTTTCAGAGATGGTGGTCTAGATAAGGGGCCTCTGGCTGGACTACGAGCCTCTCCCAGTGGTGCGCATTTATTATTACTGTTTAATGGGCTTCCTTCTGAAGTTTGGGCGACTCCTGAAGGTGCAGCGCCGTTTCGATTACGCCAAATAGATTTGAATTTCACGTCTGTTGAATGGATCTTACCTGAAAAGGAAGAAAAAAACGAGGATGATATGGTTGCATGGAAAGCGCCGTCAGCTCAAGAGCAAACTACATCCTCATTCTCCTCTATTTCTCAAACAACAACGACCCACGAGTCTACACAACAGCAATCAGTTCAACAACAACAAGAAGAACAACCGACAAGTCCTAAATTCTCTTCAGAAGACTTTCCAGAAGAAAAAATTGTTTTCACTTTGTCGGATGGCAGAGTCGGTGTTTTATCAGTATATGGTCGCCGCATTCACGATACAAAGCCTAGAATGCCTTCATGGCCACAATTAGCTTCTGGAGAGTTTCGTGCTACGTGTGCTGCATCGTACGGCCATCTGGTATTTCTCGGCGGGTCCGATGGATTACTAGTACGATGGGACACACTTTCTGGTCGTACTTTGGCAGTCGATGCCGGGTGCGGAAGAATCCATGGTTTGGTCGTTGCGCCCATAAGCCAAAAAGATAGCGTTGACCAAAGTGAAATTGCACGAATTGCTGTTTTAGCCGCTTCTGGAGCGTATGCAGTGCTTGCTTTAGATATTACTGGCCAACTAAGACCAACGGCGGCGACGTGGGCAGCAGGCGGGGCAACACTTGGTCGTGCTCAGGGCATTGATTGGGTGCCGTTACCCCAGCCGTACGGTAGTGGATGTGTCCTTGCTGTAGCTGTAGAGAGTGGATCGTTAGCTTTAGTCGATGTCACTGGTAAAAGGAAAGCAAATACTGGTGGAATAGATACGAATAAAAATATCTTAGATTTGGCAAGGCCACCTAAACTAGGGTCTCCTCTTTTATTGCCTCGATATCTCCGCCTGGTATTGAGAATTATGATTCAGAGAGGGGTTCCTGCTGCATTACTACGCAACGCTGTAGAGGTAGCAGCTACACAGAGTGATGACTACACCAGCAAAACTTCTCCTACATATATAAAAATAGAATCCGAGCTGAGAGCTCGATTGCCACGTGGATGTGCTGCTGCATTATTCCCCACAGCAGCAGGCTCAGGAACAGGAATAACAGAGGCGATGTATAGTAGTCCTCGATCTACAAGTAGTGGTGAGATCCCTGCGACAGGCATCATGGCGGCACTGCTAGAATCCGGTGCTGGTCCCGGTTGTGGTCGGGGCAGAGGTAGTTCTATGTTATTAAACTCAGGGGTGGTTGGTGTTGGTAGTCCTGTGGGTAGTGGTAGTGGCATTGAGCAAGCAGCAATGAAACTTGGTTATAGTGGCTTGAGTGGAAAAAGCGGTGGAGGTGGGATGGAGGCTAACAAAATGGAAAAGTTGAAATCGTTCGGTGGTGCAGTGAAAACTATCGCGAAAGATGTAGCTTCTGTTGGTAAAGATCAATTAAATAGACGACTTAGAGCTGGTAGTGGGGCTATTCCTGATGATTTCAATGCCACTGCAATGAGTCCTTCAGCTTTGTCGGCTTTCCCTTTGCCGCCCTTATCTCACGTGCCTCTTGGTGGAGCCAACCTCAGTGGCGGGAATAACAGAAGAAGCAGTCTTGATGAGCGTTGTTGTGGTTCTTTGGTTGATGTCTTGGCGAAATGTGCTCAGTTACGTTGCGTAGAGTATCCATTAAGCGATGGTGAAATGGCTCGTTATGAAATGGCGTTAGCAAAGGGTAGTACAGCACAGCGAATGGAGTTGGCAGCTGTGATTGGTGGATGTCCTGAAGAAGCGATATTTTGGCAAAGATTACCTGCTTCGCTTAAATATTTAAAGAATTGTTATACGGGAGGTGCTGCGGGTTGTTCTACTACTTTGCCCTCCGGTGGTACCGGCGATGCGGCTCAAAATACTGCTGCTACCTCTTCTGCTTCTCGCCTTACCACGAGCAATACTAATGACACACCACCAACGACAGAACATGTATCGCCATTATTGCTCTGGAATAGTAAAATAGAGCTTGCAGAAGGTACAGAACGGTCCAGTTGGCATGCAAAACTTTCCCGTCATATTTTCGAATCTAGTGAATCTTTACAAGAAAAGCGCGTTCTTGAATTCCTTTCTTTAGGCGATTTACAAGCTGCAGTAGGGTTTTTACTAGCCTCTCCACCTGGCCAGTCAGCTCGATTCTATAGAGATGCATTATGCACTCTGGGAATGGCCTTTGCGTGCGGCCTGTCAAGCACCAACACCGGTAGTGCTTCTAGTGCTCCTAATAACAGTGGCGGAAGTCAAGTATTGGATGCAGCAGCGCGAACGCTCTTTGTTCAAGCTGCGAAGATCGTCTCTGCCAACGCTGCCGGTGTTGGTGACACTCTGCTGGGTGTCCCCTTAATGTGCGCTACTGGCGAGTTCGATGACGCAGTGAGTATCTTACAAGATGCAGGTATGTGGAGTTACGCTGCTGCGTTAGCTGCTGGGTCATTGACGCATGCTGCGCGTGCTGCGCCTTTGGATCGATGGGCAACACATATCGCTGACGCAGAAGGGAGAATGTGGACGGCTGTTGGGCTGTTGGTTGGTGCTGGACTAATTGGAGATGCGGCAGAATTGTTGGTGCAGAATGGATTGGCAGATGCGGCTGCAGCATTGATATGTGCTGCTAAAGAGGAACAGATTTCTTCAAATGGAAAGTCTGAAAAGATAAATGGTGAAGCGAGTACGAGTCAGGAAGTCGTGGGGATTGAGATAGATGAAAAGACAGCTGCTGCAGTGGAAGCGAGTTATGAACGCTTCATTTCGCATATTTTACAGAATATATAGAAAAAGAAAAAGGGAAAAAGTAGAATATCAAGGTAGAATGTAAAGAAAATACTTTGCCAACAACTAGTATCATACTAGTATGCGTCACCAGCGGTCAGTCAAGAGGCCCACTTGGCATCCCTTGAAGGACTTTAATTTAAAAGTTTGCATATTGCTACAGAGGCTTCAAAGATCAAGTACTGTTTTGGCAAGACTTCGAGCTTTAATAGCAACGCAAAAGTAAAAATAATTCAAGTCATTTTTCGATCTGATCAATAAAATTAACAGCTCCATGAGTTGCTTTACATTCTACATCTTCAATAGACAAGGGGTATGTCAATATTATCACGAATGGGCACGCCCAAAACCTGTCCAGCAAGGAGCAGGCAGCATTCAAGAAGACTTTAAATTGATGTTTGGAATGTGTTGGTCGATGAAAGCCTTTGCAGCAGCTGTCAACCCCAAAGAGTAAGTAATTTTCTACGGAATATCAGCAACTTTTAAACCACCTATTAATCATATGTATTCAACCTTCTATTGCAGTCCTAAAAAACAGCAAATGGGGGCCCCATCGAGGATTGGCGACGGTAGCACTTTTCATACTTTTAAAACAGATAGCTATAAACTACATTTCTTTGAAACACCATCTGGACTTAAGGTAAATTTCGTTTGAACACTTCATGAGGTGCATTTAAAAAGCTAGGAATAGCCAATCAAACATAGATAATAAACATAGCTGACCGCCACCGTCGAGCCCACCTCTCTTGATTTTATTTTATTTGTCATTGCAGTTTGTTTTAAACACAGGGCCAGCGCTAGGTAACATGGATGATCACCTGCAGTATATTTATAAGAATTTCTACGTAGAATTAGTTGTTAAAAACCCAGCCTATATCCCAGGAGAAGCCTTTTTGTAAGTAGTGATTACTTCTTTATTTGGACGCCCTTTTCACCCGGCCTTTTCCCTTCGCCTTGCTGCCCCTATGTACTTGCTACAAGAAGCAACCCGGGCCAGGAGATAATAACATTTACTCATGTATTGCTTTCCCGCTTTCATTACAGGTTTGAGACGTTTACAATAGCCCTTAATAAGTATATGGTTGCACTTGGACTATTATCTTAACACGCCGTTCCAACACGCCGTCCACCATGGTGTCCATGGACAAAAATGTCTAGAATGAAAATTTAACTAAATTTAACTCCTTCGACTACCTTTCTATCATTTTAAAAATATACATTGAAGTACATGTACATGTATTTAACACAGTGAATTGCATACAATAGATCTACTAGCCAACCCAAAGTTAAGGATATAGGCCCTCTCTCAGTAGAAGCTACCAAGACGCTCGCCTTCAATTTTTAATTACTCACCTCTTCCACCAAAAATTAACACTCGCAGACGTGCTTAACGATTTCACATAATGCCACCACCTCACTGGGATATATAGCATCTCCCCTGACTCTAGAACACAATCAAAAAATGGTGCCGAAGCGTACAATGGATACTCCGCCATCCCGCTTCCACCTTCAATTTCTATTTTATCGCTGCTACCGCCTTCGGTGCCCTCTGAGTTTCTTCCTTTAGAATTCTCTTCTAATAAGGGATGCGTATCTACATCCACAGGGCTAGTATTCAATGTCAAAGAACTACCGCCACCACCACCACCACCGCCACCGCTGCTGCTGTTCCCTTGATGTCCTTCCTCTTCACCCCTACCACCAACACAAACTAATGCGTGGCTTTGCTCTGGCGAATACAGCCTTACATATTTTCTACCTACCACCTGACACAACAGATTCTGTTCAGGATCAGTATGTAATGGTGTTACCGTGCCAGATGGACCTATCCATGTATTCGTTGCGTAGACTGGTTGACCCAGGGAACAATATTCCGGTTGATGGATGTCTTGGGCGAGACGTGGAATTTGAGCTACCAAGTCGTGTTGAGCTAAATACACACAACTTTTATTTTCGTCACCATCGTCTTCTCCTTCTTCTTCTTCATGTTGGTCTTTGCTTTGGCTTTCAAATTTCTCCTCCATACTTTTTGGTTGTGTAGAGACTAAATGATTGTCTAAAAAATCAGAAAAGAGCATTAATTGTTGTCCCCACCCTTCAACCATATAATTTTTACCCACCTCTACCGGTACCGTCCTCGCCCCTGCATGCCGTCTCCAATAGTCCACCAGTTGCCAATTTTTTAATGCTGGCCAGGTATTCATTGCTCCAGAGATGACGACTGGGTGTTGAGGGAGCAGGTAGTCGGTAGCGAAGGCTTCTAACGAGAGTACGTGGTGGCGAGGGACCGGGTGGCTTAGAGAGGAAGAACCTAGAGAACCTGGTGGAAGAGGCTGCGGTGGTGGTGAGGAAAGAAAGGCGTTATCACCCTCCATTTCTAGTTTTTTATCGGGCACTAGATAACCAGCTAGGCTATCTACAGGGCTATTATTATTGGCATCACTATCATTCAACAATGGTACTAGATCTGAAATAAAATGAGACACCACTGGGCGCCACAAGTTTCCGCCCATCAAACACGCCAGGTCAAGGCATCGTAATGCCTTTTTTCTACGGTTTTTCAATTCAGACACCGTCTCAAGCTCAACCAATGCAGATAGCAAGCAAGAAAATGAGTATGCGTCTCGCCATATGAAAGAAATGTCCTTCCAAATACCAGTATGAAGCTTCTCCCAGAGCACTGTTTGACATGCCGACGCCAACATTTTGATTTCACTTTCTAGTTTAACATCATGATTTCGCACTGTTTTTTCATCTCTCTGGCTCTTAGTATTGCCTCTACCATCATGTATATATTTAGTTTTCAAATAATCCGTCCAAAGAGCTAAGAATCTGTCCATCAAGGAGGCAACAGCAGGGCCTCCGCCAGGGCAGTGGTGTTTCAACCCAAAAGACAGCTCTTGCCATTCTGTTGAATATTTCCAAAACAGAGGCTGCGTAACCCAAGGAAGCACTCCTTGGATATCACCACCAGAAGAAGAAGAAGGATTCGATTCTGCAGACATGCATTCTATCATGAGCTTGTTCTTCCTTTCTTCCTCCCCCACACGTGAAGCTACCGAAGCAACAATCAAATTTTCTTCACTCGTCAAAACCATCATTTAAATTATTTTATTATTTCTCTTCTTCTTCTTCTTCTTCAAAAGGGAGTATATCAGGGCTGCTTATAGCACTGGTAAAGTTATCTATAAATATATATTCTTCGTCTTCAGATGTATGACCCAGGGGATCTACGAGCTGTACTGCGTGAGCGTGCACAGCGTCGCCCAGTGGGTGTGCTTCTAAAGGCCTTACTGGTGATGGCGATTGCTGTTGTCGTTGTTGGTCTTCACTCGGATTGACCTCAAGTGTATGATCTAGTTCACGTGTTTGCTCTTCCACCTCTTGTTTATAAGGAGAAGGAGAAGGCGACGGAGTGATGGAGGATAAGGGGGAAGGAGGTTCCTCGTCGTCTTGGTGTTGCTGTTTAGGAGGTTTAGATAGGTCTAGATCTTGGAAATTAGCTTGAACAACAACGAATTCAGGTTCAGTAGTCGTAGGAGTAACGCCGTTGTCTTTGGTTTCTTCCTCGTTCTCTGAGTTAGCTTTAATTAAAACTGGACTGAAGTAACAGGTGTCTTCGGCAGTTGCCGGGAGAGCAAGCAAAGGTGAGGAGTCTACCACTTCCTGTTGTTCTAGTTTTTCTACAATTTCTACTTCAGTAGCTTTTATGTCTTTATATTCGGAATTTTCAAGATCCAGAGCAGGTAATACTACTTCATCCCGTACTTTTCCTCCGTCTTCTTCTTCTTGTTGCTCTTCGGGCTCCGATTCTAATTTCTTGAAGATTTCTTTTACTACTTCTCTAGTAGTGCAGAGTTCCTCGTTCTCTTCTTGTTCTAAAGTTTCAACTTCTGCCTTTTCCACGGCACCTTCCAGTGCAGGGGGAATACTAGGAGGAGGAGAGAACGAAGGCTGTACTATTTCTGCTGCTTCTGCTGCTGCCAGTGTCACGCCAGCAGAGAGAGAAGCCGAGTAAGCTAGAGCTTCTGCCTGAGCTGCTGCTGCAGATTCTGCTGCTAGTTTTCCTGGAGATACACCACGAAGGATCGCTTCAAGCTCACCCCAGTCTTCCAGTTCTTGAATATCGTCTGCGCTGCCTGCAAAAGAGAAAAAGAGAAAATTAGAAGACGAGCTCAACCGCCGCTCAGATCAGAGGGAAAAATACACAAATTCAGTAATCTGTCTTACCAATAAATCTATTGTTCACGTGAAGCTGTGGCAATGTATGGTTGTTGTCGCTATATTTTAGCATATCAACCCTCCGGTGGGGCTGTTCTGACAAGTCGACCTGCAACAACAAAAACAGTGGTGATCAGAGTGCCGTCGATCATGACAACTTCCTTCAAGGAATAGTGCTAAAATAAACAATGTACGCAGCAGCAAACACGCACATCATCGTAAGGTATTTTTTTAGAGTCTAGAATGTGCTTTATCTTAGTTATATCCGATCGAACTTTTAAAGTAGCAGCAAAAGTTGTTGAGTAGAGGATGACAGTAGATGGAGTCATCCCTTTTCTCAGATGGCACGACCAAGAGCCTTCGGTTTATAATATAATATATAGAGGAGGGTGAAATCCTCACTGAGCTTTGCTGCTTGAAAATGGGGAGGCCCAATCCCACTCATTTTCATTCTGCAAGGTTAAGAGGCGCCAAATTTAGGCCATTCCTGGCAAAAATACTGAGCCAAATCGGGCGTTTAAAGTCTTGTTGTGTTACAACTTGTGTAGCTGAGAACATTTAGGAAAACAATTCCTATCCGGCAAAATTGATGCATTGAAGCTATCGAAACTTAAAACTCAATTACTTGCGTTTCGAATCAGATGGTGCGATGAAGGCCCTACTGTGGGGCATGCTAAGCGTGATGCTTTTTTAAAATAATAGTGTTTTCTCGTGTTAAGCTGATAAAATGCACTACTGCGAACACACCGAGCCAAAAATTTGGTCAAATTTCAACATGAACTGCTCATGTTTATGCCGATTACATGTGGCCTGGCCCACCCCCATAGGCAGTTCCTTTTAACCACTTGAAAACTGGTGTCGTGAGACGGCAGAAGTTTCGAAATTGAAGTATGATTACAATTAATGCATTAAGAATACAGTTTATTGTCCAGAGCTGCTTACCGCCTCCGAACGCAGAAGTAGCAGATAAGGCTGCAATAGAAGCCCAGGAAGCACCAGAGGCAGCAGCGGTAGCAGCATGGGAAAAGGAAGAGCGGCAGGCGCAGCAGAAAGCAGCACGAGCCAAAGCCAGGGTTCCCATTGCCGTAGATCCCAACAAAGAGCAACATAATGGTCTGCAAAGCATGCTTGAGCGTCCTTCAGCTCGAGGCGGTGGTAGAAAACGAAAATTAAATTCCCGTTATGAGATGGGAGGCGCTCTATCTCGCCACCCCCGCCAACCAGTCATAACGGGAATACAATTCTCGCTCCGAATTTAACTTTGGCTCCTTGGCAGACTTGGCAAGAGTTCTGTACTGCTTTGCGTGGTGCTTAAACAGAGAGGACATCTCGACCGTTGAACATACATGAAATGAATCAAAACTTTTAGAAAATAGTACTAGTGAATGGGGAAAAAAGAAAAACTGGAAAACACGTGTAGATGGTGTTTCGAATAGAAGAAAACATGTGTTAAAATATATAATCCTAGAATAATAAACTGGTAATTTATTTTTTTAACAAAAAGAAGAAAGAAAACCCGCCCACCCCCATCTGAGTTTTAAAAAGAGGGTCTGCAGCCAGCAACCCTGTTGGCCAGGCGAGGGTGGACCAGCATGGCTGATCCTCGCATTGGGGCAAGGAGACGCCCAACCCTTCGAGGCACGGCAGCCGGAGCAGTGGGGCCATTGCCTGGGCTATCGGACGGTGCAGGAGCATCACAAGAAGCCCCCGAAGCCTGGAAAGGGCTGCAAGGGTCCCCGCCGTAGCTTTTCTCTTCATACCATTTTATGCATTTGTTTTGGTGTAAGAGGGCATCCATCTGTTTCTTGTTGTTGGGGTCGCTCGTCTCAAATGGGCCAGCAAGGGCACCGATGATGAGCTTCCCACTAAAATCGGACACGGTACCCTCACCACTGTCCTTATGCGCACTGCAGAAAAGGAAGAAAACACGAGAAAGGTGAATGAAATCCTAATAAAAAACGTTTATAAATAAAACCAACAAAAAGAAACGGAATAAAAATTTAGCCAGAACCGACGACGTACTTAATGAAAGATACCAAGTCAACAAGCTGAACAGCGCCCTTATAATCCATAAGATTTTTGTGCTCAACCACAATAGCACAATTATCTGCGATGGCTGCTGCGTCCACTTCTCGGGACAAGCCATCAGGGCCAGTCACTCTTTTCTTGCACCAGGCCCTAACGTTGGTATGGTTCTTCTCCAGTTTTTCCTTTGCACGTGCCACGAGCATGCGTTCATCACCCGAGTTCTGGTGCTTCTGCCAAGCCTCGATGCTTTTAAACTGCAAAATCAAAAAGAAACGAATGAAGGTTGGCGGTGAAGTGGTGAAAAAATTAACTATTAAACAAGGAATGGGGTTCGAGAAAAAACAAAATGCGACATGTAAAGCAAAGAAGCTTACCCTATTTTCGTAGCTCTTTTCACTGCGTGGGACGACGATGTAAGTCGCCCCATCGCGAAGCTCGACATCCTCTGGTGATACCTCCTTCAGGGCTTGAGGATCGAATCTTTCAAGAGGCACCACAGTTTCGCCATTTTTACGCTCCACCGTTCTAATAAAGCCCTCGCGTGATGCCCTTTCCAGCACCTTTACCTGGGACGGGCGCTCAGGATTAAACTCGAGGGGAAAATCATTTTCTGGATCGGCCAGAAGCAAAGTAATGTCGTTGTAGAACTTGGGCGTCGACATAGCTGCAGGACACGCGAATAACAATATCAAAATGGTGACCAGGGCCACCTAGAGGGCCAGAAGTAGATTGGCCCTGGATCCTTCTATTTTAAATTCTAGCGCCGGTTGTTTCACTCTAGCCTATAGCCTTCTTCTTCACTTTATGATATAATCGAAGAAATTCTTTTCTATTAATTCATTCATTTGCAGTGTTTGAGCAATTCGTGAGGACTAAATTTGGAGCTCGTCGCTCTGGACCTAGATCAGCTGAAGATGTTGAGATGTCCCAAGGCCAGTGTCACACGTGGGCAGTTTGTCAACAACACCGGTGGTTGCAAGAAATTCCTCCAATTCCTCAGTAGCACCTTTGACATCAAAATGACTGGACATAACATTCTTCTCTTGCCATGCCCTCGTTGCTATTGTGATGTGAGGGTTTACCTCCTCCGCGGTGAACCGATCATCGTTGAAAAACCGCTCCCAATCAAAATCAGACGGCATTCCAGCATCAAGGAGGAATCGTAAAATCTCGTCGAGATCTTTGAAGATTCTATCCTCAAGTTGCATGCATTGTTGGTCTTTCAGCTCGACTCCAGGTGAGGAGAAAGGGCCTGTGTGCTATGGTGAGGCCGAAGAGGCTGGAGCCTAGTGACTGCAGCTGCGCTGATTCCCTCTGGACATCATCTACCTTTCACTTTATCTGTCGTCCCAGCAGCTTGCAGCTGGAGGGAGCTGCTGCCAAATGGCTTGCGAGAGCTGATCATGCTGGAGGCTGGATCCCCAAAGCTGCTTTAGTACCGGGTATAGAAGATGACGATGGCCTGTTACATGTCAACAAAATAAATAACTGCATATAAACAGTAGAGGCGTTAAGTATGTCAGGAAACAGAGTGTGATGATCTTGATCAGACCCTGAATTGCTTTGAAGTTTAATATCAGCTTTTTCAGTGAAAACAAATTGCATTGCTAGCTATATTACTGGGATACATATTTCTTCTAACTCCGTTTTGGTTGCCTGCTCCGACCATTCCCCAGGACAATATGATGGAATGCATTTTAGCAGTATTTCAAATGAAAAGTTTTCAAACTTTCCTTTGTTTTTTGACAGTGGCGGGCTTGCTGTTTTGACATTAAAGGGCTGATCGAGCAACATAACCTTCATTTCAATTTAGTATATCATTCCAAAGAATATCCGACAGACCTACATGTGCAGCAAAATTTGAATTTAGCTAGCATTGATTTGCAGTGCCCTCACTTTCGCCCTACAAACGGCTCTAAATTACCTACTGAATGATCTGCGGTGCTTTCGAAATCTACTAGTATGTTTATATCAACGGCCTATACCTAGCTTCCCTAAATCCCATTTTTAATCCTTCCCATCAAAGATCAACGGTCACCCCGCTGACGACGGCAATAGCAACACAACAACAGCAATAGCATCCCTTCTGTATATAACTATGCCCATCGCAAATATGATGTCCACCAAGGCAAAAGTTTCAATGGATCTAGAACAATTCCAACCTGCAGCACTCACCAACATGGGAGGCGGCGACAATGGAGGCGGTGATCATACACCAAAAACTCCCAAAACAACTCGTCGGCATGCAAGCTACGCTCTATTATCGATGCTTTTATTAATACTACAAGGTACAGTACTGTCCATAGTGCTTCGGTATTCTAGAATAAAGGCAGGACGTCGGTACCTCCCTTCAGTAGCTGTCTTTATCTCTGAATCGATAAAATTAGCTATCTGTCTAGCTGTGCAACTCATAGCTCAACCACAAAACGCACCACCTTCCCCATCTTTTGCATCCCTCACTGCCGCGAATGGTAGACATCCAGCACAGCAACAACCGCAGATAGTAACTCTTAGCAGGCGTGTTGGCACCGCCTTTCGGCAAGCCCTCCCCATGGCCCTCCCTGCTGTCATGTTTGCATTTCAACAGGTCCTTCTCATCGCAGCAGCTACTTACCTAGACGCAGTCACCTATCAAATCTTCAATCAAGCGTTTAAGCTCATACCCACAGCGTTATTTGCTCGTTGGCTGTTAGGTCAACAATTGGACAGTATGCAGTGGGCGTCAATGCCCGTTTTAGCACTGGGCGTTGCGTTATTCTCGTCACTGTGAACAACGGCCCCGCAAATGAACCTGCAAATAATAGAAAGCCAGTATCTCAAGCAAATTGGCTTATAGGCATGGTGTCCTGCTGTATTTCTGGCCTTAGTTCGGCATTTGCCGGTGTTTATTTTGAAAAGTATGTCAAAGGAAAGCATGCACCCAATCTGTGGATCCGGAATATCCAATTATCTGTCTTTGGAGTGCCATTTAGTGCAGCGTTAGCATGGGGCAAAGACAGAGGGTCTATTCTCCGCCACGGGTGGTTGCAAGGATTCTCTGCTTCGACCTGGGCTGTGGTTGCTCTACAAGTTTTTGGCGGCTTGGTAACGGGTATGGTGGTAAAGTATTGTGATAACGTAATTAAGAATTTCGCTATTGCTGTGTCAGTTATCTTAACTGTCCTGGTAGCAATTCCACTGTTTGGTCAGTTTCCATCAATTTTCTTTCTCGTCGGTGTCGCCATGGTATTGCTTTCAGTGTTTATGTACGGGAAGACTTTTGTTATTGATTTTGAATGGGTTTTTATGAAACTAGGGCAAAGGAAGAGGATGTTGGGTGTGTGTGGTGGAGGTTTAATTGTGTTTGCAGTCATGAGATGGGCTACTTTGTTTGAATTCGTGTTTATGAACTAGTCGTGGTCTTGCCGGCCTTACAGTCCACCTTATATTGAACTTTTTACAATTGACTTTCTTACTCCTCTCTTCTAATTGATTCTATGGCACTATTGTGTCTAATATATCCGATTTCGTTGGTTAATAATAAAGAAAATTACTCTTGATAACGGATGGTAAGCCTAACTTTGCCAATATTGATGAAAAATGACAACTACATTAGTCTTTTTTTCCCACCCATCCAGTACCCAGCATAGATAATTGGTGTGCTCAGAGTCTGTGTTACATTAAAATAGTCGTGATATATTCTCAAGGTGACCCTATGGAGCAATATATAAAAGTATCATATTATATTAGTATCATATAATACTATAATAATATCATATGATTCACTAGAAGACCACGCTGAAATGTTTCTTCCCTTGATGCTGCTGCTGCGGCTGTCTACCGTTCACTTGTTTAACATTAATGAGTATTCTACTTTTCATATAAATCTCAAACTCTGTACTGGCAATCTCGACCATGGAGAGCTACCCATCATTGGTTATATTCCTGTCAAAGGATCCTTTTGATGCATATTTCTCAGTTGTCCACACGCAGCAGCTGCTTCTAAACCCCTGGTATGTCTCACAGTCGCAGCTATCCCCGCTCTCTCCATACTGTTCACAAAATGTTGAACAGATCTCTTACTAGGACGGGAAAATTCAGACTCATCCACTGGGTTCCAAGGAATTAAATTCACGTGGCTTTTCATACTGCCATACCTGCGTAACACCGCCACCAGCTCTTCTGCACATTCTGGGCTATCGTTGACACCTGCTAACAACGTATATTCAAAAGTAACACGTCTACCGGTCACCCGGAAGTACTCTGCACAATCTTGAAGTAGCGCGTGGAGTGGATAGGCCTTAGCTGAGGGGACGATGCTTTCACGTAGCTGTTGATTTGGCGCGTGAATGGACACTGCTAACGTGGATTGAGTATCGTAATTTGCAAGATTACGGATAGCGTTTGGTACCCCAACTGTACTAATTGTTATATGCCTAGCTCCAATACCGAGATCTTGATTCAGTACGGAATGCGCCCTCATAACCGACGGTAAGTTTAGTAAGGGCTCCCCCATACCCATAAAAACCACGTTACTCACACGTTGTCCGAATTCTTCTGCTACTGTAAGCACTTGATCGACTATTTCATGAGGCATCAAATTTCTTGCAAAACCACCTTTCCCCGTGGCACAAAAAGTGCATCGCATTGGGCAGCCAACCTGAGAACTGACGCATACTGTTAATCTTTGAGACTGGGATCGATCTGCGTCTGTATCGAGTGGAATTCCTACTGTTTCTACTACGTATCCGTCATGTAATCTCAATAAAAATTTACGGGTGCCATCTGCTGCGGAGACTTCATGATGTTTTATGGATCGACCGGTAAGAACACCACGGTCAGTGAGAGATTGTCTCCATGCTTTGGGTATAGTGGAAATATCATCCATAGAACGAGCTCCTTTAAATAGAGCATCTTGAAGTTGTTTTGCTCTGTATTTGGGTTGGCCGTCAGCAACAGCAAGGGCTTGAAGGTCTTCTAAAGTGCGAGCTAAAAGGACTTCACCACTGCCGTATTTCTGAGCTTGCCGGACAATTTTATCTGCGTCTGCTAAAGCTTGGTCCACTGCAGCAGCGTCGGCAGAATCCCAAACGCCGTCGGTGATTCCAATTGGGCGGGGAGGCAGGGAGGGAGCAGCTGTATCACCAAAAACTGGAACTGTATCTGGAACAGCAGATGCAGCAAAAGCTGAAGCTACATTTCTCGATGCAGATGTTGCTATGGTTGAGCGGGTAGCAGAGAGACGTTTCGCTATATAAATCGCATGCCTAGTGGTGCGATTCATCGTGGGCAAAGTAGAGAAACGCAGGTGCAGGACGCTTTGCACGGTTGATACATCCATTATTACACTATTGCATATCCTAAAAAAAAATTCTCTGTGTCAAAATTGAATGGGTTTGATTTATAGTGGTCTCGAAAAAGTGTTTTCGCTGAGAGACAAAAAAATCGAGTGGTAGAGTCATTTCAGAGACGTGGCTGGAGCCATGCTTATGTCAAGCCGGAGTCACCAAAGAACTCAGATATGAACCAGAGTCCAGCGTGCGGCATCCTGCAAATAGGAATCAGTCACCTTTTCTTTCAAGATCACCGCCGGCTGATCACGGAGATTCTGCGGAGCATTACCTCGGTGTTCAGCTCGGTCTCATGTAGCTCACTCGCTCTAAAGAATTCGGATTGAATGGTATCGTGGATCTGGATTACTACTGAAACAGCTTTCCTCTTTAACTCCTTTTGGAGGTCAGGGCCTCCGGCCGCGGGGAAATCTCCGTCGACACCTTGATTGTTGCTTAAGTCTCGAGCTGTGAGGAACGCCTTCTAACTTCTAAGCCACAAAGCAAACAGAGAGCGGATTTTTTCTTTATTTTTCTTTACTAAATGAAACAGTGGTCATGATAGAAAATCAAAGATAAAATTAGATGCAATTGTTGTCAGCTTTATTTTTTCTTCTTTGTCTTTGTATCAGCATCACTCTTCCTTTCGAGAAGTTGTTGTTTTGCAGCCCATACGTCACCTGGTGACGGCAAGGTCACAACTTCATTCATGCCATCTCCATATACCTCCCTTGGCAGATCACGTGCTAGAGAAGAGTAAGGGCGCAATGCCAACAAATTATACTTTACCATAGATAAAATAATTTCATTGCCACTATCAGCATCTCCTTTTCCCAACTTCTCCTCGAGCTCATCCCGGAGCACAGCATGATGGGGCGCTTTGGTAATGCACTCCAGCACCGTCTCCCACTGTTTACTAGTCCAGCGAGGGAGCTTATCACGCTTTGGTATACTTGCTGGTTTGAAACCTTGCCTAATTGTCGAGAGTGAGTTTGCAACGACAATATCCAAGGCAGACTCCCAACTTTCCTTCCTCCTGGCTGTGTGTACACACCGCTTCAGCATTCCAACATTCCCACCGCATCGTTCGTAAATAGCTGGCCAATGTTCTTCTGCCCCAGGTGGCACTGGATATGGTTCAGAAGAAGAGTTGATGATACCAGCCCAAGATCCCTTACCACCATCACCAAGAACGAATTCCCGAGCCTCCTCTTCAGTCAGGTCCCCGATGACCTCTATCTCGAAGTTGCCCTCGGCCAATCCCTCTGCAAACGCAAAAAATGAAAATAAAGTTGATAATGTGGCAGCACAAAAATAGTGTCAGACAAGGAAAGCAATGAAACCTACTTTCAGCAAGCCAGTTGGCTAGAAAATAATCTGAAGTGGCCAAGTACACGTGCACGAGGTTATTTTGTTTTGACATAGCTACTAGAAATGCCAGCAAGCTTTCAAGCTGTGGCTCCGCAGGACCCGGCTCCTTCCATTTCATTAGCATATTTGCTTCATCTGCAAGTGGAAGATTTTAGGAAACTTAATTCAAGGGGGACAAAATTTTCAAAAAGCGGTGAAAACAAAATTGAAGGTTCTGCTCGTACCTATCACGATCACAGGCTTTCTGGGTAGTGACTTCAAGGTTGTAAACACAGCTTTCAACTTTTTGATCGTTTGATTTAAATTTCCCTCATCCTTCTTAATTAACTCCGCCAATTTTGCCAAATTAAATGAGACGTCTCCTACCTTTGTGTTTACCCCGAGAGCCACGGAAACATTTTCAAGAACGCTTTGAACTAAATCTGGGAATTTGAATAGCTTTAATAGACTATTTTGATGTGAAAGTGCATCGCAGAGAGCCGTGGAGATCGCTTCTGGACCCTTCACTGATACTAGGCGGCTGTCGATGTATAAGAACGGCGGTGCAGTCTCATCAGCTTCAAAATGGTCAGCAAGCTCCCGTAAAAATCTCTGCAACGTAATAATCGATACAAAAAGACTATTAAAACAACTGTACAAAACAAATTGATCTTGTTCGACTGCGCCAACACCTCCCAGCAATCTGAAGAATTGTGCAGAGGAAGGCTGATCTTACCGTTTTACCACAGCTTTGAGGCCCAACCAACACAGTGATGGCACTGGGTTCACCACTGAGTTCCTTCTTAAACTCGATCTGCTCAGTAATTCTGTTGAAGAAAGTGCTGCTTGCTTCTCCTTTGCTTATTTTCTGCGTATCATCAACAGCACTACCGCTAACAGAATAAAGGAAAGCACCTGTAGCTAGAGAGCCTAGAGCTCCAGCTCCCAAGAGCCTCATATATCTAGGAAAGGAAGAACCGGGTTGCCAAGAGGAGAGAAAGGAGGAAGAAGATGAGGAAGCAGAGCTAGATGCTCCTGTTGACGGTGGTGGAGGTTTGGGCACGGCAGCAGGGGTCGCTCCAGCATCAGCAGGGAGCTCAACCTTGTCTCTGCTTCGAGCATATCCTGGTGTTTCATTAGTCTGTTTGGAGAAGAACAAGATAGCATGCAGGGTTAGTTGCTGAGGAGAGAAGAACTGAGAATTGAGAATCAAGGCGGGTTTTTAAAATCTCTCAATGTGCATTTACCTGTTTCAGGCTATGTTTTGAAGAAGATACACTTCTTTCTATCAGTTTAATTGCCTTTTTGGCCCTTGATCTTATGCGGGGCAACATCTACTTTGGAATCGTAGATCGAAATTCGGTCGCAAAATATTATCTCTCTGCGCAGCGTTAACGACAGTAGAGTTAAATAGCAGAGGCTCAAAACGGGGTTGAAATTATTTGGTCCCGCATTCACATTTCATTATGGAAATGAGGAAGTGTTCAAGCTTGGAATCATTCATTGAATGGAAACGAGCCTCGGAGAAAAATATCGCTTGCTTTAATCGCTCAGCGGCTGGCACTGTCAGGTCCCCTTCATTTAGTAAATGCACTCACGGCAAGTGTTGTAAGTCGAAGGCTAAATTTTAAACTTTCGAGTAAGCTTCCCAGCTGGTCCCCAGCAGTCGCGGCTGTTAAATATTACTCGAAGATTTAAATTATCTCACCTTGAACACGTTCTTTTGGCAGCTTTGAAAGACACCATACGCAAGAAAGTTACTGTCTGAAGTATCGGGTCCGCCAGTCAGCGTTTAAAGGCTATTTTTGATTGATTTATTCAAAAGACTCTCGATTTCAATCCAGAAATCATCTCTGGTTCTCTAGCTCCTTTGAACCATTGCCAGCTTGCACGCAATGAATCAAATCACCAATTTTCAACGCATTCAAGCCGGCCTCGATGCTTCAACTTCCCATAGACGCGCTACCTTTAAAGCTCCTTCTAGCAATTGCAATTCCCTTCCACCCGGCTCTCTTGGTTGCCACCACCCTCGCTGTACACCTGCTTCTAGCCTTCTTCCAAGAAACTCCAAACAAAGACTACCATACAAACCTGCTGCTTTAAGCCAACAAGATCCAGATTCTGGCCTCTTTTACCCATCATCAAAGGCCTCCGGAACAGCGACTGATAGCAACAACGATGACGATGAAGAGCCTGACGCCATGTACAAAAATAACAATGCTACGAGTACTCTTGCTGCTGATACTAATTTTAGCTTTAATGGCACCTCCACCTCTCCTAAGGCTGCTGCTAATAATACCCAAATTACAGAGAAAAATGAAGAAAACGTAGACGAAGGCGACGTTTTAATAGAATTTAAAAATGTCCACAAATCTTTTGGGAGTAAACAAATTCTTCGTGGTGCCTCTTTTAAAATTCGTCGAGGAGAAGCCGTGGGTATCATTGGATCCTCCGGAACCGGTAAATCCACCGCATTACGACTCGCAGCAGGGCTATTAGAGCCAGATTCTGGGGAAGTGTTAGTGAAAGGAGAAGCAAGGCAAGGTTTGTTAAGTGACGACGACACCTCGGATAAGCTCAAAGTAGGTCTTGTCTTCCAATCTGGGGCTCTTTTTGACTCGTTAACCGTCAAAGAAAATGTAGGATTTATGTTGTATGAACATAGTGACCTTCCGGAAGAAAGAATTGAAGCTGCGGTTGCTTCTAGTTTATCTAAAGTTGGCCTTACCGGGGTAGAAAATTTTTATCCGTCCGAACTGTCAGGTGGTATGAAGAAAAGAGTTGCCCTTGCTCGAGCTATTGTGACTGATACAGGTGGCGGTACTCCTGGTAGCATCTTAAGTGATGAATATGATACTGCCGGTGGCGCTGAGCAGTTGATTATGTATGACGAACCAACTGCTGGGTTAGATCCCGTGGCTTCGACGGTGATTGAAGATCTAATTAGAAGCATGCATGATAAACCGGAGGCAGTATCATCAAGATATTCTTCTTCGTCCTCTTCTATTACCAGTAATAATGGTAAGGACGATGGTAGTCTAATTAATGGGGCTAATGGTGCCGGCGGTAGTGGAGGTGGTATTACGTCATACGTGGTCGTCACCCATCAACATTCTACAATACGACGAGCAGTAGATAGAGTCATATTCCTGCACGATGGGAAAGTCGTGTGGGAAGGAAGTGTTGAAGAGTTTGATACGACTGATGAGCCTATCGTGAGACAATTTGCTTCTGGAAGTCTACAAGGACCTATCGTGTACGTGTAGGAAAATAAAGAAATTTAATGATTTTTCTGCATTTGAATTTTCTGGTTTGATTTAGGGTTTTTTTTATCTTTTGGTGGTGGTGATGGGGGGGGGAGGCGTTGCTGTGTCTCGATCTAATTCTTGCTGCTGTTTGTTTTCACAAAAATATTTTTTTGTAAAAGCAAGTATACTTGTACAGTACGATTCATTCAAGAGGAACTTTCAAAAAGAACACTGTATGGGGTAGATTCTCTATGCCTTCTTTCTCTAAAGGGGAAAGAAGAGGAAGAATCAGAAAACAAGAAAAAGAAGGAACAACAGAGGAAAGATTTACTCGTTGCCGTCGACCACCGAAAAGAAAGAAGAGAGATATTGAGAAAGAAGAGAACAAGCAACCAATAGAGAAATTGCTAATTTCTGGTTTCCTTTACTTAATGGATTCCACTTCCTTCTTATTTTAGTCCATAGCATGCATGTGCAAAACAGTTCTATCTAGTATTTGTTTGTATATTGTTTCCAACTTCTCATGAGCCTCAAGTGGCATGTGCTTTTAACGGAGCAAAAGACTCCTTGGCATCAGTCACAGCACCCTCCGCCTTCTTGGCGACCTGAGAAATAGGGCTGCCGATGTCACGGGTGTAAGGCTCAAGAGCAGGGATGTCACGAGCCTTGTCTACAAGAGCAAACAGAATGGGGCGGGCATATGTTTGGTAGACGAGAGCAGCTCCCCTAGTCTGAGGAGCGACCAACCAGGCCATCAAAGCGATCCTGGCGATGCGGTACAGAGGAATCCTATAAAATAGGGGAAAGCAGCAGGTTGTTCAATCAAGAGGTTCAAGATTAGGGTAGGTTGTTGGTGCAAATTGTATTATATTATAGCTTACCAGGCCAGAATGATCCAGAGGAACTTCTCCGCAAACTGATAAAGGGCATAGACAACCCAATAACTTAACCACTGCAGTAGAGAACAAAAAGAGTTGAGGTCTTGTGGTAAGCAGTAGTGAGAAGGGAAAAGGTCGAGGTTTTGTGGGAGGCAAAGGATTCAAGAAGATTGACTTAAAGCCAGTACGCTCCATACCTGGGTATCATCCTTGCTGCCGGTGGATTCAATAGCTTTGAATGATTCAAAGGTAGGATACAAGATAGCCACAGCGAAACTGCAAACACAGAGAACGGAGATCAGTTTATATAATTTAGTTGCCTAGTAACACTTTGGAACCCAGCACCTCTAGTCCCTAGTCTCCCACGCCCGCTGCACTAGAGCATTTGTATTCGAAAAATTATTACACTTACTGTATCAGAGTGAGTATGGTCCCAACGCCGGGGATCAGCATAAAAATAAATGAAAACAAACCCATTTTAAACTAATCCAAAAGCCTAGTAGCTGTGCACGGTCTGAAATCTGAATAAACCAAAGTAATTTAATACCAGTCTGATCAATAATGACTTAACTAGGGACTACTTCTAGGTGTTCACTTTCTGTGCTGCTGGCTGAACTCCATAGCAGGAAGTCGGCCTAAAAGGAGGCTTCTCAGAACATGCATCGATATAAATTATTATCCAATTGTATTTATTGATGATCCAAGATTACATGGCCGGCACGATGATCACTTCCTCATTAACTAGTATCTCTTCAGCCTGTGCATCTTTACCATTTGAAGATGCAGGTTCCATCGCCTTGGCTTTAGCTCGACAAAGCCCCGAAAATATGGGAGATGATGGCGATGCATCCCTTATTATAGAACTTCTCGCGGCATCTGCAATAAATCTTGTGGAAGGATCAAAAGAGGGGGAACACTCGCCAGTTACCGCCGATGGCCGTCTTCACTGGACTGTTGCTGCTGCGATTAATGCTCTCTTATTACATTCGTTTGATGCAGCAACTTCTGCTCAGTGGACTAAACGCTCTATAGAGTCTGCATACTTGCCTTTGTTGGCTTCAGAATCTGGGTTGGAGGCTTCTCAACGCGAACAAGTACTGGAGGTAGCTGTTGCCGTGATCGTCCACGCTGATGCTTGGCAATACTCTTCAGATTTACTCAAGTCCTGCTTTAGTATAGCGGCAGAAGGAGGTGATTGTGCCTCTGATCATAGCAGAGTGTTAATGTTAGAGCCAGGGATCATTCAGTTCTGCTCAAAATTGATTGATGCAGCGCCAACAACAGGCCAAAAGGAAGGACAAGGAAATGAAAGCGCCGATGCTGTGCTCTGCTATGCAGCTGATATTATTTTCCCTCTGGCTTTATCTACCTTGGCTTCTTCTTCAACAAAGAACCCTACCCCTTCACTCGCTGCCATTGGACAATCTCTGCTCCCATCTGCCTTATCTGCAGCAAAGAGAGTAGGGAAACTTTCCGACTGTTTAACTTTATTATGGTCAACATGCCAACGCCTGGGTCAATCAGAAATTTTATCTGAATGCAGGAATGGATTGAGTCTGTTAGTTCAATTTTGTCAACCATTATTGCAACACGGAAATATAGCTCGAGATTCTGCATTATGGGACTTGCTGCTTTGCGCCCTGAGGTCTGGACAGGGATTGAACAGAAAGCGAGCGCTTCATGTTTTGGAAAATGCCATAGCTCAACTCCAGGAAGAGCAAGGGGATTTCCAGAAAGAGAATATTGCTGCTTGGGGTACGTTTATTAGGCTCTTTATCACTGTAGATGATACTTCTCTGCATTTGTTTAAAGAATCGTGGCCTGAAATTGATAGATTGCACCCTCCTGCCGCCGACGCTTCAGCTGCTTCTGAATCTACTTATAATGGTTTAAAACAAAAGGAAGGGAAGGATGATCTTCGTATACCGTTACCAGTGCCTTGGATTCTATTATTGTGGGATAGAGCTTTACAGCATCGCCTGTTGACCGCACAGAAGCTAGCTGCTTTAAGTTTTCTGGAAAGAGTCTGGCCTGAAGAGGTGCTCGCCCAGGTACCTCCTAGCTTCTGTTCTGAAGTTTTACTACCTGTCTTAGGGCAAGGAGTGATGCAGCGTGGAGATTATGCTGAAGAAATAAAAGCATTAGTCCCTGGGTTTTTCCAGAAATGGAGTCGAGCTTTGCCTCGAGAAGAGTGCCTCGATTTGCTGAAACGTTTATTGAATACTTTAGCTGGACAGCAACAACAACAGGCGAAGATGAAGCTTGCCTATACAGCTCTTATAGCTGCAACAACAGAGGGAAAGGATAAAGAAGCAAAAATCGTCACTTTCGAGGCAGAGCACCAAGCAGAGCTGGTTCGAGGTGCGACTGCAGCTGCTGCTGCTCAGCCTGGATTTGGCGCCAACGCAATTGCTTTAAAAATCTACGCCGCCCTGATTAGTGCTTTAGCATCATGTGTGGTGATAGATTCTGTTGAGATGCTTGATTTAGTCTCCTCGTTTCTCTCTGTCATTCCGGTGCCTTTGCTGCATCCTGGAGGCCTTTTGTGCGCTCAGTTGGTGGACTGGTTTTCTCAAAAATCACACGCTTCTTTATTACCCAAGCATTTTGAGAGTTTAGTAAACATGCATTTAGACTCTTTGAAAGCTGTGCCTTCGGGCCCTTTGGATAGTCGAGAGAAGAAAAAGAGTGGACCAAGTCAAAGGCAAATTGCGTATGGTGCTTTGGTGCTTGCAGAAGCTGTTGCTGCTGCTGCTGCTGGTGGTGGTGGTGGTGGTGGTGGTGGTGGTGGTGGTGGTGGCAGCAATGCTGAAGCGTGCCTGGATGCAGTGTTTTCTAAATGGACAGCAGAGTTCTATAGCGGCCAAAAAGAAGATGGCCAGGCTGCTACAGTAAGCACAGCTGCCTTGCCGTTGCTCGCTGCGTTCTTGGCCGCAGTCAAAGAGCTTCCGACAAAGAAAGAAACAACGAAAGCAACTTCTTTTTCTTCTATTTCTGCTCCCTATTTGAAGATATGGCTTTCTAATATCTTATCTGATATTTGTGATGCTCTCATTAGTGCAGTAGATACCACCCATGCTGTGTGGTTGCTCAGCATGACACAGCGTGCGCCTTTAGAAAGTATTTCTTCCTATATTGAAGTAGAATGTGGAGCTAGAAATATTTCTAAAGATGAAGCTTTCAATAACGATGACGTTTTACCTAGTGAATTTGTAGAGCGCAGAAATGCAGCGGGTGATGCTTTGGCATGCATTGCTGGGGCACCTCCATTACTCAATAGTGAAAATGGAAATTGTAGAAAACATCTCGAGACAGCAGCTGAGAAGTACGCAGCATGCGCAGCACGATTTGTGAAGACGTGTTCTGCAGGCTATTCAGCGCTGTTTAAAGATTTTTCTAGCAATTCAGTAGATAAGAGGGTGCGATTAGAAGCTGCTATTGCTATTTTAAGACCTTTAGTTGCGTGCAGCAATAGCATGACGTGGCCGAGCGAAGAAAAAGAAGCTGATGGTAATATTGGTATTATTTCTGATGCTAATAGTCATATAGAAAGCAAAGATATTGTTTCTTTAGTATCTAGTTTACTAGATGCGCTAGAGACAGCTCGTGCGTACATGCCTGATACTGCCCCTGCTGCTCGCAAAACTGGTGGCGAAAAAGCAAAGATGAGTAAAAAGAAGAAGAAGAATTCTTGGAAATTGGAGCCTTTAACTCTACATTCGTGGCATAATGTGCTTAGCTGGCGCGCTCTTGAAGCCTTTGTAGCGAATAACGCTGCAGCAGCAGCAGCACCAGGGTCAAAAAGTCAAATTTTTCCTTTAGAGCTGCAAGGCAGAATATTTGCATCCGCGATTCTTGGAATTAGTGGAGCTCCTGAAGGAAGCAATGCTGTTATTCCGTATATACGTTGTTTGAGAGCTATGGTTCCATCTTTGGTGCAAAATTCTGAAGTTATGGTGCGTGCTGTAGTCGATGCAGCAGCGAAGGCATCAGCAGCAGAAGCTGGTGGTGGTAATTGTGGTGGTGAACACGCTGAAAAGCACATTGCAGAAAAACAACAGTACCACGAATTAGTATCCAAGCTCCTTGCTGCTGGTGATAACGCGACTTTAAATGATGTAGTAGGATGGATGGGAGGTGCTTTGCTCTTTGGATTGAGTATTCAGCTTAGAAAACGCACAGGAATGACAGCAGCAGTGCTTTCTTGCTGCCTTCACCCGTGTTTCTTCCACCCAGGCCAGGAAGCGCTGCACCAAAAAGGAGGAGAAAAAGAAGGAGAGAATGGAAGAGTTGTTGGAGCAGTGAGGAATATTGTCAAGGGCTTTTTTAAGGCCTCAACACGGCATTCGCGAACTTTTGTGTTGTTTTCAACTCAATTTTCTGCGTTGTTAGCTGCGTTTCCTGCCCTGGGTGCAGTTTATTGCGATGTTGTAGTGGATTTACTGCAAATGGGTTTTGATGAGGAAGGTCATCTCCAGAGCTTGGTAGGTTTAATTTTCTTACTTTCTTTCTTGTTTTAGAGTGCTGTTCTCTACTCTGCGTGTTCTTTACTCCATCACTCTTCTATATATTTGTTTTCTTATGAGTAATTAGGTAATTCCCTCGACTTTCTCCATTTTCTTTCTGCTAAACATTCCCCCTTTCTCCCGTCTTCTTCCATCTATTTTTCTTTCTCTGCAGGATGACGCCATTCTTGACGAGCCCACAGCAGCAGAGCTTACTGCATTATTGGAGCCTCTTGACCCTGCGCTTGCTAGAGCACACATGGCTTCCTATGCTGCACCACGTGTAGGTTCCTTGTGTTTACTACACTCCTGGGTCCACGAAGGTCTGCCAGCTGCTAAAACTTTCGAAGAAAAAGACGAGAATAGTGAAGCTCTTGTTGGCCTGGCTGCTGCAAAACAGATTTGGAGCCTTCTTTTCAATCTCGCCATGACCGATCCTGAGCTCAGTACTGGGCGGTATTTACATCGAGGTCCAATCCATAGGCAAAAACTTCGTGTATGGCAAGCATTGACCGTGCTATGCCCTGTTGTGCCCTCCTCTGCTGCTGCAGAAACGCTGATGCAGTTGCTGGATGCTTTAGATATTCCCAATGCAGCAACAGTGAAACAATTTCAAGAGATAGTAGCGTTGAGAATGATAAAAATTCAACCTAATCTTTTAGAATCATGTTTATTACCTCGAATCTGCGATTATTTTGAACAGAGAAATGAAGCGTGCCCTAGTTTGATGAGTATAACAGCTGTATCCGCGTTTCTTGCAGCGAAAAAAGACGAAAACAATACGATTTTGGAAGAAACAAAGAAAAATGAGTTGATCAAGCAAGTGGTTTCTGCAATGTTACCTTGGGCTGCGACGTTTGTCCATGGTAGTAGGACCTTTGCGCAGCTTGTGTTGTGGAGAATGGGCGAAGTCTACCCTTGGCTGCAGGAGGAAGATGCCTCGTATGCTGCGTTTTATAAATTTTTCAGTACCAATCTTGATTTGAAGAGATTAAGAGGAGCTATGGGGGTCGACTTTGGACTTGATAATTTTGATTTTGAGAGAGCGACTTCTCCAAAAGGAATTCTGTGCGAGGTAAGAGAAAAAAAAATCTACATTTTTCTTTGCCCCGCCCCGGCAGTTCTTCTTTCCTTTTCAAGTTATTTACAGTTTACAGTTATAATCTATCTCCCATAAATTTCGCCCATTATTATAATGGTTCTGTTTGATTGTTTTCTAACCTGTATTATTGATTTTTACTAAATTTCAACTTTCAATTGTTATTTTACTACAGGAGTCTGCGTTGCTGGGCACTTCAAATACCGGTGGCCCCTTAGAAGGCGTCCCGGTGCCTTTGATGGATTGTCTTTTAGGCTATTTAGCACAGGAAAAAATGGCTCTTAGAGACGAAATTGAAGCAAAAATGGCTGATTTTGCTCTACAAGATGAAATTAGACGGAACGTTATCAAAGGAGAAGGAGGAAAACAAGAAAAGACCGCGGTGGTGGCCAACGGGAACGGGTTTAAAGAAGCAACGACATTTGCAACTGCAACTGCGGGGGGAGACTTCTATCAACGTAAAATCACTCCAAGTGATAAAGAAGCTGCTGTTACGGATCCATGGGGTGCTGCACTCGGTTTAGCTGCGCTTTCTTCCTCTTCCTCGTGTTCTAATCACAACAAAACGACTAGTATCACCACAACAAACAAGGGTGCAGTGGTTGTAGATGATTTCGAGGCAGATCCGCTTCGCAGAGCAGTCGACGAAGCAATAGCCACAGCACAGACTCAAGCTCGACAAGAACTCATTATCGTCGCTTCCCTCATCGACAAGCTGCCTAACTTAGCCGGCTTGGCGCGCACGTGTGAAGTGTTTAGAGCCAGCAAATTGGTTTTAGCGGATGCCTCAATAACCAAACATCCTCAGTTTGCCTCGATTTCAGTTTCAGCAGAGCATTGGGTTCCTATTGAACAAGTCTCTCCTATTGTATTAGCGCCCTGGCTTAGAAAAAAAGCCACCGAGGGATATAGTCTAGTAGGATTAGAACAAACTGCAGAATCGACTCGATTGCAAGAATATAATTTCCCTAGAAAGACTGTGTTATTGCTTGGAGCTGAAAAGGAAGGTGTGCCTGCAGATCTATTACAGTTGTTGGATGCGACGGTGGAGATTCCACAATTAGGTGTGGTTCGTAGTTTGAATGTTCATGTGAGCGCAGCTATAGGGATCTATGAATTTACACGACAAAGCTTGGCAGCAGCGGCAAGTGCACGGGTGACGGACTAGAGAAGTACGTGTTTGCGTCTTGCGACAGCAGTGAGGGTGACGGAGACTCATAGAGGCTGTGTTTTATAAAGCAAATTATCGACAGGTAGAAAGCTGACAATTTAAGTTATTCAACATGCATGGTCATAGATGTAATTGCATTATTGAAAAGCATCTAAAAGCGTATAGAAGAAACAAAGTAATGACTAGAAGAAGCTTCCGAAAGAAAGAAACAAAACAAAAAAACAAGAAGCAGAGGAAAGAAAGGAGAGTTAGGATTCTTCAGTAAAATAAAACATTTAACAATTCATATCTTCATATCACATCTAAGGGCTCATTGGTGCAGGACCATTGTTACTACCACCGACATGAAGAAGAGATTGAGATTGACATTCCGGCGGTCGACCTATACGAGCTCGCTTCTCTCGTGTTTCTCTAACCATTCCACTGCCACCCGTAAGTTGACTTTCTTCAATGTTATTTAAACTATTAATGCTATTGTGACCGCGTTTTCCATTTAGACGGACCCTGTGTATCACTGAAGACAACTTCTCAGTGCTATGGCTACGCCCACTGCGGGGGCGAGGGGAGGCAGGATGGTATATCGAGCAGGGAGGGGCTGTGATGGGAAGCGGCGGGACATACCCGAGGATAGGTGGCTGCTGTTGCTGGTTTAGTTGTAAGTGTTGTTGGCTGCTGTAGATGGCGCTATCTTCCGTGGAAAACTCTAAGTATGCTAGTTTTGTTGCTTCATGAAGCGCGTCTTGCGGGATCTGCATGAAAAGAGAAAGAGGACGAGTCACGATCTTGAACGATTGATCGACGGGAGGATGGAAGGAGAAAAAAACAATAAAACACGCACCGTATACAAAGCAAAATTTCCATAGCCATGGCGATTGAGAAGCCCTTGATCTACTAAGCTAAGTAGCGCTAACTCTATGACATACTTGCTGCAAAAAATAGAGAGGGTTTAAATTAATCAAGCCAGTCAAGGCAACAATGGTGATTTGAAAGGTTCGCAGCAGTATTCAACCATCTCGATCGATAACACTATTATTTTATAGTTGAAAGTAGGACATACCTAAGGTCGCTCTCAGCACCAGCGAGAGCTTTCGAGCGTAAAGTCGACTGAATTATAGGCTGATTGTTGCTGTCTCCTAGCATTATTCTCAGCATTTTCGACATAGCCGCGTCTATTTCTGATTTCGATACGCATGTCTCTTCTTCAATATCATCCTTCATCGCTGCTTCGAACTCAGTAGTAGTCCAAACAACAACTGTTGAGCATCTAGGCTCACTCATCTTCACTCGGCCCATTGCTTGCCTCTCCGAGTTTTGCAGAATATCTCCAGTCGGACTTCACCCTTTAAATGACGGTTCGCGCCCGTAAACCCCTTAAATAAATGAAAACTTGCAACTTTGACAACGTGCTGTGCACTGTGCTGTGTGTATGATTTGAAATGGGAAACACCAGCCCTTTGTAACTTGACCGATTGGGAAAGAGAGATTTAATCGAAAGAAAGAAATACAAACTGCTGGTTCCGTTTCCCACATGTATTTTATGGGCCTGCCTGCCCAGGGCTGGAGAAAATAATTGTGATTTATCCCAAAGGTCGGGAGAATCCTTTTGAGTTTAGCCGGCATTCCTGGCGCCAGCTAGGCCCGACTCGGATCAATTTATACCGTCTTTTCACTAAGTTATCGGACAGGCCCTCAAAAACGTTAATTATTTGAGCTCGGACAGGGCTGATCTGGAAATTCTAAGAAAGTCGGACAGGCTAAAACGGCCAGTTTCAAGCCACACAAGCTATCTACTACCACAGCACTATGATATGCAACACATTTACACAAGGTCCGGCTTAAAAAAAAGTCAAAACAACAATTTAAGGGCAGGTGTCGGATTCGCATCCCGCCGCCGCTCTACCGAACACCCCCGCCCCTCTCTTTCATCTACATTACTACTAATCTAACAACTCTAAGGCATAGCTAGCATTTGGATCAAACTCGGGTATGTCCGTCTCTTCATACCGTTCCGCAAGATGGAATGGAAGTCCATAGTCTTGGCCATTTGCACTAGCCGGCACGCCGTCCTCCACTTCATCGTCACAAAAAGACAAGCAAGTTTGGCTGTCTTTTTGTGCTTTCTGAGGGCCTTGATCCATCCATACTGAGTCTAAAGCCACGTTTTCCAGCTCGGAAATGCGAAAAAAACGTTATTTTAAGGCCTTTTAGGCAACCCAAAGTTTGCCAAACCTGGATCGGACAAGCTCGCCTGGAACAATTGTTTTTAGCTCGGACAGCCCTCAAAAACTAATTAATTGTCCGATAACTTAGTGAAAAGACGGGAGACAACGGCAGGGGGAAGTGAAGTGGGGTCCTTGCTCTTATTGAGACGACATTTCTTGTTATGCCTTTGCGAGCTTCCCTGCCCACCTGCCCGCCGGCGGGCCCTGCCATGCTTTCTGGAGCCCGCTGAAGCCCGTCGATGGGCTCGCAAAGGGAGTAAGGGGGAAACTGTCAGATTTGACATATCGGGTACTGCTCTACGAAGAGAGCGTACCCAGCAAACTTCTGGGTCCGTCCGTGATCCCGGCTTTGCACCGCCGTGATATTATTGTTATTATTTACCGCTGCTGGAGGCACATTTCTTCCATTCTATTAGGACTATTACAGCTGCTGCTGTAGCGAAACTGGGTGCAGGAGCTGATACGAATATGGAAAACCTGAATTATAATTTTACACGTGTGCTACAGAAAGACAGTTCTAGTCTTTTTCAAAGTAGATAATAGAGCTTAGATTGTTGTCTAGAAGTAGATAGGAGGTTTAGGTTGTCAGCTTCATAGCACTTTCTTTTCTGGGCCTTCCATCTATGGGCTTTCCCTCCGACTAGCCTGGCCAGCCCAGCCCAGCTACTAGAATGAAATGACTAGCTCAGCTAGCTGGCAGCTGAGCCCAGCATGCTGTGCAGTACCAGAACTTGATCAAAAATCTCCCATTTAGAACGCGTTCAGCAGTGGACATTGGCCATTTACTTCCTCGAATTCATTAATTGCTTTCAGATAGACATTATGGGCTTGATCAAGGGAACTGTTGGCGTAAGCGATTCAATGTACTGCTTGCTTTATCCGATTAACCTTGTTCAATAGGCTAACACTCTCTATGTTTTCATTGTAGTTAATTGCTACTATTGCGGCAAGTATTGTGGTGAGTTAAAAAAAGGCTTCATTGTTTGGACTGAGCTGCGATTATTTTTTTATCATGAGCTTTGATCGCTTTCGATGTGCCTTTAGTTGGGGTATCTCTGCCATTTTGGATAGCGTAAACACACAAATATATCTCGATGATCAATTAGGACCTCAAAAGCGTAACCTTGGCCGCTTCTCAACTCTTCCCTCTCACCAATTTTGTATCTCTTTTGTTTCTCGTCTTGCAGTCTTTGCTCGCTCTTGCCATCGTGCTTTACACTGCCCTTAAATTGTCTGATGTCAATGTCGATATCGGCGGCGTTTTCGGCAGTGAAGATACACTTACTGAAGGGTTCTGCGCTTTGGGCACTGCTGGCCTCGAAGCTGGCAATTTCTCCACCTCTGACATTGCCAGCAGCAACTGCTTGTTCCTTGAGATTCTAGGCGGTGTTACCATTGCTGTTGGTATCGTTATTGGTATTATTCAGTGCTATACTTGCAACGTCTGTGGCCTCGGTGGTATTCTGGATCTCATCTTTGGCATCCTCGGTACTGCCGCTTGGCTTGCTGCTTCCATCATCGTTACCAACGTCTATAACGACACCAAATCCGAAGCTAGCGACGCTCCTTATAATCACGAGCGCATGGTTATTATGATCATGTGCTGGGTTGAATTTGCATTATTTGCCAGTATTGTGCTTGCCGGCATTATGAAGTGCTGCAGCAGCCGCAAGTCGTAGAATTCCGGTCTGAGGTTTAATTAACTTAAACGTAGCTTCCTCCGTTATTAGTCTCAGAGAAAGGGTAGCAAAAAACACGAAATGGGAAGCAAATACTGCTATTCACTTCCCTTTTAAATTTTGCTGCCACTCGATGACGAGTCAGTCACGGAGTGGGGTAATTTTCTCTTTAGAAAAATTTTAAACTATTTCTTAACTTTGAAACTCAATTATTCAACTGGATTTACTGCGGAGAGATACCTAGGATGGCAGGGTTTTTTTTCCCTTTCTTAAAACCACAGAATTGCTGTGTGAACTTCTGCCCGCCTTGAAAATTTCTGCTTTCTGTATTTGAACTTCCCTCTATTCTATGTTTTACTCTGCCCTCTTTTGGAATGTTGTCGTCAAATTTTTTTATTTTTAATTGTGGACTTCTCCTCTAGATAAATAAATTAGTATGTCCATTTGTGTCTTTTGTAAACGCATATACGAGAGCGTACTATGTAAGCGAGTCAGCACAGTATGAGTAATTACAGACAGGTAGCAACATAGTCAACTAAAGAAATCCATATGTATTAATACACTACTCTGAGAAAAGACCTGAGCAGAGAGAATAATCGCATTTAGAATTTTGGGAATCATCCAAATGAAAGTACGGTAATAAACCTGCCTGATTTTATATTTTTAATAATTCACACCAGTACGAGCTTTAAATTAACAAGTTCGAGTTGTATTCATTCATGTATTTATTCGTTTTCATTCTTCTTCACCATCCATTGCAAGCTGTGTTGCCTGAGCCCATTGTACGCTAGGAGCTCGCAACAACTGCAGCACCAAATATTCATTTGCAGCCAATTTTCTCCCCCGTCCCTTTTTTGAACGACCAATATGCCTTGGCTGCTGAGCACCACTTCTTTTCTTCCCCCCTGCTGCTGCTCCTCCGCGCTCTTTATCATATGAGGACGCGTTTAGTTCTGGGAGCTCTTGGCCTCGTAGCAAAGCTTCTAGTTTAAGATAGCTGCGGGCAGCCTCAACTGCTTGACGAGGCAATACGCAAGAAAGTACTGGAACAGCAGGGCTGGCTGTACTACTGCTATTACTAGCTGTATTCGTAGAAGCAGAAGTACCATTAGAAATACCGTGGGCAGATGTAACAGAAGGGGTAGAATCGTTATTTTTGGTACTCTTCTTCTTTTTCACTCCCCCACCGCTGCCCAACAAAACAGCACACGGTGCAATTTTTGCTAATTGTTTTTGAGTTTTAGCAATTGGTTTGCTCAACACCTTTGCCATGACTTTATCTACAATCTTTCCGTATATTTCTAGATACTCTGGACCACAAGGCACACCATCTACTGCCCCTGCTTCTTCTTCCTCTTCTTTTCCTCCCGCTTTTCCAGCTCCATCGGAATTTTTTAATTTTCTTTTCGCTCTTGCAGCGACCCCATTATTGCTTATATTGATCTTTTTTGAAGGAAGTAAAGCATCAATATCGTCTACATCGTACCATTCATTACTAGAGCTACTACTACTCCGTTCTTCCTCATCTTCAGCATCTGTTTGTCGTTGTTTCCTCAATTGTGCAGCTGCCCGACGCTCCACCGCTCGTTGGCATTCTTGTGCCACGAGTGGTGCAACAATGGCCGTTACCCACACGGCAGTCTCAGCAGGCTTGCATGCAGATGCGGTTTTATCCAGTTCAGCGAGTAACGCAAATAAAACTTGAGAACTTGCCGGTGCGTTGGAAGAAATCGAAACAATATCGTTATCGATATTTTCCTTGCCGCAGTCTGCTTCATTGATGTTTTCAATTTTTTCTTCCCTAGGTATGTGTTGTTTTGAAAGCATGACGGCATGGTGAGGCAACAGCATATCCAATAACCCATACCTCCACAGCAATTGCAACGCAGGCAACGCAGCACCATGTGTAAACATCGCTGCAAGCTCCATCTGCAACCTTCCTTGAGGCAATTTAGCAGTCGTCATGGCCATCGACGTCATGGCATTGGAGCATTCTTCTTCAATTTCTAAACCCACTCGTGCTGCGAGACGGACAGCACGTAATATCCGAGCGGGGTCTTGGGTAAATGAATGTGTCGGGGAACCCATTGTACGGAGAATTTTGGCAGTACAATCGGCAATACCGCCGACATAATCATACAAGATACGGGAGAAGGGGTCGTAGAGAAGTCCATTTACCCGAAAATCTCGTTTAGTGGCGTTATCACGACGTGCAGTAGCCCATGTAGGACCTTCATTTTTCATCAAGCTACTCGTTAATGCCCCTGTAGCATCCTCATCATCGATTAATTCTTCTAAAGCAGACCTCCAGCCACCACCCCCGTCATTATTTCCGTCATTATCGCTCCCGACAACTCTCTTCGAGAGTTGCCCTTTCCTCCCTCCTCGTGATAATCTACTACTATTACTACTCCTGCTTCGTCTTCCAGATTCTCTTCCACTCATAGTCATCATCGCAGCTACGTCCAATGGAATTCTGGACGGGTCGGCATTTGTACTAAAGCTGCTTACCTCGATAATTTCATTATCATGGTGGACATGGCAAATAGGAAAGCTTCTACCTAATACAAACGCGCGTGGGAACAAATACTCTATTTCCGGAGGTTCTGCAGAAGTGAGAATGTCGTAATCTTTAGGAATTTTGTTTAAAAGCATGTCGCGGACGGTTCCGCCCACGATGTAAGCTTGGTGGCCGGAGGAGCGGAGGCGCAAGAGGACTGTCCATGCTGCGCCTGAAATGAGGTGTTCACGGATAGGATGCGCGTCATCTTCTAATACAAGAGCTGGAGGCAACAAATCCAAGGCTTCGTTTGGTTGTGTTGTCTCAAAGACAAATTTGTGTTGCTCTTTTTCCCCTCCAATATTGTTGTCGTTGTTTTTAATCAAGTCTAGATCGAGAAGGTCGGCAGCTGCAGCTGCTGCTTCGACGTAATCATTATTAGCGAATTTAGCTTTTCTTCTTCTAGGAGCAGCCTTGCGTGGCTTTTTTGGGGGGGGAGAAGAAGAAGAAGATGGAGTGTCTCTATTACCTCCTCCTCCAGCCACTGTCGCTGCCGCCACGGGTGCTCCAGCAAGCAGAGGGTCTGATGATGAAAATTGTCTGCTTCCATATTGAGCATTGCAGGTAAACCTACGTGCTGCCAGCGTTCTTAAAGACGCAACTGACTCTGCTCTAAGCAGGCTTAAAGAATTGCCCAGAATAGAAGAGGAGAAAAAGGCTGGGCTTGGAGCGGTAGCAGCAGCAAAGGGCTGTATTAAAAAGGCTAAGCCAGACATAACTGCGCGCCTTAACAACATGCGCTAATAAACAATCTGGTCATGTATAAGATTCTGGACACGCGGCAGGGAAACCAACCAAGGGTCGAGGAAGTTGCTGCGATCAAGCAATCGAGACAATTTTCAAAATATTGAAACAATTCGAACTCTTTTACTGCCTGATCCAATAGAACAAGCTTCCAATATCCAGATCTGGGGGGGGAAATAATGCATGCAAGTCTAGGGAGAACAGTTTTTAACCCGACAAAGAGAGCGCTTGATTTTTTGGAAAAGGCAAGTTTGGTATTTCGTTCAGCATTAAGGCTTGAACACCAGTCGGAATCGGTTGTAACAGGCCTCTAGGTACTTTCCCGACATTATTAGACCGACATCTTGGCGAGAAATGGCTTTTTAAGCGTCCCCAAAGCTTCCATTAACATTCAAGTTAAAAAGGAACGCAACGCAACCAGCTTGCGAGCATAAACCTTCCAAATGGCGGAGGTAAAGCATGAGAATGGCACAGATGTGCCTCCTAGTAACCCACAGATCCCTCCTGTGGACCCTGCGGCACCCGATGCCGCTACAAATGGGGCGCATCCTCATAATCCTATTGATCCTGAGGCCTTTTATTCTCCCGAGCATTTAAAAGAAAGGGAAGAACGTCAAGCTCGTCGCGATGTCTTAAAACAATATAGAGATCCTATCAGCACCTTGCCGCTCAACCACTGCTGGGAGATCCCTGGCAGGTGAGGAAAAAAACATCCCGACCAACTCTATTTATTTTTTACTTGTTCCTATGAAGAACTCTTCTTCGTAACCTCTGTTCCTCTCTCTCGACCTAACGCACTCCATTCCACTATCGTACAGACCCAATGTAGTCTTTGCTATCCGAGATTATGCCCAACCAACCCCCACGGAAGGCCGCCGCAATGCGCGCGATGAACTCCCGTTCCTCTTTAAAGCCTTTGAAGTGGGACAACAACCTCCTCCTAGACCAGGTACAAAACGTGCAGAAGCTCCCCGTGCTGCGACCATTCACGAATACCTAGATTGGACTGTTACAGCCTCCGAACCAGAAGATCCCGACGAGCTAGATTTTGGAGGCTTTCGAGTTTTAATACTCATGCCTCGATTTAAGTTACAATGGCCTCCACCTTCCGCACCGTATAATTCTGATCAACCGTTAGTTCACTCACAATTAGGGGCTCCGTTACCACCTATACCGCACATTTTAGTCCATCAGAAACCGATTTCCGCAGCCACGATCCGTATCGGACCTGGGTGGCTTGAAGTCCCTTTTTACGCAACTCAAGAAACCCGTAGAAATCGTGGCAATGGCCGCGCTCTACTTGAATCAATTGAAGATATCTGTCGGATGCTGAAGATTCCACGTATTTTATTATGTAGTACAGACGATTCCCGCGTCAAGAACACATGGCGCCGTCTCGGTTTCAATTTCACGACTAAAGAGGATCTGGATAAAATGGGGGTCACACGACACGATTTATTACATATGGATAATACAGTACAAATGCATAAAGATGTGCCACCACGGGCACCATGGAAACCGATTAGCTTAGTACACGGGGACATGAAACAAAGGTTGTACTATATGCCTGGTGGCGGTGGGGTACCGCCAGTACCAGAAGAAATAATGAATATGAATACGACAAAGCCTATGCCCGGTGGTAAATTGTTGGGTGGGGGAAGTGGCGCTGCTGCGAAAAAGACGACGAATCCTCCGAAAAAGAGGAAGAGATGAATGAAATGAAATTGTGCTATCGGCAGCGGTGTCGAAAAAATGTATATACTTTTAATAAAGGAATTAGTTGTCCTGTTGGATTCGTTGCAATTCATTCGTTGCAAAATCAGATGGAGACCAGGGCGGCAGCGGCGACGCTTTGCAGCATGCCTTTGGTTTACTAGTAATTTATTCATGGTTTTCAAACCATCGCTTTTATATTTTGTAAAATGAAGTAGAATATGGCTCCAAAGAAGAAATCAACCAAGGGCAATGAGGCTGCGATCATCACTGGTTCGCAGGCTCTTCAATTAAAAGCAAGACTCGATGCTGGGGGAACGCTAGATGATGAGACTCTCTTGAAACTACTGCGTGCAGATGTTCCCTGCGAAGGCCTGTATTCTAAAGCATGCAAGGTGCGAAGAACCACAATAATTTGAAAAAGTGATCAGGAACAAAACTCGCAACATCGCATAGCTAGGTTTGCACTTTATGATTGCTATATTCGAAATTTACCTATGCTCTTGTCCCGTATCACTCGGTTTTAAAGTTGTACAGCGCATATTTTCTCTATACAAAGTCATCCTTTCTCTTCCGCAATTGCCGCCAACCAACCTACCCACTTTTTATTTTCTACTGTGCAGAGCAAAGGCCAGAACCCCAACTGTCTTTGCAATATTATCCCCGCTCCAGGTGCTTTCCGACGCGCCGGTCTTTGGGCTAAAAACTCTGATGTTACTGCTGGATTAGGTTTCGATCCTTCAGACCGCCGCAGAGATCCAACAGTCCCTGCTGGGCTCCGCAACCTCGGTAACACCTGCTACGTCAACTCTGTCCTCCAATGCTTATTCGCAAACGCAGAATTTCGAAATACAGTGTACGCTGCTGCTCCCCCTGTCTCTGAAGACCCTGTAGTGAAAGCTTTGAAACAACTTTTTGTGCAAATGCAGCAAGGCCCCGCTTCGCCCGTCGATCCAGCCCCACTTGCCATGGCTCTACAACTCGACCACGCAGTCCAACAAGACGGCCAAGAATTCATGAAATTATTGCTCACTCTATTAGAACATAGATTCGCATCACAACCGAATCTTCATGGCGTTATTCAGAGTCTTTTCCGGGGTCAATCTGGCTACGAGACACTATGCATGACATGCAATACTCCATCCGAGTCATCTTCCCGTAGCGATAATTTCTACGAACTAGACGTTCCTGTACGAGGATTCAAATCATTAGATGCGTCGTTAACGTCTCTTCTATCTCCTGAAATCTTAGATGGAGAAAATCAGTTTTCCTGTGACAGATGTGCAGCTAAAAGAGATGCAACGAGACGATTGCAAGTCAGAACCTTGCCTCCAATGCTTTGTTTATCTCTGCAGAGGTTTGTGTATGATTATGCCAAGGGAGATAGAGTGAAAGCCACAGATAAGTTTGCGTTCCCGCTGGAATTACCTGCCTCAGCGTTAGTAGGAGGTATAGAACAACATTTAAGAGAAGAGCTAAAAGAAGGGACGAGGACAGAGAGCGGTGGTGGTGGCGGTGGAGAAATGTATGATTTGGAAGCTATATTGATTCATAAAGGAGGCAGTGCCTTGCAAGGACATTATGGTAGGTATCTTGGTGAATAGAGGGAATTGCTAGTTTTAGTGATTTTAGTGAAATACTACTACTCTGCTCTTTTCATGGGCGGTCTTTAACGATGATCAGTTACGGGAAATATATATATTTATTTTTACTCTATTTTTCAATGATTCACTACATTCTCTTTATTAATTTTCTTTTCGCAGTGGCTCATATTAAATTAGACGCTGCTGCTGATGGTTCTGGTGGCACCTGGTGGCGTTTCGATGATGAAACTGTCACTAAGATGGAAGAGGGCCCTTTTGGCACAACAGACCACGGTGCTGGTGCCGGAGGCATCTCTGGAATCAGTACGAAAGGAGGAGGTGGTGGTGGTGGTCCACCTGGTGCTATAGGAAGTAATAAGAAGAAACGCGGCAGGCCTGGTAAGAGCCAGACTGGAGAAGGCGCGAGAAAAGGTGCGTCTAAAAGGAAAGGAGTTGGAAAAACAGCAGCAGCAGCAGCAACAGCGGGGGGAGGGGTTGGCAAGGAAAAAAAGCAGCCTGCGAAGAAGAAGGCTGCTGGGAGAAAGAAGAAAGGTAATGATAGGTCTTGTTCAGAAAATGAAATTGAAAATGAAGCCACTGCTGCTGCTGCTGCTGCTGCTGCTGCTGCTGCTGCTGCTGCTGCTGCTGCTGCTGCTGTTACTGACGGAGAACAGATTAGAAATGAACTTGCCGAGATGCCTTCTGCTGCTACTGGTGGTGCTTCCGCTGCTGCTGAGGTAGTAAATCTTCTAGATGGTCAAACTACGGAGGAATTGAAGAAGCAAAAGACGGAAATAGTAAGCAGCAATGCATATTTATTAGTCTACCGCCGCCGTGGTCTCAATCTATCGTCTCTCACTACGGATGTTGGTGTTGCTGCTGCTGCTGCTGCTGGTGAGAATGAGAATACAAATGGACTACGTTTAGGAGCTGCATTGGATCCTGAAACTTCTCAATGGCTTCTAGACTCTAAATCCCGTTTAGCTGAAGAATTTGATAAGCAGTGTGAAGCATACAAGACCGCCAAGGCTGATGCAGAGATGAAACAGACGGCCCGTAGACTGGAAGTGAGAAATTTATTAGAATCAGCAGCTGGGTATGTTGATAACAATAATAATGGAGATGTCGATAATAATGTTGATATCATTATTGAAGAGGGACAAGACCAAATAAATGAAGAAGAGGGGAAGAAAGCAGGAATGACTCGGAGAAGCAGAGGCTGCCCTGCCAAGGGTACAAAAACACCACAGCAGCAACCAGGTGGAAAATCTGCCATGATTGATGGTGATTGTGGTCGTTTTATCTCTGCTACCTGGCTTCAAGAATGGGCAGATGCACCAGCTTCTTCCCCTCTACCCCCTATAGATAACGCCCCTCTTCTCTGCCCACACGGAAAACTCGATCCCGCCCGACCGTCAGTCATGCGACGCCTCCCCACCCACGCATGGACAGCTTTAGCAAGTAATTATAGAGGCGGCCCGGAATTAAAGCCTAGTGATTCGTGCCCTATATGCCTAGGAGAGGTACTGGATAGTATTGCAGCTGCGGAAGATTCCTCTGAAGCACGTGATCATTATCTAGATGTAGCTGAATTGATGCTTTCTTCCTTGAATAATAATACGGAAGAAGAAGAGGAAGAAGAAGAAGAAGAAAAAGAAAATGATAGTGATATAGAGATAATGGAATTGGATGATAAGACCATTGGTGGTGGCCTTGGTACTTCTAGGAAGAAACCATCTAGTAAAGAACCTGCTGCTACAATAAACAGCGGTGGTGGTGGTGGTGGTGGTTGTCGTTCTTCCGCATCTCGATGTGTAGGTGGAGTGCCTGCCTACTATGTGAGTAAATCGTGGCTACAATCGTGGTATCGTAGAGGCGGGAAAAGTATGGGTGTAACTCCACCAACGCAGTCTCTGTGTTGCCCTCATGGCGGTTTGATGCCGGAACCTCGATCTACTTTTTCTTCATCATCAAACAAAAGTTCGAAAAAAATTGGAATTTCTGATGATTTTTGGGCATTTTTAAAGCGGAGTTGGCAGCTTTCTGAGACCGAGAGGTTGAGAAAGGCCAGAGCCAAGGCAGCAGAGAAACTAAGAAAAAATCAAGGCGGGGCGGCGGTGCTGGACGGTGAGAAAAAGAAAGAAAAGGATTCGGCTATTAGTGTTGATGCTGATGTAGAGGTGATTGAAATAGATGGAGAGCAAGTTTTGATTCCTATCGAGAAGAACCCAACTACCAACAAGGAGCTTCAAGTAGAAGAAAAAGACGATAATGAGGAAATTGAGATTATAGATTCTCCTAAAGCTGAAGCTGCTGGTACGACCACTGGGGCTGAAGCTGCTGGTACGATTACGAATACCTCATCTACACTAGAAATTACCCCGTTGGCTGAATTCCCTCTACATACTGAAGAATGCCCTATTTGTCGGGCTGAAATAGATGAAGCAACTCGATTTAGTAAAGATCTCCATTCCCGGGTCCAAGCTGAAAAATCCTCTTTAGCACACTTGTTAACCCCTGGATTTATGCAATTAACCCAGGGGGAGACGTATTACTTGATCCCACGTGCGTTTATGGATCATTGGAGGGCGTATATGACTCAAGCAAGTGCAGGAAGACGCGGTGCTGCTGCAGCAGCGGCGGCCGCCGCGGTGGCGGTGGCAGTGGCGGCAGGTGGTGGTGGTACGACTGCTGCTGCTAGTGAATTTTTGGAAGCTCCTAGTTTAGCCGTTTATATGAAACGAGCTGCTTGTGATTGTCATTCTGATCCACATTTAATTGCATTCGCCCCTCCTGCTGTGGTCAATCGAAGAGGACGTTGGCTGGTAGTGAATAACTCTGAGAATAGCAATTCACTGACTAGTAGCGTTGCTGGTACTGCTGTTGGTACTGGTGCTCGTGTAGAGGACCCTTTTGGATTCTTTGAGCTGGTCTCTGTAGCTGATTGGAGTGCGTTTGTAGAACATTACGCTGAAGAAGGGCTTGTATTCGGAGTCGGTGGCATCTCTGCAATGCTTCAGATACAAGATACTCTAGGAATAGCAAAAGGAAACGCAGATGAAGAACAGCAGACGGCGGTGGCGGCAGTAGTAAAGAAAAGCGATGGCGGTGATGAAACTGCAAAGGATACTGGTGATGATGATGCAATGCCTGACGCTCCTGCTGCGTTGAACACTCGGGATACATCAAAAGCTGAAGCTCAGGAGGCAGTAGAAGCGAATGATTCTGATGCGCAGTTAGCTCGAGCTTTAGCTGCTGTAGAGGCAGAGGATGCCAAAGCTGCTGCCAAGGAAAACGGCGAAATAGAAACTGATGATGAAGAAGAAGATCAGGGTGGTAAGAAGAGTAAAAGTCTTAACATTAAGAAAAAGAAAATTCTCAATGAGGATGAGGATTTTGTTCCTGCTTCTCAAGTAGATGAAGGTACCGTCTTCGGTCAAGATCCAGATTTCCTGTACGATAGAAAACCAGGTACAGGGAACGCACACTTACGTCCTGGCGCAGCAGGCAAAGCATGGCTGGTGACTGTACCGCCGACATGTACCTCAACTTTAGAAGCTCGACAAATAGCCCTCAAAGCAGCCAGGTTGAGTTATACCGGTGCAGAAATCATGGTGGAGATATGTTTGACTGATGAAGAAGCGATTTCGGCGACTCTTGCTGCTATGAATGCTGCGACTGGCAAAGGAGCAACTGGAGTAAGAGCCGGTGGCGTCTTTGGCGGTGGAGGTCGTGATGATCTAGGTGAAAGAAAGTCCAAACGTGCTCGTAAAGGCCGTGCCCCTGTTATAGTCGACTGCACCTCGACATTGCATGACTTACGCTTACGTATTTACCAAGCTGTAGGTGTCCACCCACGTAATGCACGATTATATTGCCGGGGACAAATAATTTCAGATACTAAAGATGAGATCACGGTGTCTGAACTGGAAATCTACCCAAATGAAGAGATACGTGTAGTAGATACTCAGGAACACGATCCTGATGATTTAACCGGGTTGTTTTTATCGTCGCCCGGTGGTAATTCAGGGAAGAAAGGAAGACGAGGTGGTCCTGAGGGCTTTGGGGGTACTGCGCTGACTGGGCTGCATTTGGTAGAAAGTAGCCATGATCATCATAATCATGTTGGTACTGAGGATATAGAAATGCAGAAGCTGGATTAGGAAAGGTGTTAATTTTCTTTGCAACAGTTCTTTTTTCTAAATTTATTTTAAAACGCTCAACAAAGAAATTGAAAATGAAAGGAGAAGAAAATTGTGTGAAGTAAAAGTACAAAGTACAATTCAAAAATAGAAAGGGATACAATATCAATCCATCTATCTACCAGTTATTTAAATTAATAATAGGGAAAATGAGATAAATGATTAAATTATTTTTTTCCTCCCGGTCTCCCGCATTTTTTTATTTATTTTTATAAACTTTATCAAACAGGAGCACTCGTTACCTCTTCTTCAACTGACTGTTTCGACTGCTTTTGCTGCTGGAAAGGAGGCTTTTCTGAACTAATTGATGACTCTGCACGTGGTGTAATTGCAACACTTGTACTTTCTCTACCGCCATTGCTATTGCTATTACTATTGCCATTACCGCCCCCTCTTTGCTGGTTCCTAGTTTGTTGACTAGTATTTGCCCCTCCTCTTTGCTGCTGGTAAACGTGCTGCTGCTGTCTAATACTACTACCGCCACCACCACCACCACCGCCATGGTAGTGATATTGTTGTTGTTGGTGCTGCTGTTGGTACTGATTCCAATTTCCGCCACCACCGCTGCCGCTTTTTGGCGATGCCATTGCAGCAGCAGCAGAAGGGCTCATCGGCATCATATGCTGCATACCCACACCCCCCATTGCATTCGATGGACTGCCTGGGTGGTACATTACTGGTCCAGTCCCAGTACCATGCTGGCCCGCAACATCATTATTCATATACATTACGGGAACCATCCCTCCGGTACCATCACCTGGTCGTATTGGAATATAATGGCCATAAGGACCTGAAGCCATAGCATATCCTTGTTGCTGTTGGTATTGCATCTGCATCTGCATTTGATTTGCGCTAGACATGTTATTGGCAGCTGCTCCGCCGTTCCCGCCACCGCTAGCTGCTGTCGCTGCATACATGTGGCCAGGGTGCATTGGGTACCCTTGTGCTGAACCTGCCGCTGCTGCACTGTTATTTAGGGTACCTTGCCCTGCGTAGGCGTATGGGAGCATATACCCACCACCAGCACCAGGAGAAGGTTGATGAAGGTTGTGATACCCACCGCCCACGCCTCCGCCTCCGCCCAGTGAAGGAAATTCTGTTGAGTAAGTAGGTCTCACATACATTCCTTGACCTTGACGACTACCACCACCACCTCCATGCATGATCATCATATCCTCACCAAATCCAGGATCAAATCTCGGTCCTGTATTCCTTCGACCCCGGCGGAAATCTGGATCAGAGAGATCTTCTTGACGATTTCGAAGTTGAGCTTTCGTTGAATTCGTGTTGTTTATAAAGGTGTTGGTATTATTTGCAGCAGCGTTGTTGGTTTTAACACCATTTCTAGCATTGCTACTAGCATTATTACCAACAGATTGATTCGACAGCTGGTGCTGTTGGTGGTTTTGGGTGCGAAGATTTCCACTCCCGTTATATGCATGCCCTTGACCTTGACCTTGACCACCACCACCGCCGCCGCCGCCATGTTGTTGTTGTTGTTGTTGTTGCATTTGCATTGCGTGGTAGTGGTTTGCCATCATCATTTGCGGGTGATGAGGCATCATATGCTGCTGAGGATACATTCCTTGGACATTATTAAGACCACCACCACCACCAACAGCAGGATTGCTATTATTTTCACCAGTGCCGCCAGCGCCGAAGATTCTCGCTCGAACCTTCTCATAATTGATTTCTTTTTCCTCTATAGACACAGCGCTATGCTGGTGGCGCTGATGACTAAATCCATTATGCTGGCCTGGAGAGTGATTGCTAGTCCCACCACGAGGACGATCCCCTCGTCGCACTAATACTTTCGGTGCAGATACAGCGCCACCAGCACCGTCCCCATCCCCCGCAGCCATTGGCTGCACAGGCTGCACAGGAATAACAGGCTCTTCCATGGTTACAGGCAAATCTGTGAGTTTTATTTGTGGGGGACCTGTACGGACGGTGCGTACTGCAAGGATACTTCCATGATCAGGGCCTTGGCTTAACGTAGATGTATCTAATCCCCAATGTTGGGCAGTTCTGTGGACGAGCAATCGATCATACGATGACATTTCGCCGGAAAAGTTGTGGGATGGTTCGGTGGATTTGAGGACAAAATCTTCAACTTCAGCTTCAAGACGGAGGACTGCGGTGTGAAGGGTAAGAGGAAAGATAAGATTAGCTTCGTTTGAAAATTATCAAATTTTGAAAAGTAAAAAGCAATGACGCAGAAATCGAGTGAACTCTGTTGAGGAAATATCATTCTAGTTTGATCAGGTAGATCTACATACCTGAATTTCTATGCTTGTGTCGAGAGAGTGCATCGCGTAAAGCGTGGTCTACTGCATGCTCCTCTTCTTCTTCTTCTTCTTTTACAACATTTACTGTCTCCTCTTTGTTCGGGGATGTGCTGGTCAACTCTGGAGATGTCTCGTTCTCTGCAGAGGGAGAGTCGGGAGCAGATCTGCGCAGTGGAAATAAAAGAATGTATTAGTGACAGTCCAGATACATTAGATTTAAGCTAGATGGACTAATGATGTTTCAAAAAACTCACTCCATGACATGTTTTGTGTCTGCATCCCCAATTTGCTCAGGGTCTGCATCCTTTATATCGAGGCGCTCCAAAGACTCTTCAGCTTGTTCCCAATCTTCAGCCACTGGCTGCGCCGACACTTCGGCCATTACGCAGGTAACAGAAGGCCGTAACTACAACAGCTTTTATTGTGATGAGGGCAGGTGTCGATTTCAGAGAAAGATGCTCACTGATCACTGCTTACACCTCTTTCGACTATTAATATACATGCATAATGCACAATGTGCGACAATCCCGACTTTAAAATAGGGGCAAATTTACACTCGATTGTACCTTAAGAGTGTACAGCCAATTGAGTTCAGAAAGTGATCTGAAAAGGTGCAACATTTTGGTTCAGTCAGACTATTCTTCTTCTATCCAACTATATATTCATTTACAAAGGTAGTAAAACTACCTTAAAAGCGCTAAAAAAGATGGTTGTTATCATAGAAGACGTCACAGATCAACATGAACATCAATTGGCAGAAAATGAAGAAACAAAAAAAAGAGAATGTTGAAGAATGTGCCAACCCGGAAGCTGCTCATGCCGTGTCTGACGATATTAATGACGATGGAAGTTGGGTGGAAGTGAATAACGAGAGTAGTGGCGACGGTGGTGACAATCTAGAAGATGATCAAAATGTTGCTGAAGAGGAAGCCGTTGATCCTGAAGTCTTTGCGGTAAGAATAGAGAGATTTTTGCAAGATTATTTGGTAGATTAAAAATGTTTGCATATGTTGAAGTTGCCCTAAGCGTGGAATTGTTATAAATCAATGAGAGAATATGAGAATTAATGAGCTTCCCCGTTGTCGGTGCCATTTTCCGTCCTGTCCCAAAAACCTTCTTAATATACTATTTTACACCATTTGCAGGAGCAACTAGCGCGTGCAGACGCTTTAAAAGCTGAAGGAAACACGGCATTTGCCGAAGGAGACATGGAACAAGCCATTGTGAGTTAGAAAACCATAATGTTTCTTATTTTTTTTACAACGCAATCAGAAAACTTGTCTCCATCCCAAAGTTCTTCTACCTCCTCCTCATCTTTTTTTTCGTTCTCATCTCAGGCTAAATACTCTGAGGCTTTGGAGGAGGCCCCCATGACAGCCCCGCTTCAACGCGCTGTCTATTTCGCCAATCGTGCCGCGTGCCACATGCGTTTAGAAGAATATTCAGAGGCAGCCATCGACTGTTCAGCGGCAATCGAATTACATCCCGAGTACACTAAAGCTTTACTTCGTAGGGCCAGTGCGTTTGAAGCTATGTCCGATTATGAAGCTGCCTTAATGGATTTGAAAAAGGTGGTAGATCTAGATCCAAAGAATACAGCTGCAACAGCAGCACAGAAACGTATTGAGCCTTTAGCGGAGAAGAAACGAGAAGAAGTAAAAGATGAGATGATTGGAAAATTAAAAGATTTAGGGAATAGTTTGCTAGGGAAGTTTGGTATGAGTTTGGATAACTTTAAGACGGAACAGGATCCGAATACTGGATCCTACTCGATTAAATTTCAACAATAATAAGTTGCTGAAGGGTTTCTTGAGCTTTAAGGGGAAGCGGGAGGTTGGTGAAGATATGTAAATAGAATGGCTTTTGTTTTGAGAAGCCTGGTGCCCCCTCTCCTGGCTTCAAATATGAATAGATACTTAGATTTGATTTTGTTTAATGGATGTATAGAAGCACACACCGCTTAAGTAAGTATCAGAGCAAAAAATAAAATAAAATAAAAGGACCCCAAGGGGGTGACTTAAGGGATCGTCAAGAAGCAAAATCAAAATTGGATGGAGGGTAGTGGAACTAGTAGTTCGACCCAGGGCGCTCTGAGAAAAATCTCGTTCATCCAGGCAATTCGTAGCATAGCAGTTTGCATTGATGATCGCTCGCTCTCAGCTTCTCTTAACATTCTAAATATATATTATTTCTCATCTCGGAACTCTCTCGTCACTCGAAAAGATGCAGGCTATCAACATGAAGGCTACTTTCGCCACCCAGGCGCGCTCTGCCGTGCGTGCCCGTGCCACCTCCCCTGTCGTCTGCATGGCTTTCGATGCCAAGAAGGTTGCCGCTGGATTCGGTGTTGGTATCGCTTCCCTTGCCTTGACTGGTGCTGCATTCGCTGCTAATGTCAAGCTCGGTGCTGACAGCGGTGAGTCTTTATTGCTGATATATCAAGCCAATTATACCGAGTGTGTCGACAGCTACTGAGATCTGTGATTGTTCACAAGAATACGTATGATCGGTGATCTCTGACCATTTTATTCTCTCTTGCTGATTATATTATTATTTATCTTCCCTGCAGGTGCCTTGGTCTTCGACCCTGACACTATTACCATCTCCAAGGGTGACTCCGTTACCTGGACTAACAACGCCGGTTTCCCCCACAACATCGTCTTCGATGAAGGTGAATTATCCTGATTGATCTGATGGAATTTTATCAAATTGCTGTATAGAATTTCACCTGCGGAACTTAAAATCTGAATCATGCCCTCTCGTGAGAACTGTGGTATTTGCTAACCCCTAATAATAACTTCTATTATCTTCCTACTTTTTACAGACGCTGTTCCCGCTGGCGTCAATGCTGAGTCCCTCGGTCACGAGGACTACTTGAATGCCCCCGGTGAGACCCACACTGCCAAGTTCGATGTTGCCGGAACCTACGGTTACTACTGCGAGCCCCATCAGGGTGCCGGTATGGTCGGTAAGGTTGTTGTCAACTAAGTTGTCAATTTAGTCGACTTCAAAACTAAACTGCACTGAACCAAACACCTCACCACTTAATTTTGCCATTTTTTGCCGTTGAAAATGATGATGCTATTGAAGCGTAGTATTGTTTTCTTGGTTCGAAGAGTTTGTTTGTCTTTGTTCTGAAAGAGAAACTGCTGTTTTTTAAAAAAGAAAAACAAACTTTTTTTGTTCTCTGTCGGGTGTAACAATCTCAGTCTACATATTTCCCTAGATATTTAGTTAGTTCAAGACTGAGGGAGGCTTTAACAATTACTAGATCATTATTCTTACAAAAGCATTATACAGCTATGTCTGCTAAATCTAAAATACAAAGAAGAAAATAAGGGGGGAGGGGAAGAAGACGAGAGAGCAACATCCGCCAACAACAAAAACCCTTAAGCCCCCCTCCCTAATAGGCCTATACCTTTCTCACTATTTTCATATTATAATCGTAGTTATATTTTCCTTCTCCACTCTCTTAAAATATCATCACTATTCCATCCATAATTCTGTTCTTCTGATCTTGTGCCACACATTCACTAATCCACATCACATTTCGAATCTCTTGCTCTCTCAAAGACATGTAGGCATGAAACACACCAAAATGGAATTGCTGATCAAAGGCAGAAACCGATCTTCGGACTTCCTCTTCATACAACACCTTATCCAAAATCTGCGCTTCTCCAGCACCAAGACGAGTAAATAACGCAGTATAAGCAGGGACTCGTTCCATTGCTGCTCTAACTCCATCGAAATCTTCAGCAGCTGCCAATTCAGCTTGACCATGTGGGTAGAGTAATCCAAAGTTAGAGTATAAACGCCGTCTATCATCACGTGTGAGCTCCGTTCCCATGGAATTGAGTGTAATATTCAAAGCACGGCGATCGGCTTCAAAGGCCAGTACCTCGCCCATAGCGTCAGCGGTGGTGCCCCCTAAAGAAGCACAAAACTTAGCAAAATCATCCAAATACGCTTTATATAAGGTATTTCGTAGCACTTCCACGTTCATTTCGTCTAAATCTTCGCTAGACAGGTTCTCTGCTGAGAAATATGGGGCCAGGGGGGTGTCTACAAGAACTAATCGATAGAGGTCTCTGACGTTTTGTGCCACAGCTAATGAAGCTAATGCTTCAAACACTCCCAGTGGATGGCACTTTTCCAGTAATTCTTGGACATCACGTTCATGTAATGTGCCTGTCACTATCAATACCACGTTGTCTATCATGTGGCCATACGTGCAGTAATCCAAAAAACGGCCTAGAGGTTCTCCTGCATTTTCTCGGAGGTAGCTCCAATCATCTACAAGCTTGCGTGTGCAGGCTTCTACCAAGGTGTTGGTGTAGAGAGGGGAAGGTTCGTTGGCAACGTATGAACCATAGTCAGTGCCGGTCTGAAGAAAGAGGAAAGATTAGAAAGGAATTTTTTTTGGTTGAAAGTAAAATAACGCTGATTCCCAGATCAAGGATTCAGCAATAATAGCAGACTTACCAAATATAATTTGATATCGTCCAAGGATTCGCATTGTGAGAGATTGTTGTAATCAGCTGATGTGAGCAAACCAAGCTTGAACCCGCGGACAACAGCCTCTGCAGAAAATCAACGAATTCATGCTGTAAGGGCAACTGCCAACAGCCAGAGCACAGGGTCTCCTCTACTAGTATCTGCATAACGTACCTAGGAATCCAGACTTGACGTTGAACATCGACATTTCCGCTGTGCTGCTAAGCCAACTCATTTTATGCCTTACTGTTTTGAGAGATTAATTAATTATTATTGTTGGTATCAATCAAGAGCAACAAGAGCAGGGAAGCAACAGGATGCTAATCTTAAAACAATCTGAATTCGGTATGCAGAGCTGCAGAGGACTTCACCCCCTTTAGCCAAGTGCCCTTGCTTTCTTCAGCAGCGCCGGCGGCGACCTCAACCACCTCCACTTGACTGTCGGTTCGCTTTCGCGTCATAGAAACCCAATAAAACAATAGAATCTTACCTATCTACTACTATAACACATGTTGTAGTCAAAAGTATTACTCCTTACAGCCTATCTATACACAGATTGCGAAATAAATAATTCAGTGATCTTGGCTTTGCCATCTTCTCTTGACTTGACCGACCTAGACCAGAACACTTACATATAGAGCTATGACAGCCACAGAAAGCAAACTTCACAAAGTGGTAAGCCGGGTATTAAGCTTGCTGGTCCCATTTAATCCAAACCATTGTAACTAGACCTAGTCTACCCCTAAATAATTTTCTCTCTCCCCCGCGCGCCTCTCCTCACTCACAGGGTCTGGCCTTATGCGTTGTACAAACGCTCCTTACATGCATACTCCCAGCAGTAGATTACTATTACGTATACCGCCACAATAGCGACTTATTAGGTCCTCAAGCGTGGACAATCTGGGCTGTGGCAGCTCTTCTCGGGTTGATCGGATTTCTAGCTCATGGGGTCGGTAGTACGATTTTGATTCTGATTCACCTGGTCAGCGGGGCACTATTTACAGCAGCAGTAGCAGCGTATTCCACTGCTTGGTGGTTTATATTAGAATTACAGTGCATTATTGCTCAGCAAAGCTATCAAGGATGTGATCCCGTGGCTTGCCCCTGTGCCGCGACGGACTCGTGCTCAGCTGGAGACCTGGCTGCGAATGGAGCTTGTGCTGCGTGTAAAGCTCCTAGGGAAGAAGTTTGTGACTCTGTGAATCAATCGTATACTAGATTCACTCTCGCTTTCACTGGGTTGATAATGCTAGTCTTTGCGTTGCCTGTTTTATGCATCGACGTGTACGTTTTGATGCTGGGCGCTGCTCGGAGAGCTGCTAGAAATTCCAGACTAGCTGCAATTCGAGTAGGAGTTGAGCAGCAGAACCGCTTAATCTCCGCAGGAGATAAACCTACAGTTACACCAGGTACGCTGACGGATTGGGTGACTACGCTGCTAGCCCATGGCGATGCAGCAACAAAGTTTGTGGCCGAAAAGTGCCGAGCCGCTTTGAGAGCTCGTGGCTACGAATTACCAGTCAAAGGCGCTGGAAAGAAACTGCCGTTAACAAATGAAGCACGTATTATACAATATATCCCCTTGGGAAGCAGTATAGCCTCATTAGATGAGGATTTGAGCGAGATTATTGTTACTGCTGGTGGTGGTCATGGAAGCAGTAGAAAGCCTAAAAGGCAGCAAGTAACGCCGGAAGAGTCTCAAGTGACTCAGGAAGCAAGTACAGCATCATATATGATTAATAGTTAAATAGAACTGCCTAGATTACCTTTTATTTTCCCGTTGCCCCTCTGCAAAAATTTGCTACAAAAATGTTTTACAGAATTTTTATAATTTATCATCTAGAAAATACCGGGATCTCGAATGCATTTATTTTTAAGTTCTAAAGCTAGCAGGCGATAAAAGAATTACTCCATCTCCGCGCACAAACAAATAAGGCAACATCCTCTTTGTAGTTTTTATTATTTCTTCAAAAGTTTCTTCATCTACTTCAGTGGTAGTGACAGTTTCTTCAACATCGCCTAGGATCATATTTAAATGCTGGTCATATGCCTATAGAGATCAAATAGAAAGGAGGGACGGGTTAGTGATATGTTAGAGATTTGTGTAGAGAGGTCTTTGGGGTAGGTAAAGTGGAACATGTATCCTCGCCTGACAGCAGAGGTGAGTGACAAGAAACAGGGAGAGCGGTAACTTATTCTTCAGCCTTACATGAAGTTTTCCTCTGAGTTCTCTATCACCCTTGAGCTTGAGATAAATTCGTTCATCTAAACTAAGGCGGATAAGATCTAAAGGCTCTTTGACTGTGTTGTCTTCCTCTGCCATAGCTGCTAAAACCTAAAAGGATTACAATTTTTGATTGAAGTGATCAAACAGTAAATGTTTTTCAACAGGCTCTGCGTCCCCCTTGTATCAAACTGAATATTCCAAATACTGTTTTAAATCAATTCAAATGAAACAGGCAGACTATGCAAGCCAAATATCCGGAAAACAAGCCAACATTCTTCCTCTCAAAATGCAGGTCAAACAAACGCGAATTGTGCTCTATAAAACACTATGCTCTCCTCAAAAGACTCCACATTGCGTTCAGCATCAAAATCCCAAGAGTTGAGTGGCCCTTAATGTCCGCAATCACTCAGTCTCTTGTCAGTAGCGCACAGCGGATCGCAGGAGCTGGAGGAGCTAGCCTGAGCTCCAAGAGCAGCAGAAGGGTACCTGTGACCCCTTTCCTGACTTTATCTACCCCTCAGCAAAAGTCCCAATTGCATTGCAAGGCTTCTCGCGCCAGAATGACTATCGTTGCCCAAGCAGGTGTTAACTCCCCATTTACTCAGCGTAAGTGGTCAACCTCAATTCCCAGCCATTCTATCTGAATCTTGGCTTGATGTACATCGTTACGTCGACTACGTCTATCTTAGTGCGAGCGGTCCAGCTCGTTACTTGATCAGATCCCTATCTGGCATAGTAGACATGCTCATTTCCCTTCAACGACCCTGTCGTTTCACTATTTTTTTGCTCCTCTATTATTTTCTAACTATAGTTCCCATCTCCCTCTACTTTCCCAAACAGCCCGCAAAGCTTCTTTGGATGACAAATCTGCTTTAATCTCTAAAGTAGATTGCTTCATCTTCGATTGCGATGGTGTCATCTGGCGTGGTGATTCAGTCATCCCCGGTGTCCCTGAAACTCTGGATTATCTCCGTTCTCGTGGCAAACAGCTCATTTTCGTGACCAACAATTCTACGAAATCCCGTGCTGGGTACCTTAAGAAGTTCACTTCTTTGGGACTCAACGTCTCCGCAGAGGAGATTTATTCTTCGTCGTACGCCGCCGCTGCGTTCCTGGAAGCAGAAAAATTCCCTAAAGATAAGAAGGTCTACATTGTCGGTGAAGTAGGTATCGAAGAAGAGCTTGATTTGAAAGGGATCAACCATATCGGTGGCCCTGCTGATGCAGATAAGAAGGTCGAGCTCACTCCTGGAATGTTTTTGGAACATGATCATGACGTCGCTGCTGTCGTCGTCGGATTCGATCGCAACATCAATTACTATAAAATTCAATACGCAACCTTGTGTATCCGTGAAAACCCTGGCTGCCAATTCCTTGCTACCAATTTGGATGCTGTGACTCACTTAACTGACGCTCAAGAGTGGGCTGGAAATGGCTCCATGGTGGGTGCTATCCGTGGCTCAACGAAACGAGAGCCCACCGTTGTCGGTAAGCCTTCTGACTTTATGCTCGGTAACATTGCTGAGAAGTTCAACTTAAGAAGAGATCAGATCTGTATGGTAGGCGATCGTCTTGATACAGACATCATGTTTGGTAAGAATGGAGGTCTTACCACGACGCTTGTGTTGTCGGGGGTTACCACAGAGGAACAGTTGATGGCACCTGAGAATACCATACATCCTGATTTTTATATGGAAGCATTGCCGGAATTGTTGGAAGTGAAGAAATCAGCCAATGTGCCTGCTTAAAGAGGGGTTGAAAATTTTCCCGAAGTCCCCTCTCCCCGCCCGCTGTACATATGATACTACCTCCTAGCTACTAAATTTAGCTTCTTTTTTAGAGATTCTTTTTCCTTTCTATAAGTAAATTCTTAATATGATCGACCTATTTTGTGTGTGGCTATTTCATCATCCTTTTCTGTCTTCATATTGCAAAATGTTTAAAAAAAAGAAATCCCAAATCCTTTCTTCCTGTTCTCGCTATCTCGATACTGTAAAAAAATAATTTTAAAACTCTTACGTTATGCATTTAAAAGTACCTATCAAGCGAGGTTTTCTACTCAAAACTAGTTGTATTTTTTCCAGGCATACGTACAGCTTGTTTCGCTGCCTTTCCGCTGCTTCCACTTCCAGCACCAGGCCCTTTCCCAACCGACCTTCGTCTCTTCATCTCGGCGCTCCTCAGCTTCTCTAATCTTAAACCAGCTTCTCTCCGAGCAGCATCACCAACTGCATCATCCCAATCAAATTTCATCCCTCTATCTTGCATCACACTCGGCCACGAATCAAATTCATGTACCAAAGTTTCCAATTTACCAGATTTAGGCAAGATATGGCTACACAATCCTCGTAGTACCGCCGGATCTGCTCTTTTCTTTTCAGGAGATCCCAAGATTAACCCGTGTACACGTAATGCGAGTTTATCTTTGGCACCAGAGAGCTTTCGCATGACGTCACCGCCAGGCTGACGTAATTCCCCGTCACTTACCAGAAGGATATCTGAATTCGCCCATTTAGCATCCGTCAATCTGTCTAGACACCTTTGTACGGGAGCGTTAAAATCACTACCGCCGTTGAATGTCTTTTCCAAGAAATCTAATAAATTATTCACACTCTTCGCATCCATATTAAGCTCCAATTCACGGACCTCCTGTGGCCCCGCAAAGGCAAAAACGTAGCACCCCCGTTCTTGAGCTTTTGCTGCTCTCATACATTCCAAAGCCAATGCCTTTGCCACGGTCTCTCTTGGGCCGCGCATTGAGCCGGAAGTGTCCACGCATAGTAAAATAGGGCCGCGATCAGCTGTAGGACGGATTTCTCTGCGTTCTATATTGATGTCCGTGGGGAACTCGCCCCAGCCATCGCGCTCGTAGGTAGAAAGTCCCTTTTCAGCCAATCGTGCATAGAAAAGTAATTTTGCTTGCCGCACTTGCCTTCCACGAGCAAGCATCGCAGCTTCTGAAGGTAATAGCCGAGAAATATCATCACTGCGAGTTAAACCACGCGTTTCCTGGGCCTCTAAAGTTGTTCTAAGTAACCCTGGTCTCCCCTTCATTTCTAATCGTTGGACTGGAGCCCGGCGAAGTGGACCCCAGCCACCTCCACGACCAAGAGATCGTACCAAATCACGTAATTCGCGTACATCTTCAAGCTTTTCACGTAATTTATCCATATCTGCCCAACCACGGCGATTCCAAATGCCCCCTCCAAGCTCGAACATCCCGCCACCCAGCAGCGCTTCGAGACCATCGAAAGCTCTCCCTGCTCGATCCAACGCAGCAATTGGCTTTTCCCATTGAGAAACTAAAGTGGAAACCAATTCTTCAGCGGTACGGCGTTCAGGAGTCCAGGTAGCTTGCTCTTCTGCTAGTAAAGCAGCAGCTTCTGCCTCTTCTTGCTCTCTTTGTTGCTGCTGAGCCGTGGTGGTGGTGGTGGAGGTAGAAGCTTGCTGAGCCCCTGCTGAGGGAACTACATTGGGGTTACGACGTCCTGCGACTTCCGCTACGTCAACTCCACGGCGTGCTGCTTCTTCCTCCATCAATTCCGTTGCAGTCTTAAAAACATTACCGTCCCCATCAACCGCTCTGTCTTCAACATCTACCTCTCCCAACACCGCTTTATAATGCTTTACAATAATTTCCATAAGACCTTTGAGTAAAGCATCGCGAACGGCGGGATACTTGGCAGCGAACCGAGCGACACCGAGGGTAGAGAGCCTGCGAATTAAGACAGCTCGTAGCGGTTCTGCTGGCCATACGAGGGATTGAGGGTCTAATCCAGCAACAAAACTATCCTTTTCAGCGGTAAGTTGATTTAAAGTAGAGTCATCGGGTACTAAACCACGTTCTAACGCAGCCTTCCAGGTTAATACACCACGGGCAGCGTCCTGAAGGGCAGCAGCAGAGTCGCCACCAGCAATTCGGCAACTGACATGGGAGAGGCGTAGTAACCAAGGCATTAATGTAGGAGGGACGTCTCCTACATCGCCAAGCCCTTGTAATAGAGCAGAATGACCTGATCCAGATTTTTTGGTGCTAGAAGTAGGCCGAGCAGGGGCTTCTTGAATACTGGCTTTAATTGCATGGCGCCACGATGGGATTGATTTTGAAAAACCGTGACGGCGAGAGGAAGGTTGTATAGTTTGAGCACTTGAAAAGAATGCATTGTTTTTCGAATTTAGTTTCAATGCATTTTTGGGTCCACTTAACCCAACCAAACTCTGCATGATGGGAAAGATATAAAGATTTGATTTGGAATGGTTTGGTCTAACCCCTAAAGTTTAAAGCTTAATAATCACTCAAATATGTTTATTTAGAGTATCTTCAAAGTTTTGTTCAAACAATTATGGGAACGCTGCGATGAAATGGGCGACAAATGGAGTTTGCCGACATCAATCGGATAAGCTGGGTGCCCCAAAGATAAAAAAAAAGTGCGCAACTTGCAAAGTTGACATGGCCAGCCAATGATCCGCTTGCCCTTAAATTCGGACACAGACCCTCGGTGAAGTTACTAACATGCAACAGCGTGTAGAACCCATTGCCATCCACAACACACTGCACCGCGCAAGGAGAGCTGTTTTGTCCGGTGACGTGCTGAGTGTGTTTGGGATTCCACAGCAACCCGAGCCCACCCACACCAAAAATCTTCCTAAGCAGATTTCCCAAGCTGCATGGATGAGGTTCTATCTTATCGCTCCGTCTTTTCAATCCGTGGCTTTGCTTCAATTGCACCTGCTTCTAATCTAATAAAGTTGCCAAATTTTCAAAACAAAATCTAAATACGACTCGCACCGCCTCCTCCGCCGACGCCGCTTTCAATTTCCACAACTTCCCGAAGCAATTACGCTCTGGAAATTTGTAATTCGCATATTAAAGGTATTCGAGTTCCTGCTGCTGAATCCCTTGTTCCGCAGCAACACAGTAAATATTTTGACCCAATAGGAAGAAAAGAACCTGGCGCTCTGCTCAGCACAGCGCCCGTCTGGCTCTGCTGCTATATTTTCAGCAACTGAGCAATGCATGCATAATAAATTTATTATCTACTTATTGGGAAATTAATTTCATAAACAGATAAATCCCTAAGGTCGCAACTCGAGCTGCAGAAATTAAATAAGTCGATTGGCAGCATCTCTGCATTTAATTAAAAAACCAAGGATAATTGCAAGTATGGTGAAGCGTAAAGCAGAAGACAACGATGGAGATGATGCTGGTCCTTCCACGTCTGCAGCAATGGTCACAGCCACCATCGGCCAGCAAACAAGTGGCATCAAAAACAAGCAAGTCCGCTCCCAGCGCTACCAAAAACTAAAGCACGAGGCCAACAAGAAAAAGAAGCTCGACCGAAAGAAACGCCAAAAAGAAGTCGCAAAAGCTGAAGAATTGGGCCTTGCTCCTCCTGTAAGACAAATTCCTAAAACAATTGAAAATCAACGGATCAAGGACGTTACCGCCGTAGACCCAGAAGATGAAGAAGTAGCCGCTGACGAAGAATTTGATGAATTCGCTGAACATTTTGCCAATATTCGCCCACCAAACGTCCTTATCACTACCTGCTACAAACCCAGCGGTCTCATGTACAAATTTATTACCGACCTCCTCGAGACACTGCCAACTGTCACATACTATAAAAGACAGGGTTATCCCATGAAAAAAATCGTAGAATACGCTTCTAACCGTGGATTCACCGATATTATGGTCTTTAATGAAGATAGAAAAGTAATTAACGGCATGATGTTGATTCATCTACCCGATGGGCCTACCGCACGTTTTAGATTATCTAATTTAACTTTAGCTGCTGACATAAAAGGCCACGGTCGTGCTACGACTCACAAACCTGAGTTGGTCCTAAATAATTTCGATACAAGATTAGGCCATCGGGTAGGACGGATGTTTGCTTCTTTATTCAATCAAGATCCCACTTTTAAGGGAAGGCGGGTGGTGACATTCCATAACCAGAGAGACTTCATTTTTTTCAGGCATCATAGGTACATTTTTGAAGAAAAGGAGGTAAAATCAGTAGTCAAGCATGCTGGCAAAAATAAAAAAATAGCAAATCAGCAAGTAAAAGCAAGGCTCCAAGAAATTGGGCCAAGATTTACGTTGAAATTGCAAAGTTTACAAAAGGGCACTTTCTCTAGTAAGCATGGAGAATTTGAGTGGTTGCATAAGACTGAGATGGATACAAGCCGTAGGAAATTTAATCTTTAGGAAGTCCTTAATGGTGTTTTTTCTTTTTAATTTTAGAGTAACAAAGCTGTTTTTATCGCCTTGCGAGAGGCGAGAAGCGGAAGACATTATTTGGCAGATTTATTGACACTCGTACGTTTCTTATTTTACAGCTTGTGTAAAGCTGAAAATATATCCCAAAAGGAAAAATAATATCAGAATACAGAAGATGAAATTACAATTTTACAACTCCCTTTAAAGCTCACTATATGTTTTTCCGGCAATAAATTCCAATACCTTCGGCACCGTCTCTTGTAAAGCATCTGCCGCTTTATGCAAATTTTCAAGGAATTCTTCCGCAGCGGGTCTATCCCCATCCACAATATCCGTCACAGATTTGATACAAAAGAACGGACAGTGGAATAAACTCGCTGCCCAGGCCACCGCTGCAGCCTCCATTTCTTTAATCGATGCGGTATGCTCCATCATCCTGACCATGTCTTCGGTCGTAAAGTCCAAGCTATTTCCAGAGCTGACCACTCCCGTCTTTAATTCCAGCTCTTTTACCAGATTGGGTACAGGTAACGCATCGAATTTGCCTACTCCGTACACATCAAAGCCTGGAATTGGAATGCGTCTATCATGGTTTACGGTTGCGGTACTGATGAACACGTCAGCAATGGACGCACCACGGGAGGAGAAGCCTCCCGCAGTACCCGTGGAGATGACGACATCGGGTTTGAAGGTTTGGAGAGCGAGGTACGTAGTTAAAGCTGCAGGTACTGTGCCTATGTTGTCCATTCCTGTTTGGCGGCATTTTCCAAAGCAGACGAGATGGATGTTGGCGCCCCAGTCTTGGCCTGAGTAGGTAACGCAGGGGGCTGGTGGTGGGATGGCTGCAGGGGTGTCTTGGGTGAGATTGAGGGATTTGACCATGGGGAGAGCTTCAGCCTCCATTGCTGTTTATAAAAAGAAAGAAAGAAATATGAATGATGGGCAGCGGTTGAGAAAATAAACTATAGGTGAATGTTATTAGTGTTATTTTCCAAGTATTACTAATATAAAACAGGCTCTTAAGGTTCTTACCAACCAGTAATACGATGTTCTTGATGGGCTTATCAACATGGCTGGCTAAGAATTTATCTTTAGCCTCTGTCAGGGCGGCGTCAGCTGTAGGAATAGGATGAAAAAGATGGTGCTGAAAAAGTTAGTCTGGGAGCCGATCGCACTTGTGAGTTGAAATAGTATTGCTGCGACAGTAGTTTAAAAGGCTCAAATGCAAGATACTTACAAATTGGAACATCTGTCTCCACGATTTCGGTCTCTAATTTATGGTCCACAGACATAGCAATTCCTTTGCTGAAGAGACGGTATCTTCAATAGCTAAGTAATGCACAAATGCAATAACCGATTTAAAAAGCTCGTTTAAAATAGCAATTGGAGAGCATAAAAAGCTTGTCGGAATAAACTTTAGCTCACAGTTTGGAAATTTTAATTTTATTTTTTATTGACTTGAAACCCTTGGAGATAGCAGCAATACTAAAACTGCATTATTTAGATATGATCAAGGTAGCGTATGTACCTCAGGAACCTAAAAAACTATTCCGATCGATATTTTAAATGAAGTGATCACGTTGCCCCTTTTCGTTGAATAGAAACAGCAGAGCTGCCGAAATGCTTGGCTGGGTACGTATAGCAATTAATTATAAATGATTGAACCAATGGGTTCATTCCTTTTAGATGTTTTTGCGAAAATAGTCGATCAAACTTCTCATCCCTTGTTTTCCCGCAGCGCCCGCCTCGGCGGCTACGGCATGTTGCTGGTGTCATTGGCCGAGGCCTTGACATCCCTTCAGGCAGCGCAGCATTCTTCTCTATATCTGCACCTGTAGATACTGAATGGAAGCTAGTCTATTGTAGCGAGCCAATAGAGGGAACTGTTCATCCTGAATGGTCCCCGCTGCCACCGATGTCGGCACCTCGCAGCCCTGTTGAGATTTTTATTGCCATCCACGTTGTTCTTTCTTCGACCATAGAAGAATGCAGCATCAATGAAGGTCATGAGAGAAAGTATAGGAAGGCTGTAGTCAACGCGTTAAAGAAGAAACGTGGGTTTGTTTCCTTTGAAGAAGAAATTAAGAATGAAGAAGGAGTAGTTGTGGCTGAAGCAGCGGCGGCGGCGGCGATTACAAAGACGACGAGCAATGCTGACGCCACCGCCACTCCTAGTATATCTACTGAGGATGAAAATGATAAGTTAGAGCGATTAAAAGAAACTTTGGTTGCTCACCTAGAAGATAGTATCCCTGGAAAAGTATCTGCAGCGTACTTCATTAAATTTAATGAGCTTTTTTCTCTCGGGCAGCACTCTGGCGGAGGAGCTGGTGCAGAAACCGGGCTTTCTTTCTGCTCTACGAGCGCTGCTGCTGCTGGGGATAGTAGAAGTATTTCTATAGCAGCAAATACGAATTTCTTAGCTAATACACTCATATTCGATTTCTTCGATGGACAGTATGGCGCATTTCCATGGCCATTAAACGAGCTTCAACGACAAGAACAGAAAAAAACATTCTCAGGTGGTCCCGGTGCCTCTTCGGCAGCTGCTTCGATTGCTGTGAGTGAAGAGCCCTCCCCTTTCCCATCGCCAACGAAACTTAATACGACAGCACTAATGGCAGAAGAACCCACGTCTGGTGTACTAGGAACAGAAGAGAACACTGCTGCTGCTGCCGCTAGTGGCGGTTTAATAAAACCTAATGAAGAAACTGCTGCGGCAGCTGCCGCTGCCGCTCCTTCTTCTTCTCTCGGCTTGGGCTTGGGTAGCATGCTCATGTCCAGGCTCCTTGGCAGCGCACCTACTGTCCCTGGTGATGAATCTACATCCGGTACTGCCACTCCAACCAATTTTGTTGGTGGTAATGGTGTCTATAAAAGTCTAGGACTAGGAGGAGGTGCAAAATTATTACCGCTTGACCAACTAAGAGACCAAATAGAAAGTCTCGTTACCCTTCAAGCTCGAATCCGGCACTTATCTTCCCGCTGCAAAGATTCTCAAGCTCGTATCGACACCATCCTAGAGCAACAAGCACCTGCTCGGCAACAGCATGCTGAGCTTTTAAACCATCACGATATAAAAATTGAACTCACCAGAAGGCATAAAATTATATCTCAACGAAATATAGAAGCTTCAAAACGTGCTTTACTTGCTGAGAAATCAGCTACAGTAACCGTACAAGCGTTAATTTCTACTTTACAAGCGTTGCAATCAGCACATAAGAAAATATCAGCTGGCGAAATGTCTCTCAAGGGAGAAGAAGGCAGAGGCCGGCTGGCGATGGCTCTTAAAGAACTTATTGCACGTCGTTGTTTAATGACAGTACAACTAGGATGGATACTTCGACTCGGTCCTGCATCGATGAGGTTGCATGTGACACCCCCTGGAGGGTTATTAGACGCACAGCTAGAGAGACAATGGGCTGGGAGCGGCAGCGGCGGTGTGGTTGGGCAAAAAAAACAATGGTGGATCAATGCAAGAAGAAGTCCGGCTAGCTATTTGTGGATTAAGTCTAGATTCTTCAGTCTGGGCACATGCATTTGACCCCGGTGGCTATGACTGGGATCCCGTACAAGATAAAGCTGCATCAGTAGCACTTGGGCACTCTGCCCTGTTGATAGAAAAACTAGCCGAGTATTTGGGGATCGTACTGCGCTATCCTATCATATATAGAGGATCTGTATCAGTAGTGATGGATAACCACCCTCAAGCAGGCACGTGGAAGCCGGAAATAGCAACGGGTAGTAGTAGTAGTGCTATTAGTGGTGGGGGGGTGTCCTCGGTAAATTTTCTTTTTGGTAGAGCGCCAGCTCAGGGTGCTAGTAGCGGAATAAGCGGTGATTCTTCTTCTTCTTCTTCTTCTACTCGTTCTTCCACTCCAGCTGCGGCTGTGACGCCAGTCGAGTACCCTTTATATTGTCTTTCTAATAAAGAAAGGCCAAAATTTGCGGTGGGCGTCTTTTTATTGAATAAAAATGCGATTCAATTACTACAAGCACATGGGATTAGTGCTGCTGGACCGAGTCAATTGCTGCAAAATTTGCATAAGTTAGTTGCTGCGGCGCAATCTGGGATTCCACAGGGGTTGGGGAGTGGGTATTGGAAGTAGAACAGGACGTTTTCCTTCAAAAAGTTTTAGCTCGCCAATGTCATGTCGGATGGTTGAAAAAACTCTGTAAACACGAAACTCTGTGCTTGCTTTTGAGCCTCATAGTTCATATCAGTAAGACTCTGATTGAAGTAGACGCACTTCTCTACAGTTTCTTGACAGATATTCGAAGACGCTAAAGATGGTGTCGGAGTTGCTGAGGTGATTCAGACGATGGTTTTTTGGCGCCAAAACAAGTGTCACTCTGCCGGTACCTGAATGGCATCTTTAACATCTGGAAGATCATTATATGCTAGAACAGCTGTAGACCACTTATAATTCATTACAATAAAATATAAGATTCATAATTAGGAGGCCCCTAGCGGTCTAGAAGGCCTCGGAGAAAATAAATCTCAATTTAAGAATCACCTAATCTTCTTTATTTGTCTCACACGATAATTTTACACTCTGGAAGAGTGAACTACATGGCAGCTAAACCAGCAGATCTGCCGTGGTCCAATTGTAGACTCCTCCTCGCAAGCGAAGCAGACGAAGATTCTGACTTGCCACAAGGCATCGTTGGGAGGCTCTACTTTTCTCCGGTTTCTCACCCAGCCGTGCGCCAAAGCTGGCAGGGTCTGACACCAGGGTGAGTTGTCGCAAACCCTAAGTTCAATTATTGTGCTCTAAAAGTTTCCTTCCCCAATTCTTTCTTTTTAGTCTCGCCGTCCTGATCAGCCCAATTTACTCGCACTCTTCTTTTTTAACCTTTTGCAGGAAACTTAGCGTCCCTTCTCTTGCTGTACAAAACCTAGTTAACCGTAGAGGTACACTGCTACTTTTTAGTCCCCCCTACAAAACCTCTTATTCCTCAATTTGTTCAAATTTTTTCTCGCCGTTGTCGCTCACTCATTTCCCCGCTTTATTTTTTTTCGCACAGGCCCTGACGCACTTGTAGGCCGCATCCCTGGTGAACAAGTCCACAGCCTCCGTCTTCTGGATCTCTGCAAACAATGCCACGAATCGGGAGAAGTCCTTATCTGCACCATTCCAGCAGGAGATGTAGTTCTTGTCCCTCGGGTGCCCTCTGCAGCTGAACACGATGGACTCTATTTTATAGCCTATGCGACCAATATCCGGGCAGTGGAGCTCTGTGAATCTCTCCGTTCACTCAAGCAAGTCGCCATAGTCCTGGACATTGATAATACCTTGATAGATGCGACTCCAGCGAACCTAGACGAAGAAATTTTAGATTCTTTAGAGTGGCGGGAGGTGCTTGTGGAGAATAGTTCTGGTAGAAAAATTCAAGGCCATGTAGCTCATTTACCCTTAGATCCTGCGTGTTCTACTACTGAAGAACGTGCGTTCATGATTCACTGGCAAGTAGGACGAATGAGCTGTACCTTTAAGGTGCGTGTGCGGCCAGGATGGCGTACTTTCCGACATTTTTTACTATCAAATACTTCGAAATTTGCTCCGTTTGTGTGCTCAAAAGGTAAATTAGAGTACGTACAGCTCATCTGGATTGGCCTAGATATAGAGGATGATAATAAAGATATTATTAGCGAGGATACAAGTACACTGGATACTATTACACCCAATGGTTCTTCTACTAGGTCGTATGGCAGTAAATATTTAATCCCTAGAGAGATGTGGAGTACTCACATCACCTCCACCTTTCCAGACTCTCTCCCAAGGGCAGCACAAAAAACAGCTTTAGTGGCGGTCGGCTGCGCTGATGTCCTCCGGCCTTTACCACCCACCCAACTTGCCGCTCCCATAATCTTTCTAGACGATAGTCCTGAAGCCTACGATTCGGAATATTCCGATTCTATCCTTTATGTAGAAGAATACCGTCCTTCAGACGACGTACACACCGATCGCGGGTCTGTTTTGGCCCAAGTATGTTTTCGCTTAGAAACCTACTACAATGCTACATGTGGGGAAGCTGGCACGTTTGCTTGGCAAGCTGCTCAGTCCTTTGCTACTGCTATTTTAGGGGCCATGCAAAAGACACCAATGGAATCTCCAGATGCGTTGGCGTATTTGCAGGTCAGGTGTACTAAACAAGGCTTTGCTTTGTGGCATCAAATTACTGTGGCGTCGGTGTTTAACGATGAGGTTTATATTGCCGACATAGAAGACGATAATAATACCAACGATAATAATAATCTTTCGCATGCTATGGATTTAGATGGTAGTGTTACCATCGCTATTCCGGTTCAAGGAGGGGGCACAAAAATAGTAAATCAAATGCCGCCTCGACCTTTTCCCTTCTCTCCTGCATCTTCACCACTTGGATCGCCTTCGAGTTCGCCGCCAAAGCATTTTATCGATGCTGCGGCTGCTCGAGGGGTTACTAGCGGGCCAGGGAGTAGGAGAACCAGTTTAGATGAACAGATACATCCCTTATTGAAGGAAGGCTCTCTTTCGGAATTTCGAGGGGCGATGGCGGCAAAATTGGCAGCTGCACAAGCTGCTAATGCCCGCGCTGGCAGTAAACCTCCTGCTCCAGGTACTGCTGCTTCATACATTCAAAGAAAGAGTCCAAGTGGCTATGGTAGTGCTGCTGTGAGTGGTCCTTCTTCTTTCTCCCGTCCTGGCAGTGCTAATGATAAAACTAAAAATGATAAAAATGATTCTTCTAGAAATATCTCAGATGATATGCTCAACGCTGATTTGATGATGAAATGTTAGTATTATAATGTGATATACTGATAGGCTGATTCACGAGTCTACATTGGATGTTGTCAAATGATGAGGACTCGGACTCAAACCTAACAATGGACCGACATAAAAATAAAATAAAATTTTCGAGGAAGAAAAAAAAAATCAAAGTACGATTTTCTCTCTTGTTTCAGTGTCTTTCTCAGAACCCCCTAGTTTACTGAATCTCAAACTTTCTTTGTGTTAAAATTACTCTCTCTGTCCATGGATATTAATATTTCTCTCTTCATGTCTTTTTTTTCAAAGTCGACCAAGCGTCGTGTTTAAATTTTATCAAACATTTTTGTTTGTCGCTTTTCTCTGAATATTCTTAGCTCCATTCTCGTATGTATATATAATTCCCTTTCAGTTAAGGAGTATATCTGTAACTATTACGCGATCAATTATGTAAAGACATATATTTGCGGCCTTGCTGAAAAAAAGGCCTTGTGTTTGGTTGATAGTATCGGATTTTCAGTTCTTCTTGTACGCCTTGTTCTCCATCACTCCTTCCTCTACGTTTAATGCTTTTCTATCTCTCAACATGCATTTATAGCCAATTGAAGTTGTCTTAGGACAGCGACAGCTCACCGGTGAGGTGGGTTGGGCTGTATAATACTAATTAATTTGAAGAATAGACAATTGTCTATTGCTTGCAAGTGCCCACCAGCTTCCTTCACAATTTTTCTGCTTTCTCTTTCTTAAATTTCTGCCCATTTGCATGGTTCAGATGGTTTAACTTTGAAAATTAGAATCGATGCCTTCGAACTAACAAGAACTATATATAGGGAACAAATAGAAATAAAAACATGGCAGAGAGCGACAGACCCCTCCTTGCTCATGAGGCTGAAGACCGATTATGGGATGAAGTAGAGGAAGGAGGCTCTTCTTCAGATACATCATTCCGCACAATGCACGATTTACTCGCAGAACACCCCAACGAGGTCATAAAAACGCTTGCGAATTCAGGTGTCAGAAAACTTGGAGAATTCTGTGCACCTGATTATCTCGTCTTGGATCTATTGGGAGATGATTCTATTGCTACTATGGGAGCTTCATCGCCAGATATTGATTGGGAAACTGCTTGGAGAGAAGAGCTGCGCAAAAATTATGATAAAAATGCTGCTGCTTCATTGGCGCCTTCCTCCTCGGTCCGCTCAAGTTCAGGCTGGAGCACAGACATTCCAGTTATTGCGTATGTAGTTACCCTTAAAGGTGCTGCCTACCCTGACAAAGAAGGTTTATTGCAACCTTTGCTTCGTAGGTGGCAATCAAAAGGGTGTAGCTACTCTGTTTTCGCACTTCCAGCCGTGCAGTCCTGCATCGATTGGAAGTGGAATAGATACTGTAGAAAACTCCTTTTAGCAGAGCTTGCCTTTTTTACTTTATGGTTGACTGCATTCTACACGTTTACAGCGTACTTTCAAGATGAAGAGAGCTCCCTTTCTCTACGAGAGCTTTTACAAACTCCTCGAGGCAGGCTCACTGTAGCTTGCGATTTTCTCTCTTTGATTGGCATGACCCCCTTTGTGTTAATAGAAATTAGCACCATTGCTGCCTATGGAATAAAAGGCTGGGCCACAGCATGGAATATTTTAGATACTCTCACCTACTTTCTCCAAATTTCAATAGTAACAATGCATTTGGGCAGGCTCGATATTTCTTCAGGCTGGCTCTCTATTGCTGCAGCCACGCAATGTATATTACTACTTTTCAGACTTCAATATTTTAGCAGAGTATTTACACCCACAAGATTTGCATTTTTAGATGATTTAAAAGAAGTGGTTCAAGACGTTCGCTGGTATTTGTTGTTTATCCTACTCATTGTGCTGGGCTATGCTGCGGCTTTTCAAACTTTATTTCGCCAAGATCAAAAACAACACGAAGAATTCAATTCTCTCGGGCATGCATTTATACAAATGGTCACCTGGGCTGCGGGAAACGCAGAGTTAAGCCCTCTATATAGCCACGCTCAAAATCCTGTTGCAGCGTGTGTGCTAGGAGTTAGTTTTGTTTTCATTCTAGGCATGGTTTTACTTAATCTGTTGATCGGTTTGATGACAAATAGTCTTGATAGAGTGACTTCTAATGAAGGTTTACGTTTGTTGCTGTCAAAAGCGCAGGCTATTGATGAATTGGAAGCCGTTTTGCCGCCCTGGATAGAGAAAAAATTTCCTCAATTATTCCCACCTTTTCTTTTTGTGCTGCGAGTTGACCCTCAAAAATTAGATTCTGTGCAGCAAGATAGTATTTGGGCTGGTCAAGGGGATGACGAGCGTGCTGGGACGCTGTTAAATGGAGGCGATATTGGTCGAACTGAAGAAATAAAAGAAAAGGAAGAGGGTGGTGGTGGCGGGCCCTGGGGAGAGAATAAAGAAGAAATTTCTAAATTGCAGCAACAAATTGCTGGATTATCTGATGATATTAAATCCTTACGTGACTTACTGGAGAGACAACAGCATCAAGGGAGCCGTTCTAGAAGAGAAGAAGAGAGGACTTTGTTTGATGCTCGTGGCCAGGGTCGTAGTGGCGCACTTGCTAGTGGAGAATCTGATGGAGGCAACAGCAGCTCTGCAAGCTTTGTTTCTGATTAATGTTAAATAAATAATTCATTCGCAAGGTGTGAAGTAATGATTACACATATGTGAAAACAAGCCTGCATTTTTAAGCAAAGCAAAGGGAAGTATAGATATAGGGAACAAAACGCTCAAACAGGAAGAAAACATTAGCTCCGTGGGAGTATAAGACCCCGCAGTCCATTGCCACACATAATCCATTTATGGATGTGTGAGGGCAAGTTATTAAAACGCTCGCTGGCCAAAAAAAAGTGGTAGCCTCTAAAAAACTAGTCTAAATTATTTGAAAATTTCTGATAATATAAAGAACTCTAGTCATCTTCTCCTTCCAAACCACTGTTCTTAGGTTCTTCTTCAGTGGTAGTAAGTAAATAGCTAGGTCTCTCTGCTTTAGGTTTAGTGTCTTCCATTTCTTCTTCATCATTTCGGCTGCTGGAAAGTCTACTATACTTGAGAGGGGGAGAGCTCGTCAATGCACTTGGACCTTGCTCGATTACAAGTGCTGGATTGTGCAGCAAGAGTCGGTGTGTAGGTATTTAGAGACACTGGTTTTCTTTTGCCTATTTGTGATATGCACCGAGATTTCAACCTAAAATTTGCTAAAAATATCTGAAGAGTTTAAAGAGATGTTGAGGCGGCTCACCTGAGCTCGTCAAGGGAGAAGGGGTAAGCAACACGAGATGTTTTTCATACATATGTTACAAGGCAAAAATGGATCGATCTTTACTAATGCAGAATGATTACAGGTATGTGCAATGAATGATGAGCCAGCCACTGTCCCACACTCCCCAGCAGCAGCTCTCCTATTCCCCCCGTCCCATGCCGACTCCCGACGACCACCGCCGACGCACCCACCTCCTCTGCTCTATTCAATAACGCCTGACCTACCCCCTGCACTCCTCCATCCATCATTTCTAATAAGATATCGCTTGTAAACTCCACCCCAGCATCCCGCAGCATCCCATGGAAACGCTTTTCCATATACTTTTCAGTGGCCTCTCTATACGCCGAGGTTGGGGGTTCAACGACATATAAAAATGAGCTTGAAAGGCCAGCCATAGGCCCAGCTCCGTATGCAACACTTGGTAAAGATGGAATTACGTGGAGCAAATGTAATTTATCTCCCTCTTGTCGGTACATATGGTGAGCAGCCCAGGCTGCAGCGTGGCTCGAGGCTTCGGTATCGTCAACTGCAACAACGATTGTTCTTTCTTTTCCTTGGTGATTTTTGCCTGATGTGTCTTGTTGCGAAGGGGTAGAAAAGTCTATTTCTGCACCAGGGACCTCGCCTACAGCTTGTCCTATCAAATTGTTATCTGAAGAAGACAAAGACGAGAAAGAAGAAAATTCAGAAGAGTCCAAAGATTCTGGTTTCTTTTTGGTGCTAGAGCTGTCTCTTCCGGTATGCATTGGTCCATTTGCAGCAGATTCGGCTATCAATTCGGCAGCAGTGCCTACTGTGTCAGGATGGCCGAACTCTCGTACTAGTAAATTACTCAACCAGGTCACCGCTGAGTCTTTCTTTTTAGTCCCATTCATACGTGCCGGTTCGTGCAGTAGGACTACGGGGGTGTCTTTACAGTATCTCCCACAATCTGCGGCAACGCTTCCCATCAACAGTTCCCCTAAGCCTCCTCGTCCATGAGGGCAAAGAACAAGGGCACAGGCATTGAGCTCCTCGGCTTTTTTGCATAACAAATTCGCAATACCTCTTTTATCTCCTAAAAGAGCATCTTGCTCTTTAATAACATCTACAATATAGGGGATATTTGCGGGATAGAAGATTTCCCATGCCCACTCAGATACTACTCTTTCTGCTGCCCTCAAGTACTCTTTTTCATTGTGGAGTAATTTTTCAAAATTAACTACCGCTAAGCGGCCATCTGGTAAAGTATACAGCCCTTGGCTGGGAAAAGAAGGTATGCAGTGGGCTAAATGGACGACATCTCCCGGACGGATGAGTTCTTGTAAGGCCCAGCGACAGGCAGCTTGAGCAGCTGGGGAGGTGTCGACGGCAATGACAATGTTTCGACTGCCACTTTTAACACTATTATTTTTAGGAGTGGGGGAGCTTTCAGAAGCAGCAACTGCTGTGACGACAATCGACTTAGTTTGTTGCCTTCCACAGTAATGTCGAGTAGGGCTTACAGCGAGGTTATAGGAGATCCGTGAGCGAACAGTGACTTTCGAAATCAATTGCTGATTTCGAACAAATGTAGGGGGAATAAGGGCTGCCCCCACCTCGACAGGGTTTTGTATGATCTTGAATGATTGAATCATATTTCAGTAATGGGAATGTGATCGGGGATTGGGAGAAAATAACCGAAACGAGAGGGGTGACGTGGAACTTCAAGATGTCTCATTGAAGAAAGCCACAGGCGTGTGAAGGTTTTAGGCTCGATCAACATCGATTATCACCGTATTGTATTGTTGATTACCTTGAGTATAGCTTAAAAACACGCTGGGAGCAGCTCAAGGGCGGATTTTGTGGTCTTGATCACTTGATTTAAATTCAAACTCGTAAATAATATATAATGCGCTGATTTCCTTAAAGAAGCCAACGATCTCTCTGCTTCTAAAACTCTTCACTCTATAATGGCATCAGAATTTTTCAGTGGCTGGACGGATCAACAACTTCGTGACTATTTATATGAGAACGGCCAAGTGGTTCCGCCAATGGCGAACAGAAACCAACTTATTGACTCTTGCGTCCAAATCGGCAGCGCTGTAGAAACCCAACTATCAAACCAGAAATATCAAGGAAACGGTGTTGCAATGGGTATTCCAACTACAACACGAGCAGGAACTCCTCCTTCTGGAGCTCTCTACAATCCCGCTGCCGCCGCCGCTGCCGCCGCTTCTATACCCCATGCAATGCCCCCTCCAGGAGGCCCTCGCAAAAAAGCTTTAATCGTCGGAATCAATTACTTCGGTTCTCCTAGTCAACTCCAAGGATGCATCAACGACGCTCGCTGCATGCACTATTTATTAACTCACCGACTAGGTTTCCGAGAAGACGCAATCTTATTCATGACCGACGACCATCCCGATCCTAGTAGACGCCCTACTAAAAATAATATATTTTCCGGCATTCAATGGCTTATGACGGGTCTACACCACGGTGATAGCCTTGTTTTTCATTATAGCGGCCATGGCAGCCAACAACGGGATCCTCTGGGAATTGAAGCTGACGGCCTAAATGAAACGTTGTGCCCTGTGGATCACAGGTACGCCGGCGAAATTGTGGACGATGATTTGAATAGAATGTTAGTGAATCCGTTGCCGCAAGGGGTGAAGTTACATTCAATTATAGATGCCTGTCATTCTGGATCAGTTTTAGATCTACCTTTTACCGCCACGTGCCATCATGGGTATCTCCGTTGGGAGTCTGAAGTCATGCCTGGGGTTAGTATGAATAACCCCTATAAAGGCACAAATGGAGGTTTCGCAGTGCAGTTTGGGGCGAGTCGTGATCATCAAACAGCGGCGGACACGGCAAAGTTGTCTGGAGGGGTTCCTACTGGTGCAGCGACGTTTAGTTTTATCTCTGCGTTGGAGAGAAGAGGGTTGGTTATTGGTTATGGGGATTTGTTAGTTGAGATGTATAATACTTTAGCTAGAGCGGGGCTGGGTGCGAGCGGTGGTGGCGGCGGCGGTGGTGGATTTCTTGGTGGCTTGTTATTAGGTGGAGGAGGAGGGTTTCGAGGGCAGGAGCCAGTGATGTCGGCGAATTATGCATTTGATCTGAACTACAAGATGGAAATTTAGTGTATCATTCCAATGAATTTATTGTTTACTCTTATTTTCTGTATCGCTCTCCTCGAGCGGGCAGTAGTGCTTGTTGAAGACTTTTTACTTTATTTCTTCTTCTCTGAGTATTTACTTTAACAATTTCGTGTCGAACTCAATTTTTTTGATTAATGTTGGATTCTAAAGTTCAGTATTTGACAGCCTATAACGACTAAATTGAATAAGATTCTGCTAGACTAATTTTAAAGAGCAAGACTTTAAGTTATATCGCTCTAAGATATAATCTTGTCTGCTGTTCGCTTTGCTTAGATATTCATCAGTATACAGTACAGTAAAGAGCGCTTTAATTCTCGCCAAAATGCGTATGGATGCGTTCATCGAGGAGATTTCAGAAGATTTCCCTGCCAAAGTTTGTGAATCATTCTACGCCTATGAAACCGGCTCAGCCATTACATTGCACACAAGAAATGCTTCTGAGCTAGAAGATGCTCCAGAAGGGTAAGTCTCACCAGTACTGATACAAACAAGCAACACACCAATCACCGCCTGTTCCACCTTGATCTCACAAAACCCTTATTTTTTCTATTTTTACAGGTACCCAGGCAAGCTGTGTACAGTCTCAAAACCCTGGCTTCCTACTTTAAGCCGTATGTGGAACCAGCAACAAGCCGGCAACTGGGCTGGCTACCAACCCCCGCCTACCGCCCATCTCCCCGAACAACAATTCAGCCAAGCACCACCCCCAGCCATGCCACCAGCAGGCGGTCCCAAAAAACGCGCTTTCATCTGTGGAATCAACTACCGTGGCACGTCATGCACACTAAATGGCTGTGAAAATGACGCTAATTGTATAGAATTTATGCTTAAATCAAAATTTGGCTTTACAGATGAGAACATTTTAATGTTTAAAGAGACCCACCCAGACCCAATGCGTCGCCCAACAAAGGCAAACATGTTTATGGGAATGCAATGGCTAATCACAGGCGCTCAACCAGGGGATAGTCTTGTATTTCACTACTCAGGTCATGGCGGTCAGAAAAGGGATATGACAGGAGAGGAGATGGATGGCATGAACGAGACTTTGTGTCCTATGGATTTTCAAAGAGCTGGAGAAATCTTGGATGATGAGATAAACATGCGATTAGTTAATCCATTACCACAAGGTGTCCGCTTGCACGCTATTATTGATGCATGTCACAGCGGGTCGGTTCTTGATTTACCGTACCAAGCAATTGTTAATAATGGAGTCATCACGTGGAATTCTGCATATGCTGGGCAGACACGTGCCTGGAAGGGTACTGGAGGTGGATTTGCAGTTCAATTCAGTGCCTCTAGCGATCATGAAACAGCAGCAGATACTGCAAAGTTATCTGGAGGGGTTCCGACGGGAGCAGCGACATTTTCATTTATTAAGGCTATTGAACAAAAGGGTGGAAAGGATATTACCTATGGAGATTTATTGCTTGGGATGTGGCATACATTACACCAGGCAGGATTAGGTGCTCAAAGTGGTGGTGGTGGTTATGGGGGTGCTCCTCCCCAAACGATGGGTGGCGGTCTGGATGGGATGTTGATGGCGATCCTTGGCGGTGTTGGAGGGGGAGCTGGTTTTAGAGGACAGAGCCCTACGTTGAGTAGTAATTATGCCTTTGATTTAAGTTATAAGTTTTCTCTTTAACATGTATATGTACATTTAACAGTGCACTCAGCTATGGTGCCCGATCATGAAAAGGCACGGAGGAGAGTCTCACAAAAAATCAAAAACTAAAGAAAGATGGAAAGATATTCATCTTATCTAGATAATATCTGGCATATCTTCTTCCATTTCATCTCCACTCTCTTCTCGATCAAGGCCTTCTTCTTCACTCTCACTACCACCACCACCCTTTTCCCTTGCAGCAAGTGACGCTGCGTATGCTGCTTTGGAGGTGATTTTTTTCTTCTGCACCCCTTTCCCTCCGCCGCCTCCTGTGACAGCAGTAGTAGGGGACGTCCTAGGGGGAACTCCAGAAGGCCCTACACCACCTCCACTAGTCCCACCAGTACCAGTACCACTACCAGGTACCCCTAGTCTGGTTTGAGCAACGTTCCCCCGCCGCACTGCCGCTAGCTTTGCCTTGTGCACTTCACTCGCTGAAAGCCTCTTGTACGGTGCCACTACACCACCACCTCCTCCCCCACTTACTCCTGCTGTTTTTGTAATACTAAATCCAGGTAATTCTATGCCCCACGTGTGTTGTAGGTACACAGCCACGTCAGCAGGGTCCAGTTTCTTAGCCCGTTTTCTTCTTGCAGCTGCGATTGCATATGAAATAGCCTCTTTTGAAAAGTCTGCAGCGAGGAGCTTCATCCCTGCAGCTGCATCTGGAGTGAGTTTACCTACTGCAAGGTCGCCATACGCTTTTTTTGCGAGGGAGGTGAGTCTATTGTTCGGTAGGAACGTCTTTTCTTCGTTTGTTGCTGGTTTGGAAATGAAGGCAAATTGCCCGGAAAGTTTCTTAAGGGCCTGATTTTGGGATTCTAAGGCTCGTTGTTGTAGAGACGTCGTTGTTGCCGCAGATGTGGATGCTAAACGAGCAGCTGGGGTGATTGTAGGTTGCGATGGAGGTCGTGCTGCTGCATTAGCGGCGGCGGCGGTTGCGGCATTCGCTTGTTGGTGTCGTTGGTGAAATAACTGAATTCTTTGTGTTCGCCAGTTTTTGTATTCTTCTTGTAGTCTCCTTTGGGATACTGGATTTGCTTGATCGAATGCTAAAGGCTTAAAGTCTGGTTTTTCAGCAAAGAATTCATTCCATTGCATATGATCTGCTGGATTTACTGCGATTGGCTGCGCAGTGGGGCGGGGTTGCGGTAATTGTTGGTGCCCTGGAAGAGTACCTGCTGTTTGCTGCTGAGCCTGGACGGCCATTTGTGCCTTGTACTGAGCTTGATTCTGTAGTTGTTGGGCTTGAGCATAAGCTTGGGCAGCAGTGACTTTGCCAATGGTCGGGATGCTGCCGCCGAGCTGGCCATTATTATTATCTGCAAGTTATTTGTTTGGTTCGGCAGGCGTTAGAGAAGGTATTAGCACACTGACTGCCTTGTAAACATCACTTTCCGTCTATAGGATTGGCAGCAGAGGAGATATGCTGTATGAAGAACAGTGATTCAAGATATATAATTTAGAAGAAGTAAAATTTGACCTACTTGGTGCCGACATAGCCTATACCGCTCAATTCATCAATTCTCCTAGCTTGATATATACTCGAGGATCGAAAATAACGACCAGGGTGAATTGATTTGCGCACAAATAAAATGATCACTAGTAAATTTCGAGGCCAGACGTCAATACTGGTCAGAGAACCTTGCGATGTATTTTAATAAGACTACAGTATGATCAATATATTGCATGTGAGATGAAACTCACTGCGAAAAGCCTTTAAAACATATTCAAACACTTTTTTTTGTGGGCCCCCTTAAACCTTCCGCATGAAACCCAACCCCTAGCATTTTATTTTACTTTCATTTTGAAGAATTTGTAGATATCCTGAACATTCTCTGCTGCGTGCGGAAGAGCGTTTCTTTCACTTTCTGACCTTTGAACCGATCGATCGATCCCCTTGCCTTCCCAATGGCTGAGCGAGGATACGCTCAAGATGAGCAAGATTCATGGATAGCTCAAGCATCTAAGAACGTCAAGAAATGCGCGTTCTATATGCGCAAAGCTATCGTGAGTATGATCCAAGGATGTTCAGTCGTCTTTGCGCGGAAACACACGACTCTCCACAGTTTCAACTTTTTTTTTATTCCTATCTCATTTCCCTGTATGAACTCCCTTTCCCTCGAATGTACTCTAGCACACTTTTTTCAACCATCATTTTCCCTCCCTTTGAATATTAATACAGGATGAAGACAACATGCAAGAGGCTCTCCGCCACTCGGCCGCTCTTCTCGGAGAATTACGAACCTCTCTCCTCGGCCCTCAGAAATACTACGAACTCTACGTCCAAGTCAATGACGAGTTACGTGGATTAGAATCCTATTTTGGGGAAGAACCTTCTAAAAATCGTTCTTTTGCAAATTTATACGAACTTGTTCAACACGCTGGCAATGTCTTGCCCCGTTTATATTTACTATGCACCGTGGGAGCGTGTTATATACGTTCTAAAGAAGCCCCAGCGAAGTTGTTGCTCCAAGATATGGCTGATATGTGTAAAGGTGTACAACACCCCACCCGTGGCTTATTTTTAAGAGCGTATCTAGTTCAATGTTGCCGAGGGTTGCTGCCAGACTCGGGAAGTGCTTACGAAGGTGGTGAAAGTGGCGATGTTGTTGACGCAGTGGAGTTTCTACTTGCAAATTTCACTGAAATGAATAAATTATGGGTGAGAATGAAGCATCAAGGGGGACCTCGCGGCCAAGAACAACGAGAAAGGGAAAGGGCTCAGCTTGCGGACTTGGTCGGTAAAAATTTAACGCAGCTATCTCAATTGGAAGGCCTTACCTTCCAGTTGTATCGTGATGTAGTGCTTCCTAGAGTACTTGAGCAGGTTGTAGCGTGTAAAGATGAACTTGCACAGGGTTATTTGATGCAATGTGTGGCTGCAGCATTTCCGGATGACTTCCATGTCGGTACCTTAGAAGCACTTTTGGGCGCATTACCTCAGCTTCAACCTGGTGTGAAGCTGGCGTCTGTTATGGGTTCGTTGTTAGAACGCCTTGCTAGCTATGCTTCTCGAGAACCAAGCGTAGTGAAAGAACTGGATACAGCTGGCGCATTTTCAAAAATGAGTGCAGCTGCTACCAAGTCGATTGAAGAACACCCTTCGATGCCTGCTGCAGACCTTGCTGCTGTATATTCGGGTTTGTTAGCCTTCTCTGGAGCTGTATATCCTGAAAGATTGGATTATGTGGATGACGTTCTGAAGACTTGCCACGAAGCGCTGAAAAGCCGAGCAGTGGCAGCAGATGCTCGAGCTGAACGCCAGCTTGCGAATTTGCTTTCTTCGCCGTTGGAGAGGTACGGTGTCTTAGCAGTGCTTGGATTGGACCATTTCGCCCCTCTTTTGGGTTTGTTAAGCCCAGGAAAACGCAGAGAAACTGCTCGAAAAATAGCAGAAGCTCTGATAAAATCTGGAAATCGAGTGGATTCTGTTGAGAAGGTCGAGATATTCTTTAGTTTTATAGATCCTTTGGTCGTTGGTGTTGAAGGGATAGTGCTAGATGATGAAGATGTTGGTGAAGATGCCGCTGTGCTGGCGAGAGTGATGCATGCTTTGCACGCTGATGAGGATCCTGAAAGTCAGTATGATATTTTTGATATGGTGCTAAAGAAAGTGTTGACCGGGGGACCCATACGTGCTGCAGCTGCTATTCCCCCAATCTGTTTTATCTCTTTGCAAACAATTCAGAAGAGCTTACAAAAGACCCCTCGTGGTAGCGGCGATGCTGCTGCAAACACGTCTTCAGCGTCTTTGGAAAAGTGGTATCGATTTTTACACAAGGCGGTTTCTGCAGTAGCCGATGCTCGGGCAGCTGAGTTAGCACTGAATCTCTTCCTTTCTGCAGCGCTTTCTTCTTCAGAAGACGCTCATTTAGAAATAACTAGCTATGAATTTTTCGAGCAAGCGTTTACTTTATTTGAAGAATCGATCCCTGATTCAAAACAAGAGGTCCGGGCTTTACAGAGTATCGTCGCTATTTTACATCGCTGTAGAGTCTTTACACAAGATAATAGAGGTGCGTTAGTGCATAAAGCGGTGTCGTATTGCTCGAAATTGTTGAAAAGAACAGATCAGTGCCTTGCTGTTCTGTCCTGCGCCCATCTTTATTGGCAGGAAATTGGAAATGAGACTCAGTCGAGCGGGAAAAGCGGTGATGACGGCAACAATAAAGATGGAGAGGCTGAAGAAAAAGAAGAAGACGAGCTTATTAATCTAAAAGACCAAGAACAACAACAGGGTGATTTTCAGAGTGCACAACAAGCGCCAGTACGTGATAGCCAAGGTGTTCTTTCTTGTCTTAAACGGGCGCTAAAAATCGCACACGCAGCTCAGCAGCAACTCGCTATTGTGGAGCGAAAGGGTGACGCTGCATCCGCTCCTGGTCATTTATTTGTGGAAATATTGAATTCTTACTTGTATTTCTACGACCATGGGGTGGACAGTATAACGAAAGAGGTGGTGCAAGGGGTGGTGGAATTGGTAAAGAGCGAGGTCAACACCGAGGTGTGCAAGGAGGATGAAGGATTACAAGCGTTTTATAGAAGAACTGGAGCGCACATTCAACAACAGCAGCAGACGAGTGTAGGTACAGGAGGAGAGAAGTATAGCGGGTTGAAAGTTTAGGAGAACGAAAGAGCTCTAGGTGAGGGGAAGGAAGACGAAGAGGATGCTTTTATGGTGATTAGAAAGGAAAAGCTACGATGTGTCTTTTTTTATTTCTGAATGGTTCTTTAATTTTTTGGCTGAATGGTGAGATTCACCAGGTGTAAATGAAGGAAAGCATACGAGAAAGAAATGAAACTGCAGGCTGCGAGGTAAGAGAGGGAGGCTCTTCTTTTTGTCTTCAAAATGTGCCGACGCCAACAGTGGTGACAAGTGGGGGGTGGCATTGAGAATCAGTTTTGACGATGCTCCAGTGGCTGGATTTCCTTGTATTTCATACCTTCACACTGCTCTGGACATGTAGTACATGATAGCATCTTCCAAACGCCCATTACTGCTTGGCAAGAGAGTTAAAAGTAGTGGTCTGTTTGTGGACTGTGGCTGTTGGTGGCAGCCTGCGAGCTGAACTGCGTCTGCAGAGGAGCAAGGAGGGTGCCTCGAGAAGCATAAAAGTTTGGTTGGTAATTTTGAGGATGTTCTTGTATTTCTTACGTATTTTAGGTAGTATGAGGACCTGCCGCGCAGCTCCTCATGCGCGTTTGACGCTGTTCATATGTTGTGAACAATTCACCTCATGCAACCAAAAATATTCCTTGGTGCGGTTTCTTCACGTGTTTAGCCCTTTGAATGCATGTATCAGAGGATGTTAGACGATGTTCAACTGCGTAAACGCGCCGAAATGGTATACAAACCTACCTTGACAGCATTCTTGCATTGCCAGAATTCCTTGTTGAGGTGAAGGAAGTGAAACCACAAGGTGTATGTATTTGATCTCCTGAAGAGGTTCTATACCATGCATAGAAGTTCTGGTGACCTCCACCAGCGCTCTGAGGTCGCTTGAAGTGCACTTGAGCCGTTTCATGCGAGGACATCGGCTGTGCTACAATGAATGGAGTTTACGTGCTTTCTCAAGCTTGCTGCGCTCTTGAGATTTATCAATGACCTTTTTATGACGCATTGAGATTATTAAATGGCTCGCTTTTTTCCCTCAAAAAGTGGCCTTTGCTGTCGCTGTCCAAAATTTGAAATTTGAGCGAGCTTTTTGGGCATAAATTGGCACTTCCCAGCATAAATTAGCCATCTTGTTATATACTTAAGTAATACCAGGTTATAGTAATATCGTGCGTAGCTCCCATCTCTGGTTGCTCGTGCTTCACTTTGATATTTTCTTCGATTTAGTTAATCTCTGTCGACCATGGTTTCCAAAGGTCGCACTTTGGCGATATCTGGCGTGGCTCTTATCATTGCTGGAGGTACGATGTGTGCAATGCGTGGGAATGGGAGGTGTTGGCGGGCCTCAAACGGCGATCGCAAATCCCGCTGCTCCTGCAATGCCTTTCAACCTTTGCTTTCACGCCTTTAATTCACTCTTCTAAGGTTAGCTTATGCAATATATATTACTTATAGCCTAATCAAATCCAATTTCTCTTCCTTTTCTGCAGCCGGGTATCGTTACCTCAGCAAGATGGTTAAGGGCAGGCATCTTGCCACTCTTCGCCGGCTCTCAGCCGGCAAGGCCGCCCCCGAAGCCCCTGCTTTTGGAAGCTGCTATAGCTTCAGTTGCTTTGGGAGCTCCCGCCGTCTTGAGTCATTCGATCTGGAAGACGAAGACGAGGTCAATGGCCCAGCTACTGTCATCGAGGTGGTTGAAGAGGAGGTGGAGCCCATGGCTGCTAGCCCTGCTGTAGCAGTGGAGTTTGACCTTGCCGACAATGAGTCGGTTATTTTTAGCTTAAAGGTAGAGACTTCTGGTATCGTTAAAGAGACTACAGGAAGCATCGCAGCTTTTGTGCCCGCTGCTGCTCTTACCGCTCCTGTAGCTCCGCTTGCTGCTTCCTTATTTGAAGTTCAGGAAGCTTCTCTCAAAATTGAGCTCCCTGATGACGAGGAAATCATAGAAGATGCCATCTCCTGCGAGCAGCTGGAGCTCTGCGAGGCTCTTCCTCTTTTTGGCGAGAGCGCCGAAGAGGAGGAGGAAGAGATTGAAGATGCTGCTGCTACTGCTGGAGAGAAGAAGCAAGCTGAAGTTGAAGCTCCCATCGCTGCACCTATCTTGCCTGATCTCGGGTCTGTAATGACCCCCGCCCAGGTAGAGAGTTACATTATGGCGCACGCTGCCTCTGGGACACCTGGCTTTTACGCTCCCATATGTTGGGAAGCTAGCAATGGTGCTGCGCCCTCTCCTCCTCCCGTAGGAGCAGCTATTGGCATCCCTGCCACCGATTTGCTTGATCTCCTCAAGGCCAGCGCCGCCCGTTCTGCTAATGCTGCTGCCACTGCTGTTGCAGCTACCGCTCGTGCCGGCGAGCTGAAACCCGCCGCCTCCTTGCGTGTAGACGCAGTAGAATTCCTTATGCCCGCTGTTCCTTCTGAACCTGTTGATGAAGAAGCCATTGAATTTAAGAATATGCTGTGGAAGGCGCTGCTTAAAGGTGTCGAGAAAAGGGGTGGAGATGGTGCTCTTCTTCACCGCGAAATGGCAGAGGCAAGAGAACTCAATAGGGTTGCTGCTGTTGAGCACGTTACTGCTGGACTTGCCACCTTTGACCCGGAAGCAGCAATGCAGTATATGATCAACAGGGAGAAGGAGTTGACAGGGGATGTGGATATACTCTCCTCATAGCTGCACCTTCAATAGCAGCGTCCAAAACAGTACCAGCATTTATGCCACTGTTGCCGTGCAGATTCTCCTTTGCTTCAATTCTGGCAGTTGCTGCGATTGCTTCTGCTCCCTTGGCAGAAGATGCGTCTACAGCAGCAGTATCCACTTCCCCTGTCAACTCCTTCTCCCTGTCAATCATATAAATGCATTGCTGCTTCCGGGTCAAAGGTGGGAAGTCCAGCAGTAACGTGCTCAACAGCAGCAACCCTATTGAGTTCTCTTGCCTCTGCTATTTCGTGGTGAAGGAGAGCAGCATCTCCACCCCTCTTCTCGACACCTTTAAGTAGCGCCTTCCACAGCATATTCTTAAAATGCATGGCTTCTTCATCAACAGGTTCAGAAGGAACAGCCGGCATAACGAATTCCACTGCGTCTACACGCAAGGAGGAGGCGGGTTTCAGCTCAGCAGCACGAGCAGTAAGTAGTTACGAGATTATAGCGTCTATATTTCTACCCATCTTTTTATTTGAACTCGTCGATTTGCATTGTTGTTTCTTGTTTGTAAAAGAAAATTCATTCTGTGAGATAAACGAAAAGATAAATTGACACCCCGCCGGAGCCACCGCCAATTTTCAAGTAGACATGAAGTTAAAGCTCCTGGTTCTGGCAAGACCTGAAACAGCAGAAACTGCAGCCTTTAGACAGATATTGTCTAGGTAAAGGACTCTAGTTGCTTTCTATATTACTAAAAAATACAGTTTTTACTACTCTCTTAACTTTTGTTGCTGACTGCAGCCAATGCAGCGACCTTCTTCGCAGCTCTTCCGAGGTGTCTTGGACAAAAATGAACTCCTTTTCTCGGCTGCTTTATCTATTTGACATCCCATGTTGCTATCCATGTATACTCTATCTCGTGTCCAAGGCAGGAAAATATTCAGTTTGGATAGCAATTCTAGAAATTTCTGCTATTTTTGAAAGCCGACGACTGTAGTAAAGAACGGTGTTGCCATGCAGAACGTTGAAGAAGAGCTGCCTACTCTCATCAACCAGCTATTACAATCCCCAGCAGACAGACAAAGACAACTCATTGAAGCTTATTATACCCCAGAATGCCGTTTAACCCACGCGCTTGTACGTTGGAAGCTATTATTATAAGCAAAAGAAAAAATAGGAACACCAGGCCTGCTGCCTCTTCTCACAATTTCCTTTCAAATTTTGCTCCACTTTCAGGTCATGGCTGACGATAGAGAAGAAATAATTCGTGTTTTCCAATACTGGAGATTTGTTACTACTCATTTATCAGCTGATATACATGAAGTACTAGTCGATGCTAGTGGCAGTAAAGCTGTTGTGTTTTTTACTCAAACGATCGAAAACATGGGCCACATGCCTTTCGTAAGCTTCGATTTAAGCATGGCTGTTCTTCTATACCTCGAACCCACCCTCAAAGGAGGTAAATTGATCTCAAAACAGGTAGATTTTCATAGTTTTGAGAGCATTTTATTTTCAAATCCTTTGATTGGAATTCTTTTGGACCGGGGGTTTCGGAAGTTTTCGAGTTGGCAAATCATCAGACCAACAGCGTTTGTAGCTAAGCACTGGCCAGTTCTTGAACTATTTTTACGTGAAAAGGTGCCTATTGTTGATAAAAATTGGGGAACAATTGTTGATATAGGAAGGAAACTGTGGTGGAGGAAAGAAACAAAGTTTAAAGGCAGGAAGTTGGCTCCATACGACCCTGCCTTGTAAAATAAAAGGCGAATAATGCTGGGTAAATGTTGCTGTACAAGGGAAAATGGAGCATTTAATTGCGATTTAACGATTGACACCAAGATTTTACTTTACCTTTTATAAGACAGAGCCTAAACAACAGAGCGCAGCATTATGCTGAGCATACTTTACATAAGAATACAACTTTTAACTTACTATTTGAATATTAAATTTCATTCAAGCAGTTTGCAGTCGAACTATGCCCACCAGTAATGAGCTGATGTTTCTGCATTTGTGCTGTCAACTGCATCAACGCCGCTTGAATCTCATCAAGCCTAGCTACCACATGCTGCTCATTTCCCCAACCACTGCTCTCACTCTTACCGGCATCACCAGTATTCTGCTGAGGTGCCCATAACGCATCTAAATCAACTCTATCAATCCTATCTGGATCAATACGCAATACATGAATATGTCTAGGGTACCATTCAGCCTCGTATCTGTCTTCCAACCATCTTGGCAACGTTGCCTCCAACTCATCAATGACTTGCGCCTTGTGGAGTAACAATTTTAAAGCTTCATGCTGTGTGACTCTATTCAAGGCGTTGCTCATAATACCGACTAATAAATTCACTAAAACCATTCCCATTATAAAGGCATAAGCAACGTTTAAAAGCGTGGCAGGGAGCGGGACCGATGAAGAAAGCATCTCGGTATAGTCAAGGCCACTTTGAGACGAGTAGATTTTAAGGAAAGCGTGAGGTAATGTGTCGAAATGATTTACCTCTTGGTCATTACGGAAGAGAATGGCAAAAGCACTCGCAAATCCCAGCATAATAATGAGCAATAATGCGAAGAAATATTTAATTTCGACCAACACGTCTCTGATAGCGTCCAAAAAGGAGAAACGAGTGGATTTGAAGGTTCTTGAGAAATATTGCAGCCGAAACATAAGGAAGATGCATTGTAGAGCTAATAAAAGTGATAAAGTGCTGCTTCCAAGGCCAATGCGGCTTAAATGCATCACAGATAAAGAGATTTGGATAGCATAGGTAGCAATATCTAAACTGTTCCAGACAGATAGCCAGCCAGCTACACCATACGCAGCAAGTGTTCCTTGCTCTAGAACTATAAACGGTGCCATTGCAAGCAGCGCGAGCACTTCAAATCCTACGGAGAAAGCGCCTCGAGGGGTTGCGAGTAATCCAGTCAACGATAAAGTCAAATCTTCATCTTGAAAAAGAAAAGTAAATAAGTAAAAGGAAATCAGCCAAACCAAAAATATAGACAATTCCCAAAGCAGTAATTTTCGAGCAAAGGCGTGCCATTTGTAGGCAATTGTAGCTTGCACAGCAGGGATACTAAAAACCGATAAATTTCCATCAAGTTGCCACCTACGCAATAAAGGTTGCAAAAGGCCATCTTTATCAGGATCAGCAGCTTCCGCAACGTTGATAACGAATGCTTCTACGAGAATATCGTCGTTCCATCCTCCTCCAGCTTGCTGGGCTTTAATTATTTCAGGCCCCGCTCGGTGGGAAACTTCTTGCCGCCAGATTCTTTCATGGTCGATAATTCGATGTGGGGAGCCAACAGTGATGATAGAGCTGCCCTTAAATGCAGGGAAGGCGATGCTGCTCTTGATTTTGAACTCGCCCAGCTTGGTAACACCTTGGCTCGCGAGCGTTCTGAGGATGTCGTCTGGGTGAATGGCAAGGAGAGTTTTCAAATGTATTTCTGGAGGTAATCCTGATTCAACATCACCAGCTATAGCTTCCCATGGAGCCTGCAATTGTTTAGTGAGTTGAACTTGAGATTGCTAGAACTTAACAATAAGCATCGATCGATCAAATTAATGTATTGCTTACATGCTCCTCCTGCAAAAGGAGATCAAGCTCAGGCGGGATTTGGTGGGAACCCATGTGTTGCTATAATCAATAATAAGAATCCAAGGGTTGTCAAAGATACTATTCATCACGTCGAGACTTTTCTCATATTTTGTAACGGTGCTTCGAGCGCCCTACCACAGCAGCAGACCATGGGCCGCTTGTGCCCTGCCCTCCTGAAATTAGATGTGCACCCTTCGTCTTTAGAACAACTCTCCAAAAGAATACCATAATATTAATCTAAAAAGAATCGACAGTCAATTTTAGTCGCATTACCACTATTTCCAGAGGAGAGATCAGAAAGCACCGCCGATGCCTCTTCTCCACTGACCTCTGCCACTACCTCTGCTTTAGCCACTCCCCCTCGTATCCTCTTTAGCAGCTCTCCATGCTCTGGCATATGTTCAAAAACATCCTTTTTGGGCACATTTTGAGGAATCACGTGCTCTGTGTAGAGTCTACGCAGCACGCAAAGCATCAGTCTTTGAAATTCCGGGTCGGCAGCTACCCGAAAAACTCGAAGACCCCTTGTTGCTGAGCGACTGACCAGTAAAGATGAGGAGGTTTGGCTACAGAGCATATGCAGCTGTAATTGTGGTACCCAGAGAACGTCGAATTGGCTCCGTGGGCCTCGGTCACAAACAACAAATTTTCTTTTCTTCCTCTTCCCGCCTCCTTGCTTTTGTTGGCTATAGTCAAAGGGACATGTATTTTTAACTTCAACAACCTCTAGTACTCGGTCAAGTTCTTCTATTCCGTCAATACCTAATTTGGGAGAGTCTTGGGTATCTTCTAAAGTTAATCTAGAGAGAAGGGCTGCCTCGCTCAACACCACTGCCTCTCCCGTAATAATGCCATCCTTATTGCTCAAAACACTAGACTGCACATACCTTGGCAATACTCCACCAGGGTCAATTTGATGCTGTGCCAATGCATCAGGGCTAGAGCCAATAGGTGGCAGCTCCCCGGGTCGAAACCCCCAATTTTTCGGCAATACACTTTCTTCCATTGTAAATAATCCCGCCTCAATTATTTCAGATTTTTGGAATACTCCAGTACTAGCTAGCACGTGGAGAGTGGTACTTTCCTGAGCAGTACCCCATGCACAACGTACTGCGTCGAGACCTTGGCTGCCTAGTGCACGAGCTTTCTTTAATTTTAATTCTTCTGAAATGAAGAAGCTGGTGCTGGTGGCGGCGGCCAAGGATCCTCCCGCTCCTGCTGCTGCTGGGCGATGCTGCTGTGCTGTACCTGTCTTCTTCTTCTTTCGTCGTCTGTTGTTTTTATTAGGATCAGAAGCAGGTACATTGCCACTATCAGCTATTCCAATTTTCCTGTCTATGGTGCTCCCTTCAGCAAACACACTCGATGTGGAAGAAGGCACGCTCCTATTGAATGCAGTGGTTATTTGAGCGTTATGCACTGCTGCACTTTCTTCCGTAATATTTCCATTAACACTAGGATGGTATGGTTGTTGACTCAAGTGTCTATAGGCATTTAATAAAGGACCATGGGATATCCTAGATTTATTTAATTTCAACCGCTTTGCGGCGGCAGGTTCAAACAGACCCAATGCTGCGGAAAGATAGCCAGAGGTAAGCCTTCCTGTGTGCAACCGGCCCCATAGGTCATCATCTTGTCGTATGTAGCGGTAGGAGGAGGGTCCGGCAATGCAGATTGAGTCGACAGGAGGGAGGGCAGTGAAGGTTGGGAACTGCCGGAGATGATCGAATGTTAAAGCATGGTGGTAAATGTTGGGCAATGCGCCAGAAAAAACTGGAGCATCGTGATGCGTTGTCATGATTTCATGGCATAGAACTTGATTTTAGTAAACAGTGGCTAGAAAACATTGCCATCTGTGGATTGATCATGGCAATAGAATTTGTGCAATCTTCGTCCCCATAGATGTAATGGATGGGTTGATAGTAATATATAGTAGATATCGAATTTGAAAAATGGGCTTTCTAGCTTGACTCTAAATTCAGTTCAAGCCACGATCGCGATAAGAACAGCTTGAGAATATTTCTTCAATTTCTGCAGAAGTAGTAGTTTGACTCAACATAGATAGATTTATTTGATATTTTCCAAGTCATTAGAGCGCGCTATGCTCTGCGCAGAGTTTTAAAACGAAACCAAATGATCAGAATTTCTTCGTTCACGACACCTTTTCCCAACTTAAAGTCGTTTGCAATGCCTTCCCAGCTATGATATCATTATCTAAAAACAGTTGGAATCGGCTGTTGGGCCCCCAGAACTTGGTCCTTTGCCTATGTCTTCTTGAAACAGCCATGGCCACCATAACCACCGCTCCGGCTGCTCCAGCTAACCAAGGCCTCGATTCCAACGGGGTGGAGTCCCTTATAGCGGAGCTGTCTTCACTCCCCACATTAGCTGCGTTTCGCCTCTTTTTACAACGGGCGCAGGCTCTCATCACAGGCTTAGTCTACGTCTCCATCCTCGTCCTACCTAGAAAAGCTCATAGTGCCAACGAGGACGATGGGAAGAGCAGCACTAAGAATAGAAAAGGCGGAATTGGAGGAGGCAGCACTAGTATGAATCTCAATAGTAGTAAAGCGAAGAAAGGAGGGAATACTGCCGCTTCCAAGAGCCCTCTTCGCAGCCGCAATGGCGGTAGCGGTGGTTCAGTAGCAGCAGCAGCAGCGTCGGTTGGAGAGATAGGTCACCACCCAGTCCCTCTTGGAACCACTGCTGATGGCTCTAATCTAGAAGCTTGGCAGCAGGTGAATAGTGCATTAGAAAATCAAGCTGCTTGTGGACTAGATTGGAGTAATAGCTGCGTCTATGAACTAAAAGATAAATTAACAAATCAAAACAATGCGAGTTGTGTCGGGAAGAGCAGTGGTCGTGGTGGTGTTTTGCTACTAGCTTCTGAACCAGAGTACCGCCTTCCAGCTACAGCAGCGTTTCAAGCTGCTACAAAGAGTGTAGATGGAATCATCTGCAATGAATACGATGCACGAAAGTAAGTTTATCTCTCTCCACCCATGTGCCATTTAGAAAATGTTTTTATATGTTTTTTTCCCCCTTTAATTGTAGTCCTCTCGTCTTATTTTCTTTCTTTCTTTCTTTTGTAGGGGTCCCCATTACGCAGATTGGCAGCAGCTAGCTACTATACATAATGCACAATCCTTTGCCAGCCTACCCATGTACATCTCCACCTCTATGGCCTCTTCCAATAATGCTGGTGATGCAGCTGCTGCAACAGACGGCGGTGGCGGTGCTGGTGGTGCTGCTTTTTCAACTACCAATAACGACCAAGTTCTAGTCGGTGTTTTAAATCTAGCGTCAACAGACCCCCACGCCTTTGAAAGCTCTCGGCTCGTCTGGTTACTCGCTATGGCTCTTGCTCCTCTTGCTGCTCAGCTCAACTATGCTGAGCCTGCTTTGCGTTTTGAAAATTTCATCGGCAGGGTGATGCCGTTGTTATTAAAAGAAAATTATTTGAAAACAACGGAAAGAAAGAAAGAAAATCTAGGTGGTAGTAGTCAGGGAGCATTGACTCTTGGTACTAATACTAGTACAAAACAAAAGCAGCTTCAGCCTATGCAAAGCCCTCATCCTTTGAAGCTTATTAGCAACAGCGACGTTGTGGTGCTCAACCCACAAAATTTTTTTTCTACCAACGGCAGCTTAAAGTTTCGAGAAGAAGCACGGCTGCAAGGTAAAAGAGAATCTAGTCACACAGAGACCCTTGAATTTCTTCTTAGCCTTGCTTCAATGAGTATCGTATACTTGGCATTTTGGCACGCTACTCATATCCACATTAGCAACAGCAGCAGCGTTGAAAGCGGTGCTGGCCGTGACAGTGGTTGTTTATCTATATTAAAGTTCATTGCAGGCGCTGATATTCTGCGTTTAGCAATGAAATGGATTTGGTATAACGTTATCCTTCCATCACAAAGACAAAAAAAGGAATTTTCAAATAATCCTTCTACTACTTTTGAATCAAGCGCCCTGGTAAACGCCCTCAAGGCGCTCAATATACTCGTCACAAGCGCAGTTCTAGGCATACTCTCTGGGCTTCATCGCCTGTTTTTCCTTCCTATGGCACACTGCTGGATGGTCTGGTTTGTCGTTAATAAGGCTCTAGGAGGATTTTATCTAAATTCTTGGCAATTGGCAGGGCCAATGCTGGGCTTTTGCTGGCAAATAAAGACGATGATGCAAGATATCCTGAAATCCTCTTCTTTTTCTTCTTTTGCTGCTGCTGCTTATGATAAGAATCAAATCGGGAGCAAGGTCGACAACAAATTGCATAAAGAAAGGCAAATTTATATTGAAACTGTGCTTCTTGCTGCGGCATCTGCTGAGCGGGTGTGTACAGCAGGGTTTGGACTTGAGGTGACCAGCTATGAATGTCTAGCGGTAGTAACTGGGGTCCAGTTTGCGTTAAAACAACTCGTTCCTCCAGCTATAGGGATACTAGTGATACTGCTGCGTGGGAGAAAGTTGTGGAATACGAAGAAACAGGATGAGTAGAAACAGCATTTGGGAGACGAAAGAGAGATTAGAGCTTTTAGAATTACCCAATTTTAGTTGTAAATGAGTTCCTTTTTTTTTCTATTTAAACATCAATTTAGGAAGCAAATAGTAATTAAATCGCCAAAATAGAACAACAAGACAACAATCAAATTAAAAAAATCTCTAGGCAAAAGAAAGAAAGAAATTCGCTAAATTTTATTTATCAGAAAAAACAATGATTCGAGTTGTTCTAGTGCAACACGGGAAAATAGAAAACCAGCGCTATGCTTCTTTAATCTTCCATTATTCAACCCAACTGAGTATTTATTGTACATTCTTCTCTTGGCCATGTTACTGCTCCTTTCTTATAGAAGCAGGTACCACATTTCCAGCGACTTCCTGCACTTTCCCTGCCATCCCTTCAACTTTCTTACGAGTGCTCTCGGCCATACCAGAAGCACCCGCTTTAATATCACGTGCTTTATCAGTAGTGGTAGGAGCAGCAGGGACACGAGGTGATAAACCAGCACGGAAAACAGAAGTCCTTTTCAAACGCCCCGCTTTGATTTCCCGGGCCATCTTATGGAACAAAGTACCATCGATGATGCCTCTTGCATCCTCTTTTAACAGCAATTTACCGTGATTCGGCGTCTCTACTGCAGCCATATAATAGCTGACGTTCCATTCAAGCCATGCAGCAATTTGCCCGACGAAATCCATCACGTTGGCGTTTCCTCTAATCATCGAGTTGATATCTTTCAAACTTAAGCCACCTTTGTTGCCATGGTCGTATTTTGAAAAAATCTCCTCGAATTTTTCGGGGACGAATCTATGACATAAGGGGGAAGAAAGAAGAAAAGACTGTCAGTAGAAGTAAATTTACTTCCGGTGTAAAAATGGCCAACGGTAACAAACGACCATCAACCCATAAATAAACAGCCTTACCTGCCCTCGGTATCGTAGGTCTCCGTGTCACTGCCATGCTTGGTCTTATGGGCGTTTTTAAAGCGAATGGGAAATCCCAAATGAGGAATCCAGCTACTCAGCGTCCAATAACTGAAAGTTCCATGAATGACTGGCATCGCAATGAAACATAAGATCCAGGGGAAATCAAGATCTCTGAAACCACGAAAGGTGTCAATAGGCCACACAGTGCCATCTCCATCGCGATCCCAGAAGGCCATATGCTGTTGGAGGACAGTAGCATCATTGGGAGGGGTGTACGTTCCTTCCGGATGTTCCCTGTCAATAGTGATGTTGGCTCGTGGTGCGCCAGGATTCTTCATTACATCATCGAGATTGTGAGGAACTGGACGCTGGGTAGTAATGGGGATACTGGGAAGAGAACTAAATTCTTCTCCAGCGTCGTTCTGTTTCTGAGGAGGGCCCATTTTTTGCCGTGGCAAGAGGTGCCTCGTGGAGGGCTTGTTGATTAAAAGGAAAGGTTTAAATGATCTATATCGCCTTGGATGGCTCTTTAGAGTGTTTAGGAATTACAAGGTAAAATAAAACTCTGCCAGATTGCTCACCTTGTGTATTGGGTGGCTTAAAGCTCGTGCAGCAGCTGTGACAGCTGGGTAGAAGTTGGGTACACACAAAGCCGACTTCCCTCTTGCATTCAAACTTTAGTTTTCTCTTACAGACCCCTTCTTTGGACTTTATAAAACATATTTACGTCTATGCAGGCTGCACCATTCCCTTTGTTATCTGCACTCCCTGCTGCTCCGGCTCTTCCAGAGGAATACGGGGAAGACCTCCTTTTGGAAGCAGCTGCCCGGAGAGAAGAGCTCGAATTACGTCTTTCAGAGCTAGATAAACGCAAAACATCTCAACTAGAAGCTTCTAAAGTCTTGCAAAATATGGATCAGCGTTATAAAAGCCAGCATCGCCCTCAACCAGGAGTTGTGCAGCCTGGGCAAGCTGTTTCAGCAGAGGCACTGTCGCCCAAAGCTCCTCTTTCCTCCGAGATCCAGCCGAGCAGACCTTCTGTCACTGCCCAAAAAATTAACGGATCAACCATGGATGATTATCGTAGCAAGAAAATGCACCAGAAACACGTCTTCGTAGAGCCTCTTGCTGCCCCTCCAACCCCTACTAAAGCAGTTGCAGCTCGGCACGTCACAGCAACTTCTCTCCAGCAGCAGCAACAACGCCAGCATATTAAAGAAGTTTATGTTGAACCTCACCGCCGTGGTCGTCGTGAAGTATCTACTAAATCTGCAGGCACCAGAGTTCCTGGAGCTGAAGATGGCGAAGACTGGCTTTCCAAGCTTGTTGAGCACCTCTGGCCAAAGATTAGACAAGTTATTGAAGATATGAGCTGGGAAATGGTTCCTCGTAAGTATAAATACAATTAACATCTCTTATTTTCTCGTTGTTTGCCCATTCTTTTGCTGAAAATAAAACTAAATATGCCTACTTTCTTCTTCTTTCTTTCGCCCTTGGGGGGGAAATCTTTCTTTTGCAGCTACTCTGGACGAGACCAAGCCTTCTTGGATACATGGCCTTAACTTGAAGAAATTCACCATGGGTCACAAAGAACCAGATTTACGCGATGTTCGTTGCTTTGTTGATGAAGAAGACGTGATGGATGATGTTTTCTTAGAAATGGATATGGAATGGACATCAAAAATCGATGTTGAACTGGAATTACAAGTCTTAGGTAAAGACGTTTCCTCTTTTATTCCAAACTTTGTTGAAGAACAGCTTGCAAAACTATTCACTATGGTCGTTGGAGTTGAAGACGTAACTATTAAAGGGACTATGCAAGTTGCTATGAGGCCGTTGTTGTACCGCTTGCCTATCGTCCAAGCTATGCAGATTGGCTTTACTAAGATGCCAGGTGAGAGACTATTTACGGAAAGAATTGCAAATGTTTCGCGTAGAAATACATTATTTCTATAAAGATAATCTATTTGTTTACTGAAATTATTTTTGCCTTGCAGAGTTCGAATTTACGCCCACTGTTGAGGGTGGCCCTCTAGGCAATGCTTTAAACACTCTTCTTCCTGCGGTCAAATCTTGGCTCAAATCCACTGTAAATGAAGCTATCTGGATGCCATATGTCTTACCTGAGCATTACTTTTACCCTTTGGAAGAGAATGCACCCGACCTCCAGCGCCCATTGGGGGTGCTTCATTGCCGTGTTATTGAAGCGGAAAACATACCTAGAATGGATATGTTTGGCCATGCTGATACTTTTATAGAAACCTACATTCGTCACACGCAAAGGAATAAAACAAGTGTTGTGTCTGGCAAACACCCTACCTGGAAAAATGAAGTTTTCGTTATGCCAGTTCACTCGAAGCAGCACCAATCACTAAAATTTGCGCTTTGGGATTACGATGCTTTCTCTCCAAATGATGAAATTGGGCGGTGTGAAATCGCAATTAAAGATATTCCTGAAGGTCAAGCTCAGGATTTGTGGCTGGATGTGTACAACGAAAGTGAGGAAGAGCAAAAAGCCGCGAAAACTGGAGAAAAAGGTATTCAGTATAGCAAAGGAGAGCGTGCTTTGCGTGCTTTGGCTAAGCCTGTTGCTGGACATACTACTAAAAATACGCGGTTACACGTCAGAGTGCATTGGAGAACCTGGAGTGATGAAGAAACCAGCTTTATCAAAGATTCTTTGAAGCAGGGTCTTAGACAATCTGTGCTTAGTCAGCATGGTCGGGGATTAGTATCGGAATTCAAAGAAATGTTGCTGAGTGGAGCTGTGCATGTGACTGTGCAGCAGTGTAAAGGGTTGGATGTCCATGGATTGCTGCAAAGACCCTCAGTGTAAGTAATTTTAGATCTTTCTTTATTAATTTTTACTCCCGATGCCCTGCTTGATGACGACAGCCTTGCTCTCTCTCTTAACCTTAATTTACCTCGCTATAACTTATTTTTTTAACCTTTATTCCTACTTCACTTCCTTTTTCTGTCTCTAAATATATTGTTACAGAAAAATGGTCGTACATGTTGCTAAATTAGACCCTCAAGAGACCCCTCCCTTTAAAGTGTCCCACAGAGGCAACGCTGACCTTAGCACCTCCATTGTCCAAGTGAACGTTCCTGGCGACGTGGCAGGCCGTGATGACGTCATGGTACGGATTGATTTACAGGAAGTTGGTTTCTTAAGTGGAAATGATATTGTAGGGTCGTTTAGGGTGTCATTGAGAAAGTTGATGGAAAAAGGGTGCATCTCGGGTGAGAAGAAATTGAGAAAATTGAGTGAAGTTGAAGGCCGAGATGATGGTGGTAGATATAGTGAGAGATACAGAGGTGGAAGAGGTAGTGGTAGTGTAGATGGTGAGAAGATAGGATCGGCTAAAGTGGAGATTCGTTGGGTAGGAAATTTTGCTTAAAAATAAAATAGTGATTTGTACCACAATTTCGTCAGTCTATGAGTATTTATTTTGATTGTAACAGTTATTGAGTAAGACAGAAGTATTTTCCTGGATGAAAACAGTCGTTGCATTGCTTTAAAGCAGGGTCCTCGTCCCCACAAGCGCAGCTGTCGCAGACTCTGAGAGAGAGCTGGGAAGAAGGTGGTCGCATAGAATTGCTGGCAACATTCGCGCACACAACACGTCTTTCCTGCGTGGTCGCTTTGGAATCTAAACTTTAGTTGCGTCCATGCAGGGTTAATTTACTGTATCATTAATTGACTGCGATTGTTGCTGGTGCTCCAAAAGAAATAGAAGACGGAGAGAGAAACTCAGAATTACTTGTTTTAAACACTGTTTACTTTAAAAGAAAAAATCGATATGAATCAGTCTAAGAAGCAAAATAAACCTCAACCAGGGCTTGTGACGCCTGTTCACGCTGTTTCTGTCGAAGCAATAGAACCTTTGTCGCTTCTTTCCCCAGAGGCAACCCAGCCAGGCAGACGCTCTGTTACTGCGCAGAAGCTGAAGGAACCTATCATTTCGTATCCAAGCAAAACAATGTACCAAATCAACCACCCTCACGTTTTTGTAGAGACTATTTCTGGCCCTGCAACGCCTACTAAAGTCTTTGGTCAGCAGCAACACATCGTCAAGGAAGTCGATGTTGAACCTCACCGCCGTGGTCGTCGCCAAGTAGGTAATAAAGAAGCACTTGGAAGAATTCAGGGAGGTAACAACGTTGAAGACTGGCTTTCTAAGTTAATCGAGCACCTCTGGCCTAAAATTCGGCAAGTAATTGAAGATACAGCTTGGGAAACTGTACCTCGTAAGCTTGAATAATCTTAATAATTTTTTTCTTTTGGCTCTATTTTTTTCCTTATCCAGTACCTGTTTTCTTTTGAATTTTTAAAAGGAGTAAATACCGTTTACCCCCCTCTTGTGACCCCATCTTTCTGCAGCTACTCTGGACGAGACCAAGCCCTCTTGGGTACATGGCCTGTGCTTGAAGAAATTTAATATGGGCCACAAAGAGCCTGATTTGTACGACGTCCGTTGCTTTGTTGATGAAGAAGACGTGATAGACGATGTTTTCGTAGAAATGGACATGGAATGGAATAGTAAAATTGATGTTGAGATCGCTTTAGAAATACTTGGGCAGGACGTTTCCTCTCTTATTCCAAACTTTGTTGAAGAACAGCTTGCAAAGCTCTTTACCATGCTGATTGGTGTTGAAGATCTTGTCATCAAAGGTACCCTCCAAATTGCAATGAGGCCGCTGTTGTACCGCGTACCTATTGTGCAAGCTATTCAAGTCGGCTTTACTGAAATGCCAGAGTTTGATTTTTCGCCCAGCGTGCATGGTGGTCCTCTCGGCAATGCTTTGGGTGCACTCCTTCCTTCGGTCAAATCTTGGCTCAAATCTACTGTAAATGAAGCTATCTGGATGCCGTATGTCTTACCTGAGCATTACTTTTACCCTTTGGAAGAGAATGCACCTGATCTCCAGCGCCCATTAGGGGTGCTTCATTGCCGTGTTATTGAAGCAAAAAACATACCTAGAATGGACACTTTTGGCCATGCAGATACCTTTGTTGAAGTTTATCTTCGACATGCCCAACGAGATACCACGAAAATCGTTTCTGGCAAACACCCTACCTGGAAAAATGAAGTTTTCGTTATGCCAGTTCACTCGAAGCAGCACCAATCACTAAAATTTGCGCTTTGGGATTACGATGCTTTCTCTCCAAATGATGAAATTGGGCGGTGTGAAATCGCAATTAAAGATATTCCTGAAGGTCAAGCTCAAGATTTGTGGCTGGATGTGTACAACGAAAGCGAGGAAGAGCAAAAAGCCGCGAAAACTGGAGAAAAAGGTCTTAAATTAAGCAAAGGACAGCGTGCTTTGCGCGCTATGGCAACACCTTTCACCAGTCATCCAATTAAAGGGACGCAATTACATGTAAAATTGCTCTGGAGGACCTGGACTGATGAAGAAACTGAGTTTATAAAGCACGCTATTAGAAATGGTGTTCGAAAAACTGTGATGAGTCGGGAAGCTCAACCCTTTGATTCTGGATTTAAAGAAATGTTGTTAAGTGGAGTTGTACACGTGACTGTGCAACAGTGTAAAGGATTGGATGTCCATGGATTGCTCTTTAGGCCGTCTGTGTAAGTATTTCAGAATTTTTCTCTGTTGAATTTCTTTTCCCCGAAGCTTTGCAAAGCACCTCTAGAGGTCTCTTTTTGTAACCTCTATTCCTGCTTTCTTTTCTATTAATTTGCTAATGCAGGAAAACTGTTGTCCGTGTGGCTGATTTGGAACCCCAAGAGACTCCTCCTTTTAAAGTATCCCGCCGCGGCAGAGCAGATTTGAGCAATGCTCTTGTCCAAGTGCACGTCCCCGGCGACGTGGCAGGCCACGATGACGTCATGGTACGGATTGATTTACAGGAAGTTGGTTTCTTAAGTGGAAATGATATTGCAGGGTCATTTATGGTGTCTTTGAGGGAATTGATGAGGAGAAAATGTCTTTCTGGGGAGAGGCAGTTGCGTGAAATAACTGAATCTGAATTTAAAAACGCTGGCCGCAGCGGTGGTGATGGTGGTGGTGGAGGAGGCAGTGATAGTCGTGGCAGTGGTGGAAGACATCGTGGTGGTAGTAGCAGGGAGTCTTGTGGCGAGGTTAAAAAGCGAGGGTGTGCTCGATTTGAGATCCGTTGGGTTGGTACTTTTACCTAAGAATACAACATGTTGTACAACAAGAAGAAGAAAAGACGATAAATGGATAGCGTGTCGATTGCGTTTACTTCTCCTCGTTGTCTTTGTGATTTTAAATAATTTTGTGATTTCAAATGTTAATTGTTTAGTACTTGTTTCAGTTTGTTTGTTTGAGTCTGCATGTATTGAGTTGCGTTAGCTGTAAATAGTTACGGATGCTGTTGAAATAGTCATACTGCCAGCGCTTTTTTGCACAAAGTAACTCTTTAGTTATCCTGGAAGTATACGCAGAGTCACGACAAAGCTTCATATCCTGCATCAGCAGCACAGCAGTAGAGTCCTCATCTTTCTCGTTTCCCTGCTCGCCCCGCCTCAGCTGCATGTCCATTATTTTCTACCGAAACCTCCTGCTCTCCTTTCAAACGTGGTAATGTTTTTTTGCCTCCAGTTTAAAATCCAGGGCAGAGGTCCGAGTCTGCAGGCGAGGAATTTCCGTTGGGCTCAGCTCTGCGTCACTGATACCAGTGATGTGAACGAAAAAGTCAAGTGGCAGTTTGAAAATTAGCTTGGTCTTTAATTTTGCAGCGCAGCTCTTTTGTCATGAACGCATGGACATTGTTATATTTCTCTGCGTATACATATAGCATTCCAACCATGCATACACCATTTCCAACCTGGCACTAGTTCTAGTTTTCTAGCACGCTCCTTGTCCATGGAAGATGTTCTGTATTTGTACCTCTCTGTATCTCCATTTAAGCGTGCTTGCCAAGCTTTATAGGCCTTGCGCTGGGTGTGCACCCACGTTTCTAAAGTAGGATGGCTTCGGGGAGGTGTTCTCCCAGTTTTTTTAACTTCCTCCGCGAGCTCTTCGAAACCAGACTGCCATGCAGCTTGTAAAGGATTCCACCTCCACCATGACATGGATTCTAGAATGGACATCCGTTCATGAATCGTTTTATGCGACCTTTGTTTCCCCTCATCGGGCAATTTTTTTGCTTGTCGTTGTTTACCTATCCAAGTTGCCAGCCTGCCTTCCTCCCCTACTGCATTCCGCTTTGGCAGTCTTCCCTCCTTGTAGTAAAATTCAACCAACAGTTGCAGTGTATTAAGCCACTCCTGCTCATAGCTTATACCACGTTTGGTATACCCAGATTTCAGGAACAATTCCCTGTTGTACACCTCGAGTAGTAGAAGAGATTCAAGCTCGTCCCGTCGCCGCTCCACAATTAACAATTGATTTTCATAAGGTGATGCCTCGCTGAAGACAAAAGCATAGCTAGTAGCGCAGCCAGAATAACTATTTCTGAGTGATACAGCCGTAGAAATTCCCCTGTGCTGCTGCCAGCGCAAAGGTGTCGAAGGCAGTGATGATAATCCTTGATAACATCTGTTTGCAAGAAATAACCTTTGCAGCAAAGATAATGCCATAAATAATTTGTTAATTCTTGTATAGTATTCTGAAATTTATATTCGTTTTACATAATTGGCCAGTGTTTATTTGTCTATAAAATTATAGAGCGAGAGTTGTGCCTAGTTGACTTCCGCTCGAACATGCTGTACGACAGCGCCCAGCCTTGCTGTTATAATAACAGTTATTAAACATAGATAGTACACTTGTTTCTGTAGAGACGTATGCATTAACAAAAGTGATTTGAAACATACAAAAACAAAACGGGAAGACAGTAAGTCTACCGACGGCCTCTGTTACCACGGCCACCCCCAAAGGAGCTACCTACCTACCGCCACGAGATCCTCCTCTTCCTGAACCTCCTCCTCGGCCACTTCCAAAGGAAGTTCTTTCACGTGGGGCATCCCGAGCACCACCACTAACACCACCACCACCCCTCCCTCCGAGACCGTTGCCGCGCCTAAAACTTCCCACCACCACGGCCTCGCCCACAGGGACGAGGGAGGGCAACCCCACCGAGAGAGAGAAGAAAAAGGAAAAAACCCTATGCTTTATTTCTTAGCATTTAATATACTTTGCAGCAATAACAACACTATTCTTCTGCTTCTTCCACCCTTTCAGCTCCCCATCTTTCTCATCTTCATCCTCGCCATCACTACCGCTTTCAGATGGAGGAGCAAGGAACATAAACTGACCCCTTGTACTACCATCTCCACTCGTAGTTGTACTACAACAGGTAGCCCAAGCATAGCCCATACTAGCACATTGCATCAGCAATGCACACCATACAACAGCACAGGCGCCACATAGTACTAGAAATAAGAAGAATCCAGTATTCAAGCTACCGTCCTGGTTCCACAACTCCAAATTCACAAACTGGTCACTTTCATCTTCTCTTTTTTCATTTATACCAATATATGGACGGGTCATACCATTGAAATCAGCGCCCTCGATGCCGTCGTCAATAAAGTCGGTGTACATTGTGGCAGAGAAGATTGAATCAGGCAGCGGCAGTGATTGCCTTGAGTGGTGAGCATGCCCATCGTACTTTTTATCGAAAGGATTAAAGGGAAGCGGTTTCGTTTTGAATCCGCCACCGCCACCGCCAGGTCTAATTTTTTCTTCTTGGTCGTGGAAATGACCGTGGTGCTCCATATGTGCATGCTCCTGGATAAAGTGGCTATGATCATGGTTATGACCATGGTGGTGGTGGTGGTGATGGTGGAGAGGGAAGGACAGAGGCATCTCCATTGGTACGTCTCTTGACGGGTTATCATCACTATCTTCATCCACTTCTGAATCAAAATAGAGGACGTCGTCTTCTCTCTTCATAATATCATTCATATCTATTGGTTTCTCTTTAATTCTATTCGAGAAATCGGGTTCTTCTGCTGTGATATCAGCATTCGCTATTATTCCTGGCAACCACTTGCCACTAGAAGAAGAAGAGGAGAAAGTATCAGTGCCTTTGTCGGTAGTGGTGGCGACATGAATGACGCCAGGCTCAATGAAGGCTCTGTCTTCTTGAGGAATAATGGTATAATATTGACCGACAAGTATATTCTCTAAAGCGCGTTGACGCATTCTAGGGCATCGTAAAGCCATGGCTGTAGTGATTAGAGACTGCAAGTCCTCAAGAGCACGAAGTCGGGAATTAAGCAAAGACAAAATTTGGTTGCCAAAGTTGAAATTGTCTTGAACTGGACCGTCAAAAGGGCCGACACGACGTCCTAGAATTTGTACTAGGTTGAAGGAATCGTCGTTCGAAACAGCAATATCGAACAAAGGAGAGTCGAAAGCTTTGCCCTCGAAATTACCAACAGTGCCAGAAACGACAACTACTACCGCTGGCTGTTCAGCCTGCGCAAGATAACAGACGTGGAACGGTCAGATTACAGCATTTTAAACGTTTAGCTTCGGTGGGTGCTTGAAATATGGTCAAATTTTGAGGAGAATTAAGTCATTCTGCCAAAAAACCCTCACCTCTGTATATTGAACCGTTCCCTCCTGGCAGCGCGAGACGCTGATGAAAACCAATAATGCTATGAAGACTGATATCCGCCGCATGGCGGCGTTGTTTATTGCGTCACTTGTAAGTGAGCCAAGGCCAAATAAATTAAAGAGATCAGCAGTATGAATTGAAGACTTTCCTGCACGCTATCGAAGTCTACAGGAGTCCAATATCCCCCTTAGTAGTATCTCGACAGAATTAATCGTGGTAAGCATCCTAGAGTGTAGAGGTTTAGTAGAAGATCGGCCTTCAACTGGACGCGTACACCGTCACGGGATCGGATCATCCGGCGTCACGGTGAACCCAAAAGTGGCAACCGAGTTCAAAACGGGCTCATTCTAAATTGCATGGATGCAAAAGCTGCAGTTACAAAAAATTCGAGGACGCATCCGGCGCCCTTTCGAGCTTTTATTCCCTGTTAATTTGCATTTTATTAAATTAATCACTAAGCAAAATGGGGAAAGGCGGGCCTATGGCCTTCCTTAACAAGAAGGTACGTGCTATATAATAAGTACATTAAGCATTGAAATTGCTTGTTCGCTCTGTTTCTAATACTGCTTCTCTTTTTATTTGCAGACATGGCATCCCGGGCGGGTGCAAAACATGGAGGAAGTGTGGAAACGCGAGCAAGAAGCTTCTAAAGAGGACCAAAAGATGAAGGACCTGCAAAAGCAGATAGCAGAGGAAAGAGCGAAGGAAGAAATGATGCAAGTTGCAGAAGCGGCAGGCGTTAAAGTGTAAGATCACTAATGCAATTTTTACCGCTCCCAACATTTTTCTTCTTCTTAATTTGCTATCATCAAATATCCTATTTCTCACCGCTTCGAGCCCTCTTTTTACCCATATACTCACAATTTTATTTTTAATTCTGCAATTTATTTTCTACAGGCGTTCTGATCGATTAGATTGGATGTATCAAGGTGGTGTTGGTGCTCGCCAAGAAGCCGACCAACGCCAAGAAGCCGTCACCACGCTTGGTGGTGCTGGTGCTGGCAACTCCAAAACCGCTCGTGAAGAACAAGAAGAAGGTCTTACAGGCCGTGCTGGTGCTGTCGCCGCTTTGCCTTCTTTTTATTCAGAAGATACTCCAGCTTCAGCAAATGAGATGTGGCAACGACTTCATGCCGATCCTTTATTTGCTATAAAACAGCAAGAAGTGACCGCTCGCCGTACAATTCTTAGCAATCCTGTGCAAATGCAAGCGATTAAAAAGCAGGTGAAACAGCTTAAAGGTGGGAGAGATGGTAATACTGATAGCGAAGAAGAGGATCGAGATCATGACCGAAGGCATCGTCGTGATCGTGGCGGTCGTGGGGGGGAGAGGGATCGTAGAAAGGAGAAGAAGAGGAAGAAAGAAAGAAAAAATCGGAGCAGATCACGATCACGATCTCCTTCAAAAAGAGAGAAATCTAGAAGAAGAGAAAGGGATGGAGGTCCTGTAGGGAGAGAAAAAGAATTAGAAAGAAGCGACTCTCGACCAAGAGAGAAAAGTAGATCAAATAGAAGAAGAAGAAGGAGTCGCTCAAGATCTCGTTCTCCCCGTCCTAGCTATCGGGAAGATAGTAGAGACCGTAGAAACTCTCATCGCAGGAGTAGAAGTAGAAGCCCTGAAGATCGTAGACGACAGCAAAGACAGCACGATGATAGAAGAAGAGAAGAAGGTGGTGGTCGAGAGCGGGAAAGAACTGGAAGAGATGCGGATGATAGAAGGCAACATCGAGAAGAGTATCATCATGATTTTAAAAGTAATGATGACAGACACCTAGCAGAAGAGAAAAATAAACAAGAAGAGGAAAAAGGAGGAAGACCACAAGTGCATATGGATGGTGCCTCCGCTCAAGGCGCCGGCGCCCAATATGGCATCACCTATGGCCGCCACGTCCCCGATGCAGTCCGAAACCAAGACCGTTCTCACCTTGGTGAAGCGACACGGAAAAGATTAGAAGAAGCTGCACAAAGAAAACAACAAGAAAACAAAGAAGCAGCAGAACAAAACCGTCATCGCCGTGAGCAGCAGCACCGCCCTGGAAAACTCACAGAAGAAGAACGGCAGCGTAGATTACAAGAAATGACAGAAGCTGCGAACGAACATGATGCACAACGACATGCTCGAATTGAAGAGTATGAGAAAGTCGAAGCGAAAGAAGCAGCTGACCAGCAGGGGCGGGACAATAATGACACTGGCAGGTTCCTTCAAGCTGCAACTAAAGATGTGTATGGAGCTGGTGGCAGTGGTGGTGGTATTAATGGTAATGGAGGAGAGTCTTTGGCAGATGCTGTAGGAAGGAGAAAGGCCTTCCAGCAACGAGGTGGTGATGGCGGTGGCTCGGCTTTTAGAAAATAAAAAGACGTTCTTGATTATTTTTTGCTTAATTTCCACCAATTTATATTAAGTAAATTTCCTTTAAACGAAATGAATATGCGCATCATTGAATTTAACACTATCTTGATCCATTGCTACAGCAACAGTTCAGCAGCTAAACTTATTATATTGCGGGTCAGCGTGCACAGCAGCTGCAAAAGTTTTCGTCTTCTACGGGCATATCACATTCTTTATCCAGCTTTAATTATTGAACATCAAAGATATAATTAAGATGAACCCCTAAGATGGAAATTCTTGATGATGGTAAAGTCATCGTTTTAGATTCTCGCAAAACTTTTGAATACACATCATATTCTCCTTTACCTTGCACAGCGTCACCTCTACAGCCCTACCAAACCCGAAGGGAAAACGCGGGTACAGATGATGATACTGCGTTAGGAAAGAGAAAAAGAAAACGTTCGAAATATCAACCTAATCAACCAGAGCTTGACTTTAATGCTCGCCATGAATCTATTGAACCACATCTCTCACTTGCACTTGAAAAACTGCACACTTGGATGGGTGAAAAGAACTCTAATTCTATCCCCCAGGCCCTTGAAGTAAATACGCAACCCTACGAAATTGAGAAGAATACAAACTGTTTTTCTTCTTCATTCCCGTCGCCACCGCCGCCGCCGTTGGATTACATTGCCCTTGCTGCACTTTGCAACGTAATTAAACCCAAATTTTCTTGGATAGAAGAAGATGTAGATCTTATAGAAGAAAATGGAGAAGAAGAAGGATCTTTGAGCACAAACGATTTAGATTTATTTGGAGAATTAATTAGGAATGAATCAAAGAGAGAAAGGCAGGCCATTGTCTTTGAGCAATACCCCGTCCTACTACCTCCTCAAAGCGCATTCTTACTATCTGATTTTACATCTGGGCTACGTCCTGTGTTTGAAAACTATAGAAATAAGTTCAAATGCATTGTTATTGATCCTCCGTGGGAGAATCGCAGCGTAAAAAGGTCAGCCCCAGGTGGCGTCAGGGCTTCAAGTTCGTATCAAATGCTTCCTAATAGAAAATTACTCGCATTGCCAGTAGCAGACCTTGCGTCTCCTGGCTGTCTTGTCGCTCTCTGGGTGACTAACAGGGAGAAATTAAGGAAATTTATAGAAAATGAGCTGCTTTTAAAATGGAAATTAAGGCACGTCGCTACATGGCACTGGCTGAAGGCAGCTCAGGATGGAAGACCTGTGACACCACTGGTGAGAGAAAACGTGTTACTATGCTTCCTTGTATTAGTTCTTTCTATTCGAGCTACTTTTTTATTGAGATTCATTTCTTCATCTAGTTTCGGGATATGTCAATTAATACATCGTTGTTTTTGTTTTGTTTTGTTTTGTTGGTTCTTATAGGATGCGGCACATCGAAGGCCATATGAATCGTTACTCCTATGCTACACCTGTGATCACCAGGTTGAACAAACTGTTCCTTCTCCTGTGCCAGATAATATGGTGATTGTCTCTGTGCCAAGAGAACACAGTAGAAAGCCGTTTATAGGAAATCTGTTACAGCGGCACGTACCTGCGGCTCAAGCTGGTGCGAAGCAGTGTTGTTTAGAGATGTTTGCAAGGGACATGCATAGTGGATGGGTGTCCTGGGGTAATGAAGTGCTCAAGTTCCAGGGTATGGAGCAATTTACAGGTAGCTGCTGTTGAGGACGGCGAGGAAAAAAGAAGAAAGACACACCCTATTGCGCAATGGCTTTTAAATAGTGGATCCTGGGCTTTCTCAGCAAGTATAAACTATTTGTTTAATGTCTTGGAAGCTTATAGACTTGAGAACGCGATATCGAAAGCTTTAAAGCGATAGATTGTATAAAGTCTTAACTTTAAGATCTGAATTAAATATTAAACTTCTGTCTAGAGCCTTAACACCTGCTTTTTAGTTGTCTAGACCTACACCAACAACTCTATGTCGAAAATGAATACCGTATTTGTTTCCTAGTACTTCTTAGGCCGAAAATAATTTTTAAATCTCGATCCCGCGATTAATCCTCAAGGTTCGCACCTTATTTTTTCTCGGATCAGAGTTTAATCAGACTGCGCAATGACAACAAGACATGTTGGAGCCAACAGAAGCGATTTACCTAGCCAAGAAGAAGACGGGCCTACTCTCCCTGCACATGCTGCAGCTGCCACCCTCCCGGCCACCCAGCCTCCAGATTCTGGCAGCCCAACCCCAACTCTCCCATCTCAAGACCGCCAAAACCCACATAATGTGCAAATACAATCCGGAACTGAAGAAGCTGCCGCTGCTGCTGCTGCTGCTGCTGCTGCTGCTGCTGCTGCTGCTGCTGCTGCTGGAGAGGGTATTAATTCAGATAGCTTCCACCGCCGCATTCATGAAGACTACCGCTACCACCATCAACACCAGCCCCACAAAGAAGGAAACCTTTCTCCTGCAAGTTTTGTACCAGGAGCAGAAAGCAGCATAGGTGAAGAATGGATTCCAGCTTCTGCACAGCATGCACAGCAGCATTCTCGTGGTGGCTGGTCATATAGCGAAGGAGATGAAATTAATCTACCAGAAACAAGTTTACCTGGAGACGCTCAGTTCAGCCGAATAGACGGAGAAAGAGGAGCAGCTGTTGCAACAGAAGATGGAGGTGACGCAGCAGCAGCTCAGCAGCGCTTGCAGACGTTATTAAGACAGCAGTATGGTCCTGGATATACACTTATTGTTCAAAAGGGACCTCAGAGAAAGCCAGTACACGATAGATATCCTGCGTATCGACAGAATCAACAGGAATTTAGCATGATGGCTTCAGTTTGCCAACCGACACCTGCTGCTGGTGATGGTGATGGTGATGAACTGATCCCTTTCTCCCCCTCGGCCTCTGCTGGTGCTGGTGGCGCTAAAGTTACTAAAGTCGCTACTAGAGTCTCTATTGATGATGGTCTAGAAGGTGCGAAAATGGCAATGCCAACACCGCAACAACATTTCCGTGGAAACAGTGCAGCACATCAGAATCTAACTCCTGAACAGAAGGAAGCTATTGAAGGAAGAAAGAAAGCTGCGTTGGCAAGGAGAGCAGAATTAGAACGAGAAAGAGGGAATAAAGTAGCGAGAAATCTGCATTTTGATAGTGGATGTGTTGTTGGTGTTCCACATCATCGCCAACAACAAGAGCAGCAGCAGCAGCTGGCAGCTCCGCCTCCGCCTGCGGTAATTCAAGCTTATCCTTCACCTTGTTCTGCGCTGAGTCCTTCACAAGCGCAGCGTGTAGAAGAAAACAGACAACGAGCGTTAAGTATACGTCAAAATAAGCTGATGGGAGAGGCTGTGGCGTTAGCGCATGCGGTGCTCTCTTCAAATCTTTCTAGCTGTAGTGGTGGTGGGTCAACTAATTTATCGGGGTGGAAAGCAAGAATAGAACAAGATATACGCAAAGTAATAGCTGCACAGCGGCATGGTGCTCACGTAACGTCTTCCTCTGCGAGTTCTTCTCTCTTAAGCACTCCCACTCCTCCTTGTCCTGCTGCTGCTGCTGCTCCCACTCCTCCTTGTCCTGCTGCTGGTGGAGGCGGAAGTAGGCAGTTAACTCCAGAGCAACGACACCGCATTGAAATGAATAGACAGAAAGCACTGCAGAGGCAAAAAGGTAAGATTGAAGAAGGTGTGGCTGCATTTCTCTCTGCGGCAATGCAGAGGGCGCAAAAAGAAAAGGCAGCGGCGGTGACAGGGGAGGCAAGAGCACCGCAGCAGAATACTGATGATCAAACGTTCCGTCGTTTTCTTTAGTGAATGCTGTATTTAAATGTTGGGAAATCAAGATATATGGCAGTAGTTTGTTCCTGCTATGGGTGGCTTTGCCACAAAATATAAGCTTCATAGCAGCAGTGCACAAGAGGCTCTCTTCCTCTCACTCTTTCAAAATTTTACAAGGAAAAATCTGATCTTAAAACACAGCAAGTATAAATGACACGATGTATTGTTGCTAACGAAAGGTCCTTTCACTTTAAATTAATTTTCATTTTGTTCGTTATTGTTGTTCTTGGTGTAAACCTGTCGACAACTCCGAAATTTTGAAGAGGATACAACACGTGTGCTCCAACTCTGTAAGTTTGCGACGTTGATGCTGGCAAACAGAGAGCGTGCCAATGAAAAATGCTGCGTTATGAGCGCAGTGGTGTGAGGGTTACTAAATACGCTTCCAGTCAAGGCACAGTTTGCAAGCTGTGTTCTGGATCTGGAGACCCAACATACTCGATATCTGTGACGTGGCGTGATCAATGCTCCTGGACCTCGCTCGCCCATGATTGCTGGTTGTGCAGCAAGAGTCGGTGTTTAGCATTACGCTGATTCCTTGCGTAGGGGTCAAAGAAAAATCGACTGTGCGTATCGAAGAGTAAAGGCACGCAAGGATTTTTTAGGACTTGGGTTACCTTTAAGAGCCATTTGAGTGATGAAGAGTTTTTTATTCCAGATTATAAAGATGAATGCCATAAACTGTTTGACGATGGGCTGCAAGATGCATATTTAGAAGTATTTAAGTTGGTTGGCGCTTATTTGATTTTGCCGTTGAATAATACTATCGTAGAGCATGTTTTTTTCAAAGTGAACATTATGCTGGCAGTAATACTAGAAGATCGTATGTGTATCGATGCTAATAGACCTGAACTGACTTTTCAAGGTCCAAAACATTGGGTCGCATGAACCAAGGCGGGGGTGACGAAACACGCCAAGTAAACTATGGTGGGGAAGGTACGTGAGATTGTGCCGGCGGGCCTCTAATCACATATATATTTTCTATTGATACTGTATGAAGTAGACATTAGATATAGAATTTTGCGAAGCGCAAAAATAATATTGGGGGTAACGCAAGAAAATTTGGGGTGTGCCCAGGCACACGCAAAGAAAATCAGCCCCATACGCAAGGGAAAAAGTGCCTGATGAACATTGGCAGCCCATGTTTCGTTTGGACGGGAGATTAATCCCAGAAAACGAGCAATTTTCCGGATATTAATCCCGGAAAACCTGGCCGAGAAAAGAAAAACGGCCGGGAAAATCCCGGAATAAATCCTGCCAAAATCCTTAAAAGACATACCGACACTAAACGCGAGTCTTCAATCACATTATACCATTATTTTGAATTTTTCTCGGCAGTTTGACCTTCCAAGATGCGCTCTTCTGTGCTGATGTACATCAACATGTTGGCCCTCGTGGCAATCTTCGTGCCGGTTGCTTTGGCCCAAAACAACCACTGGAAGAACTACATCTTCAAAAATATCTATACTGGTAAGGAACTACAATCTTTGTGTGTGGAAGATATGCTTTTGAAAGAAAATTTCTACGGGTTGGGGCCTCACCACAAGTGATTTACTGTGTTTAATTTCCATAAGTACAGGGTGGCCTCAGAGCTCCAGTATCGTTGCCTATGCCGCGGGAGTAGTTAATTGTACTGGTAAGTAGCTTTTTTCGGTCCAACCAGGCAGAGAGACTTCTAAATTTGTGCCATTTCTAAGCTCTAGTTCCCACCCGTCACCGCCGCTTGTCACTTACCCTCAAATGCCAGACAAGCCGGCGAAGAGAAAGTGTCCGAGCATCAGAAGCCGCTTAATATATTGTATATTTGATCCACTGTGGCCATTTTTTGTTTGTTTGCAGGCCCCTACGCTCTCTGTGCTTATGCCGAGTGCAGAATCGTGACTCTTGGAAGCTCTAGTTCACCTGCAATTGCCGAGTGCGGTTGCTTCGCTTATCCCAATTCATCTGGTCAGGATGCTATAAACATTGGCTCTACTGAGGGCATGCTGTCTGCTTCGGTCAAGGATGCGTCCATTGAAATTTGCGGCACCACCCCCAAAAAGTGCGTCAAAAACACCAACTTTGCCCCCATGTGTACTCAGCAGAACCACCTCCCTAAACCAACCTTGTACGGCTCTCTTTTTGACATTATTTCCACGTTCAATCCCGCTACATGGCCGGCATATGAACCAAAGAGTAATGTTCTCTGCTCCGACGGCGGCCAATACACAAACTGCTACTCTGCTGGCTGCCTCAATGTCCCTGCATGGAATGGCGCGAACGCTACCTGCTACTGCCCTGTTTATAATGTTAATAAACTCGAAGGAAACTTCACAACTACGAATCCCTCCAAAAGTTGCTTCGGCTCAGAGGGGTTCACTGTTGGTAGCATTGTCTGGAACGGCCTGGGCATCACCAGCAAGGGTTAAACCTTAAAGTTAGTACCTTCTAAGTGATTAATAGTGGTTCAAGTTTATGCTACAGTCTCTATTAAAAAAATAAACAACAAATAACAAGTATCGTAAAGGGCCAATTACGTAAACATTCAGCCTTTCCATGCAAAAATTGTGTAGAATAATCTGCACAATTTTCAAATTTGAAATATTTCAATTTTATCTCCTACAACATTTCGTTAGCTTTCCTAAGTCTGTAAATATCTTTTTTTGATAATACAGTTCACACTTCGATACATTCGGCACCTGAAAACACATTCAACCTTAAAGAAAGGGCACGAAAAAGAAAGTTTTGACCAAAAGATGTGCCAATTATGAAAACATACTCAAAAGCAGGGGCAATGGGCTCAAAAACACTCAAACAACTGATAAAACCATTATTTAAATCGTTTCTGGTTTCTAGGAGGCCGACCACGGCCGCGAGGGGCGGTGGAAGCAGCAGCAGTAGGAGGAGAATTCTCCTTGCCGGCACCGCTCTCGCCACCGAAGTTAGAGGGACGACTATTTTTCTTCATTTTGTTATTTTCTGAGTACCCGCGGCGTTCTCCCTCGCAATTCTTTCTCTTTGTTCACGTCTGCGAGCAACACCAGTTTTGTCAACTGCTTTTTGTGGCAGCAAGCATAGTTGGAGGGCCAGTGTTTTGGCCCACGGAGCCGTTCTTCGCACTCGGATTTGGATTTGTTACATTATACTTTATAGTCTTCTACAGTAGCTCACTCACTCGGACCCGCAAGGCGACTCGGAGAAACACCCTCATATAATAGTTTTGAATAAGTGAATGAATGCATCAAGGCAAGGCAAGGCAAGGCAGGGTCTGCCCTTCAAATTACGGTAGCGGCAAACAGAACTTCATAGAAACTTTCTATTCTCTAAGAAAGTAGTTCTCCACAATACTTCGAAGGAATTCAAGTGATAGTTTGCATAAAAATCAGATACTACCTAAACTCGATCATCGCGTAAATAGAACATAAATGGATTTAATATCCAGCTACAGGCAAGTCGCACCATTTATGATCGAAATTATGTATTAAAAAAATATCTAACTTCCAACCATGATGTTTTGCAGTGATGGAGGGCCTCCATTGGATACAGAAAATCCGTTCACAACTGAAAATTCAAAGGAAACGCCCTTTAGCTTAATAGAAAAAGCTAGCATTTCTGCTGCTCCAGCGGTAAGCATGACAGCCAACCGTAGGCTGCTTAATTTGCACTTCTTTTCTCTGTTCTCTTCACGGCTTTTCTAAACAATCTTCCATTTGCTAACACCATTCCCTCCTACAATATATTTTAAACAGGTGGATACAACTGGCTTGGTCCTTGTCGACAATCATGCCGTCACCTTGGCTGAAGCAACATTCCTTCCAGGTAAATTATTTGATTGATAACTGCACCATAGGCATGTTCAAGATATATTATTTTTTAAAGGTCACCTGATTGACACCTTCTCTCCCCCCTCCCCTCCCTTCTTCTTTTTCCTTTTGTCCTTGCAGCTGCCGGTGCTCGTTCTTTGAGCAGCAACTTACCTGCGCACCAAATGCATGCTCCAGCCCTGGGACCTGCAAACCCTGGAGATCGTGGTGGTTTGGCTGCAGATATGCGTAACCATTGGTCTGGCCATGCTGAGAATGCACACGTGAGTGGCTACTCTTTTGATGAACAGTTTCATACATTCCATTCTGCGAGCAAAGCAGCTGATGGCGTGGAGGATAAACCTAGCAGCGGTAGTAGAAAGAAGCAAAAAGTAGATAGCAGTAGTAAAAGGAATGATGCTGCTGTTAGTGATGCTCCCTATGCTCTTCAATCACGACAGCCGTGGGCAGGTAAAGAGGCAGCCATTGCGGAACTCACTGAAGAGCAGCGGGCGATGATTGAGATTGCAAAAGAAGCAAAAGCAGAGAAATCAGCTGCAGGTGAAGGCAAAGCTGGTGTTACTACTCATGGTGACCACAGTATATTCCACGGCCAAGAAGAAAAAGACTACCAAGGACGATCGTGGCTGGAACCTTCCCCTGCAGCTGCCGCTCTGACTGAATCAGATTCGTGCTTTCTTCCTAAACGTCACATTCACACTTGGTCTGGGCATACAAAAGGTGTTAATGCACTTCGATTTTTCCCTAAAACTGGACATCTACTCCTTTCTGCTGGTCTTGAGGGCAAAGCTAAAGTTTGGGATGTTGCAGGAGACAAGCGATGCATGCGGACCTACATTGGACACAGTAAAGGTATTCGGGATACCTGGTTCTTCCCTGATGGACGTAAATTTGCTACTGCTGCATACGACAAAGTTATTAAATTATGGGATACCGAGACTGGTGCAGTTTTAGGTTCATTTGGCCAAGGACAGATGGCGTACACCGTGCGATGCCACCCCGACCCTGGTGAGCCAAACGTGCTCATGGCTGGAATGCAAAATAAGAAAATTCTTCAATTCGATGTACGTACTGGAGATGTAGTTCAAGAATATGATTACCACCTTGCTGCAGTCAATAGTATAACATTTATCGATGGAAATCGTCGATTTATTTCTACCAGTGATGATAAAAGTATTCGAGTATGGGAATTTGGCATCCCCGTTCAAGTGAAATACATTGCTGATCCATCAATGCATGCGATATCAACTGCTGCAGTGACACCAAACGGGAAATGGTGGTTGGGACAGAGTGCAGATAATCAAATTGTCACGTACTCAGCGAACGATCGTGTCAAACCAAATCGTAAAAAAGTGTTCAAAGGGCATGCTGGTGCTGGATATGCTTGCCAAGTGGGAGTTTCACATGATGAACGGTATGTTATTTCTGGAGATGGGGAAGGGAAGCTGTTCATATGGGATTGGAAGACTACGAAGATTGTGAGGTCTTTGAAAGCACATGAAGGCGGTCCTTGCGTTGGCGCTGAGTGGCACCCGCTCGAGACGTCTAAAGTGGCCACGTGTGGATGGGATGGATTGATCAAGTATTGGGATTAGCATTAGCTTTTTTTTCTTCTTTGTTATTAGTGGATTACTTTGGTGCTTTGGAAAATGTATGCGAATTGAATTTAAAGCAAAAACAAATCAAAGGAGGAAAAGGAAAAGAAAAGCACAGAGGTGTGCACTGCTTCGGCCGCCCTTCTTGCGTTCCAAGTAATTCAATATAAAAAAAAACATGTACAGATAGGGAGTGCCTTATATTTTGCATTTAATTTTATCTAGAGATAGTCATCAATCTATTTTGTCAGAATTAATTAATCTACTTGGCCTCCACCTAAGATATAAAAAAGGTCGAAACAGCTACGTAGCACAAAACTTTTTTCTATCAAGCATCTTCGGGCCTTCCTCCTGGAACTAAGACAGCAATGTTATTTCCATTTAGTAAAATTTGATCCAAATTTGTCTCAATCTGCAGTTGGTACAAGGAATGGGGGGGGGGGGGGGAGAGAAAACAAACAAAGTGAAAAAGGCCTGCCTGCAAAGTCGGTGGCGGAGGCAACACATGATTCAAAAATATAAGCTTACCTTTTTACCATCTGCTGTGATTTGATATTCAGTGACATCCTCCAAAACCATATTGACGTATACATCAAATCCTCTGCAGGCACAAATAACAGAGTTGGAAAACTTGCAAGGAGGCTCATAAAGTCAAAAAGGATCAAAACAAACATTATACCTTAGAGTTCCAACAATTTCTTTGTCTCCGCGCATCAATACCCATATTTTGCTACCGATGCAACGATCTATGAGCTCAGAAGGGAGCAAGTGGCTTGGGTTGCCTTGATATGTTGTTTTGCCTTTAGGTGGTGCAATCATAGTGATCAAATGTTATTTATTTCCAATCTAACGAGTGTAGAGCGTGCTTAAGTTATAGAGATTATCTAAGTAAATCACAAAATCAATAATTTTTCTTTTAAATTGCTGCACAAACCAGAAACCCTTTGTAACAAATTGAATCTCGCGGCGCACTCACTTGGAGTCCCCGCCAGCATCCCCCTTTTTTTCTGCCCTCTTTGTGAAACAAGATAAACTCTATCGTTCAAATCCCTCAGCTTAAAATCATCAGACAACTAATTACACGCTTTACAGCAAAAGTACATATCAGAGAGATGAATCAATTAAGAGCCAGTCTGCACTCTTGCATTCTTTCAAAGAACACTCTGCAAGCTTCCATATCGCCATTAGACAGGCCCATACAGTCGCTAAATGACTTGGCCTGGTCTCCACAAGGTAAATGATCTTGCACTATAGTTTGTGCTGCCTGGTGAGCCTCCTCGGGCGCTGGGTGGCGGGATCCTAGAACAGAGTCTACCGCACGATGTGCCATAGCGCTACCTGTTCCGAGAGCCATGCCTTGAACTACAGTACCAGCGAGTCCGGACATCATACCACCTCCGGAGCTAGGGTGGGCAGGCGGAGGGGCAGTTTGGCGGGTGGCTGGAGGAGGAGGGGATGCCGGCCGGGCGCTAGAATATGAAGGCCTGCTGGATGAAGGGCGAGCTGAAGGACGAGGGGAATCTGGTATGTAGCAGAGAAAGGGAAGAGAATTAGAAGGAGAGCAATGTAGACAAGAAATGGTAGGAACACGCGTAGAAGGACATTTCGAGAACATTCAACTTACAACTTCTACGGCGAGCCATCGTGACTAATGGGGAATCTTCGTGAGGATGGTGGTTCGTCAAGAAGGTTGATATAATTTTAAATTAGAACCCCTTCGTAAGTGGCCACTAAAGCCTCGAGAAAATCATTTCTGTGTTCAGCCAGAAAGAAAGGTTTTTCCTGGCTTTTGTGCATATAACGAAGATTTCTGCAATATGGAGGTTTAATTACACTTCGGATAGTTGTATTCTTCAATATTGAAGGCGCATCAAGTGCATCTCGAGTCTTGTAGTCTCGGTATTTGGTTGATATTAATTTTGATTAGCTTTATTCAAGTTACTTGTCAGCACCCTGGGCTTTAAGTCCCATAGCAGATATAATTTCTATTTCACAACCTAAGAGATAGATCCTTAGAAAAATGTCTTCTAGCGCAGCAGCTTCTGCCTGTGAGTCAAGCCCTGAAGACAAAATTATTGAATTGCTGACTTCACCAAGTTTCAGTTGCCTCTCCAACTTAAGATTATCAATTCACTCATAACATATTATATTCTGTTTGCAGACTGGCGGGTTGCTGGCATGACCTACCTCAAATACTCCAATCTCTGTGCAGACATGGTCCGTGCCGCCTTGAAAGAGCCCATGAAGGCCAAGGCAAAAGCTCAGGAGGTTGTTTACTTCAGATCTGCACTCTGGAAGGACGGAATGCCTCAAAAGCAGGGTAAGTGTTATTAATGGAAAGATTATTTTCATAAAAAAGGAGAAAAGGGGAGACTTTAACATTTTACTGCAGTTGTCGGCATCTTTAAGAAATTTTACCAGGTAAAAGTAACTAATTTTCTTTCCCTTATATTCTCTTTGGCAGTGATTACTGATCTTACTGGTGGTACGGCAGGTCTATCGTGATAAGATGAATCTAGCTATGTAGGTTTCCAAGTGAACGAGGCAGACCTTGAGCCTAGCGGCAATGCTCGGTTTCTATCACAAGGGTAGGCCAGAAAATTTGCCAGGCCATTTTTTCTATTCGTTAGCTTTCCTGATATAACATGAAAGATACACATGTATAGTTGATAATAGAAATAAGGTAGACTGAGAAGCACACTTTTTGTAAAACTAATACTATGCTTTAAAAGAAAAACAACCCAAGTCATCCTCCGTCTATCTATTAATTTATAAAATTTACTGGTGAGCCATTTAATGACCACTGCTAGGGTGGTCATTCATATGTGAAGAAGCAAGAGCTCGCAATGCATTCAAAGGATCCGGAATTTGATACCCACCAAAATTATCAATATCACCACCACCACCATGAGCTCCACCTGTACCGCCACCTGTACCGCCACCTGTACCGCCACCACCGGTACTTGGTATTTGCCCACCAGGTACCAGCATTTGCGATGCAGCAGGCGGAGCAGCCAAACCAGGCTGTGCACTTTCAGATCTCCCCCTCTTCACTCTTTTAAACCCTAATATCTGCGACAACCCATCAGGTAATTGATCTACGTGTTCGGGGCAGGCCACCGCATATGGCTCCATATTTAATAAGCACCCATGTTCTCTAGCACATGGTAAATGGTAACTACATTTACACGTCTTTTTCATACACCCTAATGTAGCACCTTTTTGGCCACAGGTTTTACACCGAAGCATGCGACCACGTCGTACAGCTACCGCAATGCCTTCCAATATGCCCTCTCCGGTAGGATCGTAGACATCTGGCGACCACCGGGCACATTGATCATGCACCCAGGCATTTGTAACAGCACTTGTACGGACTAAAATCAACCCGCCAAGGCCAATGTGTGACTTTCCCGTAGAAGGATCCCGGGATCCACGTGGTACGGTATCAACTTCTTCTAAATGGCACATTGCACATTTTGATCCAGGAGGGGGTCCTTCGACAAGTAACCGGTCATATTCAGACGCAGCTTCTGCACGTCGTTCATCCATCCTGATTTCTTTCTTCACTGCTCTTTTCACTGCAGATTCAATAACGACAGCGGCGGCGCCGCCCATGGGAACCGAGGCAGCCACCGCTGCTGCGGCAGCCGCAGTGACATTGCCGGAGCCTGGAGCAACTAGAGCAGCGGCGTGGTCGTTGACGGTACCGAGCGCAGTGGAGAGAGTACGGACAGCGGTAGGTGGTACAGGTGGTAAATCATCCATATCGTCATCATATGAACCACCAGCACCACCAGCATTGATATTATTATACAGAGGGGCAGCGGCAGCAGCAACATTTCGTTGCTGCTGTTGTGGTAGAGGAGGGCGAGGAACAACAGCAGAGGGAGGACCAGCAGCTGCAGCTGCTGCTGCTCGTTCATTTTGTCGCAGTACCGCTGCGTAAATATCAGGAGAACTCGCTTCCCTAGGTACCCTTGCCGGCAAAACCCCACTGAAAACAACACCTCCAAGATGCACCGTCACATTCAGCTGGTTGCTATCATCGACCCTCCATCCCCTGACTTCAGGTTGAAGCCCTCTCGATAACGCAGCATCAATTTCTGCTTCTAATAACGCATCTGGATCTAATCGAGCGCGTTTAGCGGAGGGACCAACATCGTTATGGCCAGAAGCCGGCCTGGTTCGAGGGGCGGAATTCGAATGTAATTGGCCTGCTCCTCTAAGAACGGGGACTTCATCATTATCTTCATCGATATCGTTGATATCACGTGGGATCATAGATTTTCCGCCTAGGACAGCATTTGGGTCCAGTGTTTGCTTCATCCACGTTGGTTGTTTTCTTTGTCGTTGTACTCGACCACCCAAACCTCCACCGGCACCGCCACTTCCAGCACCACTGCCAGGTCTGCTCCCATCGCCGCCATCTAGACCACCTTCATCACCAGTATGCTTCTGCTGCGTGCTTTTTAATAAAGCTTTCCTTCTGTTCACAGTTACCGCAGGGGGGGCTGGAATGGATGCTGCAGTGGGGGCAGCTGGAGGTGGTGGAGGTGGTGGAGGAGGGTTTTTCCCTGCTATTGGTTGGACAGCATATTGCTGTTTCGCACCAATATTAAGATTATACCCACCACCACCACCACCACCACCACCACCACCACTAGCCCTCAAAACCGCTGCGGCCTCTCTATCTCTCTTTTTTTCCGCTCTTCTCAACTTCATATCATCTGCCTGTCCCTTTGTGTACTTGATATCAAACCCATTTTCATCCATCCACTGTCCTAACGTCATTATCGGTGGATTCATTACTCTTATAGTATACTTCCACTTTTTACTTTGCCCCATTCCACAGTGCCGCTCAAACTCATTTACGGATAAAATTAAATATGGAACTTTGAGCGCAGTCGCTGTATCTGCACAGAATTGACAGAGGCATCGAATAGTCTGTGTTCGTACAAAGAATATCCCGTCTTGCCCGTTGCAAGAGACATTCAGCTCTGATGGTAACTTGTCGTAATCGGGTTCTTTTCCGATGTTGCCCATCATCATGTCGTTGATATCCATTTCTTCTTCTTCCTCTTCTTCTTCTGGAGAATTGTATTGGTCAGATTGTCTAAGGTACTGCTGGGTTTCTTGTTCACGCATTTGCTGCACAAAGGCAGCTGGTCCTTTTCCCATAAGACCTCCTCGAAAAGGCTCACCGGTCATCATAGGAGCAGGCTTATTCACACCAGTAAGAGCATAATTAGCATTCCTACTCTGGTCATTATTAGCAGCAATATTATTTGCAGTACTGGTACCGGTACAGGTAATAGAAGGAGGGGTAGGTGCTCGAGGCAAGATTTGACTCAAAGCGCCCAAAGCGGCTTTCACATGTGGCGTTTGATGGCTCACATTATTAATAGTTTCGTACATAGTACATAAATGAGTGTACGTAACGAGATGCCATTGTTGGTAATTTGGTACGGGACCAAATTTCTCCTTCATTCTTTTGCGGTACGATTCTATTGACAGGGCAGGGTTGCCGAGGTACAGTTGTACTGAGTGACGCATGTAATCCCGAAGTTTGTTGGCGGCTTCTTGAGTCCGTTGTTTTTCTGAGACATCCATTCTGTAGAGAATGAGGGAAAGAGAGGGGAAAGGTAAAGATGATAAGTTGGAGAAAGACGATGTGCTTTTCTATTTGAGCAGGGGAAAAAGAAAAGGGGGGTTTAAGAAATTTCAACTTTTTAGGGGGGGGGGGGGTTCTCTTTTAATTTTAACTTACTGTTCGTATTGTTTCATGACTTGATCATATTTAGGATGTTTCTCCCTTTCCTCAGGTTTCATCTTCGATACCATCTTCTCGTACTGTTCTCGGGAAACACCAAGTTTCTTTCCACCACCACCAGCGATGGCAGCAGCGGCGGTGCCTCCCCCCGGTGCTGCTCCAGTCGCCGTCGAGACAGCTGCAGCTTTGGCAGTATTCATAGCTGCCGTAGATACTTCTTTACTATCCACACCGATATTATCAGCAGTAGGTGCTGCACCAGGTTCTTTCTCCTTACTTTCTTGCTTTAATCCTCCTCCTCCTTGCTGCTGCTGCTGCTGGGCTCGCGGGCTAAAAACTTTTGAAAGGGCAGCTAAAGGCTTTTCATGCTCTGCAGGCACCTCTTTGCCGTACAATTTCCCATACAACACCTTCAGTGCATGCACGGGAAGGTCTATTTCTTTGACAGGCATAGGTCCAACTTTTTCCAAGATCTCTTCTTTAAATAAAGAGGAAGAAATGGTGGGGGTGGCGGTGTAAATTGTGATTGCTGCTTGGACCAGATCCTTTAATTTATTGCCCATTTCAATTGTTTTTTGGCGAGTATCTGGGTCCATTGCACTGAGTTCTTTCTTGACTTCATCTGCAGATAAGATGCGCATGCCATCATGACCACCACCTGCAGGTTTACTAGAATGTTGCTGATGGTGTTGCGGGTGGGGTGACGAGGCAGTGGCTCCAGCACCGCAATGAGTAAATTGTGTCGGTGGTGCACCGTGAGGGGAAGCAGGGGCTGATGGAGCTTGACCGCGGTTGTCATTGTTGCTAGGAAGGTTATTTTGATTATTTTGTGCCGCAGTAGGGGCTTTGGTGGGAGGTGCACCCTGAGCTGCTTGCCACTGTTCCCAAGATGACATTGCTTTGATTTAGTTGGAAATGTTGTCAGGTTCGGAATGGTTAATCTATCCTGCACGTCATAAGTAATGATGATTATATCAGTAATCAAGGCACGAAAGAAGCATCGAGGATAATTATCGAGGCTTGACCCGTAAATGAAGCCAGGCAATGTCGGAATCCTGTCAAAACACTTGAGAAACAAGGAATGAAAAACACCGAGGTACTTTGAAGCTTTTTATGCCACAAGGCCAAATTGTAACTGGTTAGTTTCTAACCAAAAGCTCTGGAGAGACCTATCGAGAATTCTTTGAGAAGGATTCTAAATTCGAGATGATCAGAACCTTTAAGGTCTAAGCAACCCCCGAGAAACTGTGCAAAGTGACATCTGACAAAAATTAACGAGGTTTAATCGGGAGGCAGTATCTTGCATACCTGTTTTCAAACCAAAATTTGAATCATTCAGAGACCATAAAGAAGCTCGTGAGCAACAAGGGCGTGTCTGCCAACCGAACGTGTAGTCTAATGCTACAGTTGTGAACTAATTTATTATTGACGTAATAGCTGTGAGAAAGGAGGCTTTCAAACCCTCGATAATTATTTAAAAATCTTTCCTTTTGCTGCGTCAACTTTTAGAAATCGGAGCGAGGCTCCTGCATGATTCCTTAGCCTTACACCATCCATATTGTGACATCTAATGTTCATATAGATGAATATCAGAGGCAGGCAAGCCCTGCAAAGTCGCTGCATTGATTTTTGAGGTAACTACACACAATCTCACCGTCGCCAACCCTGCCGCTAATCACGCCTCACATGGACAGCTTTGGGCGCCGTTAGGGGCTTTTGATCGAGCATTTTACTCTAAAAGAGGCTTTAAGTCTCGAATTTTATCATTTTAATTGCAATTAAACAAAAGAACCTTCCAAAAGGTCTGTATGACTGGTGCGAATGATCGTGAGAAATTATCTACATCAGGGCAGTATCCAAGGCCCAGCCCCAATGTTATTTGCAGTAATTAGACATATACGTCTAGAATGAGGTCGATTCAGTGCTTTCAATGGCTTATTTTGTTCAGAAACACCCCGCAAAAAGCTCAAGTCGCCAATTCAATCTTTGAGGCGCTCTTTGGTCTTTGCTCGACCGAAAATCTGCACAAATTATTCGAACCAATTGCTCGCACAGCATAAATCACATACTTTAAAAATGGCATTAGCTTTGGTATCTAGCGCCTGCAGCGCAACGTCTCGCTGCATGGCCCATTGCAGGCGAGTTAAATTCAAAACATAGAATGGAATTTTGATAGCACTCTAGGAAATCATTGCACGCTGTAACCGATCTAGACTAAAATTCCAATATAAATCTACCTTTGCAGGCAACAAGAAGCTTCATTTAGTGGGCGTGGTGGCCATCCTTTTTCACAAATTACCCACACTTATCCTTTAAGACTACCTATTGCTGGTCAACCCAAGCGGCGAATCACTGCCTATAGTGCAGCAGAATCTAGTGGCGAAAGTGGCCTGGAAAGGACGTCTAAAATGGATTTTATTTATATGAATCCCGAAGCCGTTGCTCGAATGGAAAGAGAACTGGAAGAGGCTAGAGATAAAAGTATACAAGAATACGAAGAGCTAAAAGCCCTGCTGCTGAAGAGAACATGGAGATTTGGTACAGCATTTTCTATCTATCTCCTTCTCACTGTTTCCGCCGAGGCCGCGGCCTCTGAGCTCGTCGGAGCGGCAGCAAGTTATGGCTACTTTTTATGGCTTATTCGGGATGTTGACGCTTATGGTGCTGATACCCCAGTTCCAATGCGTGCAGCTGAAATGGTAGAACCTCAATTTGCTCGCACATTAGCTAAAATCTGGGCAGCATATAAAATGTCATTTAATCCTCGATTACTTGTATTGACAGGTCTACTTGGTGGCTGTGCTGCTTGGAACGCAAATTTCCCAGACATGCAACTTAGTATGGTGAATGTTGGATGCGTACTAGGTGGATATTTAAGTTATAAAGTCGCTTTAATATTAAAGATTTATGATGATTTAAAGCCAAGGGCGTTGACAGAGGAAGAGATGATGCAGCTGTCTAGACCGAAATTAGCTGAGTTAGAAGACGTGCCATTGAATATATTGAGACCTAGTGAAGTAGCAGCCAAAGAAGCAGAAGCGGCTGAAAGTGCGGGAACGGCAGGAGCAGTGGGTGTGGAAGGCGGTGGGGTTGACGCTGAAAAGCAATAAAGTTGATTATTACTTTGATATTGTATTATTCTTTGTTTTAAAATTTTGACCTACTAGTCATGAGAGAGATGGGAGCTTAAATTACTTTACCTTAATAGAGAGTTGTACTTTCAATTTTGTAAAGAAAGGACAGGCACAGCCCACCCAAAGAGCACTTCAAAATTATGAGTCAGCTTCTTCCCAACTACTGGTGTCGGGTCTGGGCAAATAACGCAGCGAAACACTTTCGTGCAGTTATTCAATGATATGGTTGTTACAATGCATCACCTATTGTGTATCCTGGTAGTAGGATCGTCCCTCATTTGTGGCAGCTGCAGCATTGCCCAGCTCGATCACTTAAAATCTGTAAACGTTGCGACGACAAGAACGAGCCAAGACGCGTATCGCTCTTTACTCAATACAAATCAAGAAAATTCGCGAGCACATAAACCCCGTTCTATTGAAAATAGGCGGCGTAGAAGAAGGCCACCTCCACCACCAAGACGCCGTCGTCGCCCCCCGCCTCCTCCTCCTCGACCGATTAAAAGGCCACGCCCTGTTCCTTCTCCACGCCCATCACCCTCGCCTTTACCAACTCCATTACCTTCCCCATCACCAGCCCCAGTTCCATACCCGCCAGATACTTCCAGTAATTCAACCTTATTGACTCTTCCTGATGGCAACCCTTATAATATCGGCACCCTTTCCGACCTAACACACATATGGGTAAACCCGTCTGGCGGTAGCGACTCTGCGTCTGGCACTTCTAGAACTACAGCACTACGCACCTTATCCGCGGCATGGAATCGTATCCCAACTCGGTCAACGCTTTCTTCTGGGTATTACATCCACATTATGCAGGGAAATCTTGCTAGTGCCTCACAACCAAACTATTGGGAGAGTAAATGGGGTACACGATCAGCTCCTATTATTGTTGAAGGTGCTGACCCTGGTCGTACAGCCCATTTAGCTTCAGTTAACATCTTTGACTGCAGATATCTCTACTTTATAAATCTTTCTTTTGACCGGGAACCTCAGGATATGATCCATTGTGAACAATGCACTGCATTTTTGCTGCGTGATTTAACTATTACTGGGAGGAAAGGTTCTACTTGGGAAGCAATTAAGGTTAATCAATGTAAAGGGGTTTATATTGAGGGCTGTGATATTTCAGGTGCAGACGACAATGCCATCGACATTTTCGCAGTTGAATTTGGCCATATCCTCGACTCTAAAATTCACAATGCCAATTGGTGCGTCTATCATAAAGGAGGGTCTGCCCATCACGTTGTTGCTCGTAATGAAATTTATTCTTGTGGGGAATCTGGCTATGCTGCCGGACAAGGCAGCGGCCTCGAGTTTATGGTCCCTCCGCACTTGAGGTACGAGTCGTACGATATCAGGGTACTAAATAACTATATACATGACGTATGGGGAGCTGGATTAGGTGTGTATGGTTCGTATCATATAGTCATGGCGTATAATACTTTTTATAAAGTTGGTGAGCGGTCTCACGCAATCGAAATTCTGCTCGGTGGGAGACAGTGCGATGGGGATACAGCTACATGCTCTAGATTGAACCGTATTGGGGGGTGGGGGTGGGATATTAGTAAAAATATTGACATTCCGAATAAAGGAATCTATGTAGCGAATAATGTTATTGATAATCCGGCGCCTTATAAAACTCGATGGCAGCACATTACAGTACAAGTACCTGCTGCTACTAGACCAGGTACAAATGTGCCTGGAGAGCTTGCAAGATCTGATGTCGATCTTAATATACGGTAAAAATGATTAGATTGGGTAGTTTGTTAGTTTTCTTGTTTATCAGTTTTGGCAGCGGAGGCGGCAACGGCCATGGCGCTGCCTTTGTCTATCCTAAAGGAAGGCATCTAATCGCTATTCTCTTGTTTTCTACTGATGCAGGGGTAATATATTCTGGAATGGTGACTTTTCCATGTCTCTAGGCATTGAACCAGACTCTTCTGCGTGTGATTCTACAAACCCTACCTGCAATCTAGCACAGCTTCTGACAGACAATGACTTTAATACAATTAATCCCCAAGTGTCTGCCTCGACCGGAAGGTGAGAAATAAACCTATTTAATAGCGTTTCTTTTTAAAAAATTTAGTAATCAAGTATATGAGCAAGTATAATGAATTTTTTAGCTAAGTATCTATATTTTCATTGCTAGCCTCTTCAAATAAGCAAAATTTGCAAAGCTTTTTTTTAACTTCTCCCTGCTTTCTGGACAGGCCAAATGGATTGTCAAGCTTTACAAAACTCTGGAGTCCTATCCCCTCCTGGAGATCTTGGGAAGGTACTTTAGGTGAACCTGCAGGCAGTAATGATAATTCTGTCCCGAGAGATGCTGGTGGAAAGTTGAGAGCAGGACGAGACTCTCCTGGAAATCTATTGCCATCGTGAAAAAATTAGCCATCAAATAAGTCGGCGCTTTCTATTATTTAATTTTTGAACCATCAAGGAGTTATCTAAACTAATTAATAAATAAATGTGATTAATCTACTTTATATGTAATACTAGCCTTTTTTTTTCGGTGTCGTTTGTTACAAGGCAAGTGCAGATGCCATTTACTAACAATTGTTAAGCGGGAAGGGGGCAGCCCACAGCAATGAAGTATCAATATTGCTGGTGGTGAAGCCTTCGCGCAGAGAGGGTAAAATGCATTAAATGGTAGTGGTGAGAAGTAATTGAGATAATTGGATTCGTTTTAGAAGATCGCAATGTATGGGTAAAATGAAAGAATAAAGAAAAATTTTGAAAAAAAATGAATGTGCAATGTGCATGTTCGCTGGCTATATATGTGCAAGCTTTTCTATCTATGTGTTCTACGTTAGTGCTAGTTCTTTCTATACTACTGGAATCCAAGCTTTCTGATCTGCAGCCATAAATCCTACAACCTTTTCTACTAATGCAGAATCTAAACGATAATTTGTCTTGTTGCAACTACCTCCCTTGATACTACCGCCACCGCCACCACTGCCACCAAGCCCTCTGACCGAGGCTGCCAAAACAAACGTGTTTGCAGAATCTTTGAACCTTTTATGATACATACAATGTGTATCGCGTGCCCATTGTGGCATCCACGCTGTAGCGAAATTCTTAACCCCTGACCAGACAAGATCCAAATCACATAAAGGGTTGAGTGGAGGCATAGGAAAATGGTCAGTCTCAGCTGGCACAGCAGGCGACCCCTCAGCGAGAGCCAGCTGTATTAACGCCCAAAGACGGTGCAATAACCGTGACACAGCTTCAGAACGTTCACTTTTGAGTGCTTCTTCTTGGACAGAACGTTCAGGTTGGGGGAGGTGAGCTAAGGCAACGGTGGCAGCGTGCTTGCGATGGGCTTCCTCCTCGACCTGCTCAGCAAACGCGGCAAGGAGAGCGTGCACCACACTGGGAGCGCCATTTGGTTTTAAGCGGGCAATCATACCATCAGGGCAAGAATCGATGATCCAAGCAGCTGCGAGCATTGCTGGTGTAGAAAGCTCAGCAGGAAGTTCATCATCTTCTTCGATCTTTTCAGCCATCGAGACGTCGCCAGATTGCTGCTGATCTTCTTCCTCTTTTTTATTTTCTAAAATGCGCTTCTTATTCTTCTTTTCTGTACTAGATATTTCCTTCGATAAACTAAAGGAGGAGCAGTTATGTGTTGTTTTCTCTACTTCAGGAGGCAAGAAACGCACTGAAAGGGCTGCTCTGAAAACAGGCATCAATAAATCTTCATAGAGTTTCTCATCGTGCCCAGCAAGCGTTGCTCCTCGCTCTAATATCTTCTCTGCAGCGTCATAGGCTCCATTTTCAAGCGCAATAAGGTAGTGTGATTTTTCTTCAGGGTGTTTAGGCCATACAGGTGCAGCTCCGTGTTGAAAGAGAAGCTGGATGAGTTGGAGTTGCAGCTGAGTGTCTTCTCTCCAGCAAGGTTGTTTTAAGGCAAGCGTCAATGCAAGCTCTGGACTGGCTGCATGACCTTGATAGACGAGTGGAGTATTTAAGTTAAGCGCTGGATGTGCTTTCAGCAGCTTTAGAATCTGCGAAAGAGTTCGATTTTTTTGGTCAGCCCTCGCGCTCCCAGCTGGGTTGGCTGCGAGGAGCTTTATTAATTGAGCCTCAGGAGGCTTTCGCCAAAACATTGGAAAGTAACAACACCTCCATGAAACAAAATCAATAACTTAGAATTATAATGCGCTAAAAACACAGCTATGTGAGATGCATTGGGTGAGAAATTGCAACAAGAGGATGGTTTTCCTAATTGAACAGGTGGATAGCAGCTCGTGCGAAGTCAGCCAGCTCAGCTTCCTCTTGCAGAAGCTTCGGGCTTCGATATAGATTCGGGGTTTCCCTGCTATTTAGCTCATATATTAAACTCTTTGAACCTAGGAAGAGTTATATTACACGTCCAAAGCTAAAAGAAGAAGCAAGAACCTTCTATAAAAGCAATTACCTGAAAAAAGATATTACCTGCCTACCCTCACCCCTCGAAACCTCCTTTCCTATTTCCCATCTCTCTACAACGATGTCGTCTACCCAAGAACGTCGTGAGTATCACATTGAAGAAGAGCATGTGAAGACCACTGGCGCTGAGGAGCCGCAGCAAGGTGGTGGTGGCCTTCTCGGCACCATCAAGGGCGCCTTGTTTGGCGAAAGCAAAACTGGCACTTCTACCCACGCCACTACTGGCCAATCTGCTGAAGAGGAAGTTCGTGCCAAAGTCGAAGTAGCTGCTCCCACTACCCCTACCTACTCTGCTCCCTCTCAAGAGAACACTGAAGAATGGCGCATGGCCGAGGCTGAAACTGTCAGAGCCGAGCATGAAGCACACAGAGCTGAAGAGCTTGCCGCTGCAGCCAACGCCACTGCATCCCAAGTCGCTGCTGCAAGAAAGCTGAGGGAAGAGGCTGAGGCGAAACGCCGTGATCTTGAACAGAAGCAAGCCGCCCTGGCATCAGCTGCTCGCGAGCGTGAGCGCGAGGCTGCAGAGCTTGCTCGCCAGCTTGAAGAAGCCCAGCATCGCGCTGCGAATGCTGAAAGTAGGAAGGCTTCTATTTTGGAAGAAAGTAAGAAAATTCAAGCTCCTGGTAAGGAACTTTCTGCCGAAGCTTCTGAACTTGAAAGAGAAGCAGCTCATCAGAGGCAGCTTGCAATGGACTTGGACCGCCGTATCCAATCTCTCCGCACTGGCAAGCCTATGAAGGAAGCAGCAGATAAAGAAGCTACTGCCCGTCGTATGCAGCAAGAAGTCGAACAGCTCCAGCGTGCTGCTGCTGGAGAAGAGCAAGATTCGCAGCGCAAGCGCTCTGAAGCTGAGCGTGTGGCCAAGGCTGCTGAAAACAAAATCCGTGAAGCTGATGAGATCGCAAAGCGTTACTGGGCCGCACGTGATGAAGCCAAAGAGCTGGAAAACCACGCTAAAACTCTCGCTGCTGAAGCTGCAGAAGAAGCTAAAGATGCTCGTAACAAACGTGTTACTGTAGAGCGCCTTGGTCAACGCGTTGAGAAAGTGGTGTCTGAAGCCGAAAAGGCTTTACAGCGTAAAGCAGAATTGGAACGTCAAGCTCAAGACCTTGCTGGAGCTAAAGAAACCGCTGAACAGCGCGCTGCTCGTTTACATGAAGAAGCTGAAAATCGCCGTAAGCAAGCAGGCCAGTATGAGGAAGAATATAAACGCAAGCTTACTGAAGCCCAGCGTGTTACCACTACCATCATGCCTGATATTGAAGCTGCCCGTAAACGCTCTGAAGAGGCTCGTAAAGCTGCTGAACAAGCGCGTGCTCGCGAAGGTGGTTTGACTTCCGAGGTTGAGCGCCTTGAGGCTATTGCTCATAAGGCCGAGGAAGAAGCTGCTGCAAAGACTGAAGAGCTCCGTTCTATAGAGTCTGAGGTAGAAGCTGCCCGCCGTGCTCAATCAGAGCATTGGGAGAAGGCAAAACAGCATGGGGATGCTGCAAAGGGTGTTTCTTCTCAAGAAGCTGCTCAGCGCCTCGAAATCGCCGAAGGCAAAACTACTACGACTGGCTCTACCACCACTACTACCTCTGGTCAACGCCAAGGCCAGGGTCAAGCCCAGGGTCAAGTCGGAGGTGAGGGCCCTAGTTCTTTTCCAGTTCCAGAAGTAATTCAAGATTTTGTTCCTAGCCCTGATATTGAAAAAATTGAAGGCCCTGACACTATTGTGGCAACTGATCTTCATAAGACAGTGCCTTCTCTTCCCCATGAGACTCATGCAGGTCACGTCACGCTCCCTGTAGAGACAAATGAGGAAGAATATAAACGTCAGGAGGAAGCAAAACAGCGTAGCTCTGTTGAAGAAGGAAAACATTTTGAGAAAAAGTAAAAAGGGAAAAGTTGGCTTTTCTATTGTAGGAAAATAAAAGTATAAATTAGATATTTTGCTTTTGTTTTATAATGGCCTTAGTATAAGATTTAAAGTGGGTCGAATGTTAGGATTCTGGATATTGTGGCGTTTTCTTTGTTTTTGTTTTCCTCCTTGCGTTGCCCTGTTTTTTCCTTGATAAGCATTTCATCTTGTAGTTTCATCCTATTTTTGTGTGAATACGTGTTTAAAATCTTACAGAATCATCGCAGATTAAACAGGAGGTTGCACCCATACAAACTCTTCTATATAGCTACTCTTATTATTCTCTGGTGAGGCCTCAAGCTCGTTGCCACCCACACCACCACCACTACCCCCTCCACAGCTCTTAGAACAACTATACACAACAATAGTCCCCCAATCAGGGGCCTTTGGATCCGCTACATCCACTCCTAAATGATTCAGCAACTGAGGCATGACTTGAAACTCAAATCTTCTCGAGGCGCCACAGCATGGACAGCAGGGCACGCTGTCTGCCTCGGGAATGCCGCCTGGAGCAGGACACAGCGGCCTAGCACCCGGCTCAAAGCAATATCGCAACACTTGAGACGGTTCTTTTGCTATCTGAGCTGCAAAATATGCAAAATGTTGTTGAGCCTCGGGAACTGCATTTTCAAAAGAGTCGACTATCTCTGTTGGAAGCTCTTCTTCTGTGTATTCTCCTTCTATTTCTGTGTGGCGCTGGTATTTCGCAATTAAAGCTGCAGTTTGATGGTCCCTTTCTGGTGCAGTTTCATCAGGTTCAGGCTCCACTACAAGCTCAGCTTCGGTAAACAACGCTGGCTGTTGACTTTTTTGTTGACTTTTCGCGTCATTTTTGCCAGTGTTTTCAAAAGGGCTAGAGGGTTTGTTTTGTTTTATTGTTTCCTTTGCTGTTGCATATTCTTCAGATTTCCAAGGATCACGTTGTAGAGAAGCTTCCAATTGAGAGGTAGAAAGTGCAGGTGGGGCACGAGCTTCTTTCTTTGGAGGGTCGAAAGGATAAAAACAATTTTTACGAGGCAGCTGACAACGAAATGCTTTGACTGCACCCGGGGACGAAAGAGAGCTGCCGTCTGGAGAGAGGAATATATAGATGCTGCGATGGAATGCGTTGAGGTTGTCTTCAGTGGGCGCGTAGACCTGAAAATAGTTCAAGAAGTAAAGGACGAAAATAAATAAATATAGAGAAAGGGTCGACAGACGGGAGCGGCAAATATCAATCTTCATTTCATTTTCTCATCAGCTTCCTTTTTAATATTAATTGTTCGATTAATACCATTTAATCTATATTTACCTGTATTAGGAACTGCATGAGATGTCCTGTTGCTGGGCAAGTGAGCTGATCGCGAGTGGGCAAATGAACAGGGTCGAGCCAAGCTGGTCGGCCGCCAACTTTGCTAGGGAAACGATGTCTTAGTAAATCACAGGCATGCCTCGGTGGATCAACAAAACCTAGTAACCACTCTAAATCAATGTCATTTTCTGCGTCGGAGTCGTCACCTGAGCGAGGCATTACTCGAATTTTAATCAATCACAGATGGTAAATGCGAATGAATTAGAACAAGCGCGTCAATTTCAAGCACTTTGCTGCGTCATTAATTGTGCGAAACCTAATTGAAATATGTTTACATATGTCGAATGCTTTAATTATGTCCATGCCAATTATATATATTTCAAGAAGTTTTTGCGTGCCGCCCCGGGCGCCGCTGCTAAGGCGCTGTGGGTCTGTTCAGATTGCAAATAATAAGAGTAAAATTACATCAAATGGTAAAGATCCTGATATTTATATTTCATAAACATAGGTTTGACCAATGAGTAAATCAGAGAAATCGGCAAAGAAATGAAACAAAACAGAAGGCAGTAAATACATTTCAAAATTAAAGAAGGGGCAGAGGGCAGAGGGCAGCCCTCCTCAAGCTACAGTCCTCAAGCTACAGCCCTCCTCCTAATTGCCAACGATGGCTATATATAAATATAACGAGTATAGTAAGTATCATTTCAATGAAAGGTGGTGGACATAAAAACTTGAGAGGAAAAACAGCAAATATGAAGTTGGATATAAGAAATCTACAACAAAAAGAAAGCATCGATGGACGGCCTGCTGTCAGAACCAGCACTAGGATAGCAGTCAGCTGGCCCACCCACCACCTCTATAAATGAGGAGATACAGGGGGTATATATATAGATATAGGTATATAATATCAAGGTCGATATAACATTAGTCATTAAATTAAGAAGAGGCATTCTGCTTCTCTACTAACGCCTCAGCACTTACTATGGGAGCGGGTGACAAAGTGGCAGCAGCAGCACCATCAGTAGTGCCACTCTTCAACATGGCGAGCAAGGCTCTGCCCGCAGCAGCACCGGGGTGTTCTGCACCACCACCACCGTGATACTTTAAGCTATTCAGCAGATTCCTGCCCAGAGCGGCACCATCAAAACCAACACCCGAAGGATGAACGGTGCTAGCACAACCAGTGCTGCTGTTGGGCGAAACAACACCAGCTGTGGCTGCTTCTTCAATTAATTCTTGGTGTCTCTCTCTGATACACCTTTCGGCAGCTTCCAGATCGAACGTAGCACGTCCAGCGACAGCGTGAGCTTCAGCAGCAGCCTGGTCCTCTGCTCTGCGCTTTGCAACTTGACGCTGAAGAAGCTCAACGTCACCATCAACGCTGCGCAGCTGTGCATCCAAACCATCTTTTCGAAGCTCTTCTCTTCCTGCTCGACAGGCAAACAGGAAAGAACAGGAGTGGAAGATTCATTGGAGTCTCCTTCACACAAAGAAGAAGCACTGCCTGCCAAGTGGGGGGGAGTGATAGCAGAGGGGGTGGCCGATTTAGAATGGGAACCGAACTCTGGGGCTTTAGCACCGCCACTACAAGCCGCAACGTCTTGAGCTACCTCAGCTGCAGGGGTAGGAAGTCTTCTTCTAGCTGGCATAATGAACTCTTTTGCATCCGCACGCAAGGCAAAAGAAGACGTGGCCTTCTCCTTTGTAGTGCCAGCGCCAGCTGGGGCAGGAAGTGAACAGAATTCTTGTGCATCCGCACGCAAGTTGGACACGTCGACAGCTGATGTAGAGTCATCACGGGGAGGAAGAGCGTCTTCGGCTTCGGTGATGTCATCATCATTCCCAAAAGTCGCACTGAACGTATCCAGCCATTCCACCGCCGCAGCCAAGGCAAGCTCGTACTCTGTGCCTCTAAGCCCAAAGAAATCAGCGTGCTCAATGCACTCAATGGTGTGCACGGCCCAATAGGTGCGTTCTTTAGGGGAAAGGCATTCATTGGCAGCAAATGGTTGCAAGACGAGGATGGTACCAGCTGTATTGCGTTCCCTCAAGCGGGTGGCTACGATGCCAGCAGGGTCGAAGATGTGTGCAGGGTAGAATCTTCCATTAAAATCTTTCATCTTAAAAGCCTTCAAAGAAAGCTCGTAAAGAGAATCGACGTCCATTGTAGCAAGAACGTCGGGGGAGAACTTGGTTGTGGAAATAACAACTGGAGAAATAACAGCTTTAGCAGCATTTTCAAACAGAGGTGCAGATGCAGAGCTCGTCATTTGATAAGGTCTAGTATACCCCTTTGCATTTGGATTCAAAGCAGATGCCCTCATTGTAGGTTTGACAGAGGAATGGGGCTGGGTCGACATGGCCGGGAAAACAAACTCGTGGGCAGCAGGGTGTAATTTGCTGGAAGTCACGGTAGGTGTTGTTGTTGCGGAAGCACGAAGAGAAGTCACGTTGGGCAACACAAAGTCAGGCGCGTTGATGTTGAACGTAAATGTGTTCTTGACCACAGGAGCCAGCTTGGTTGAGATCTCACTGTCAAGGACACCCTCTTGAGCCTGAGGGGTTGATTTGCTTCTAAAAACCTTACCAGCTGCTGTAGGTGGGAAGGGTGCAGTTGTAACAGGTTGAAGCTTTGGAAAAGTGAATTCAGTGGCATTGGAGGCCAGGGTGGGCACGGTCTTGGGCTCCTTGGGTTGTGGTCCAGGAGCAATCACGTTGTCAGCAGCCACAACATCGACAGCGGCAATAGCCTTGGTAGTGGTGGCGGTGGTGGTGGTGCTGTTGTCATTCTCCTTGTCTTCGGTAACAAGTACAGTACTCTGGTGGTGGGACGTGGGCTTGGGGGTATTGATCTGGCTTTTAGAGCCAAATAAAACATCTTGAAAGGACTTGAAAAAAAAGGTGGCAGCCTCGTCGTCCTTGACGCGAGATGCTTCTTCGGCCACATTCAGGGCAGAAATGTTGACAAACCCATTTTTGGGCTCCTCAAAGGTATTAGGAATTCTCCGTTTGGGTGCTTTGACAGCTTCAGCACTCATAATTGAACAGAACTTAGTAAAGGAGATTGGGGTCGTCTCCACATGATTCGTCTTCACATGCTGGCAATAGAGAGTGTACAAAGGGCCTGCAGAAGGAGGAAGAAAAGCAAAGAAAATAACATTCTCAGTATTCGAGTGAAGCGCCACTAGGAAAAAAACAAAAGTGAGCAAGATCTGGAGACAAATGTTTGCAAACAATCTTCAAAAAACGCGACGATGAGAATGACGGCAGTCAGGCGCAAGAAATCACAGTCCAATGTTTGCAACCAATCACCACACGTATGAGCGGCATTATGGCATGCTAATACAGCGAAATAAGGCGTTGAGAGACATCTAAAAATTTAAACTTGATGATCTCCAATTCATTTTTCAACGCCTCATGCCGCAAAATTAGGCAAGGAAGCGTTGCTGATAATATGGCACTTACCCAAGGAGGCTTTAGAGCACTTTGGAAGGCAATACGAGGCGGTGACCTTCATTCTGTTGATTAGCAGTTTTGAAATTTGGATCCGCAAAAAACTAGATGGTAGCAGAAGTAGCGAATGCAGCTAGGAGAGAGGCAATAGAGAGAATTTTCACGGGTGTGAAAATAAATATCGAGGACGAGTCTGGGCGTATAGCCTTGACTTAAGGCTCTCTTGTTTCTCGCCACCCTCCCTGCTGTGTTTGAGTTGAGTCTCATCACAGCACACAGCACTCTCTCGTGGAGCAGTGCTGTTAATCGGCATTTCCAAGGGTGTACTGGTGCCTGCGGATTGAGTAGACCCTTTATATTGACACTGTGAAGGCGTTTCATGGCTTTGCAGACTAGAATTGTAAGGAGATTTGACACGTTGACGCTTTTCCCTCAACAACAGCTGCTCGCTGTTTTTTCCCCCTCATCTCTTTCTTTTCCTTCTATTTTCACGCGTCATTCGCAGTTTAAAGACCTACACAACATAGACAACTCAAGACGCCTAAAAATATGTTACAATATACATGGCTTTGCAGACTGGAATTGAAAGAATACAATGCTATACCCCGCTTTCTATCGTCCCATCGCTGTTCCGGCGCCTGTTCATTTGAATGCTGTTCTTTTCCTCCACGAAGCATTCTCAATGCTTTCTTCATTCACAGTTACAATACATTGCTTTAATACAACTTCATAAAGTATCATCCATAATAAAAACAAGCAAAAGAAAGATAGAAATTAAAAAAGGGCAATGTAAAAGTGAAAAATTATTTTTGTCTTAATGTTTTTTACTTGTTCTCTTAGTCTTCTGAAGTTCCTGTGCCGTCACCAAAACCATAAGAGGAACGCCCGCCACGATATACTCTCCCACCAGGGCGTATACTATAGCAGCTACGAATGCCAGGGCTACGAACATAAATATATATTTTTTGAACGACTTGATATGTATTATTTTCCCGGCCCATTGCCCTTTGTTATAAATCGCCTTCTGCTTCCGCACCAGCGGAACAAGAATACACCTCGCTGCTCCGGCAACCCCTCCTATTACTGCGCACAATGCAGGAGCTCCTGCAACAACTGACAGGGCTACAAAATATTTGGGCTGGAGGTGATAAAGGAATTTAATAATTAAAACTCCGCTGAAAATGACGACAACAGAGCCTGCAGCAATGCATACCAAAACTGCTGTGCGCAGATACGAGATAGCCTTAGAACGAGCACAGACAGCTGCTTCTGTAACCTTTTGTACGCGTTGTCTAGTACTAGCGCGCATCTGTTTAACTGCCTTCGCTGCTGTATCTACTTTAAGCAAAGCAAAGAGCGGGATGACGCATAATAAATAAGCAACAATGTGCACAAAAAGCGCGAGGATGCCTGGCTGCTCAGGATCTGCAGCAGCCTTGCCGATAGCAACCACCTGAAAAGGCTCAATGCGCTTTTCAACAACAGGTTCTTTCTTCCCGATAGCACAGAAAGAAAACTCGTGCTTTTTTTCTTTTTCTTTTTTAATTTCTTCGTGTGGTCCTAAGGACCGTCCATCTTCTTCTCTGGCAATAGCACCAACTCCAGCAACAAGGCTGACAACAGACTCACAGTCACTGGAACCTTCATCATCAACGTGATAAGAGCTGCATGCGATAGCATAAGGAATCTCCACTTCTTCTTCTTCTTTTTTCATTTCTTTTTCAAAAGAGACAGCAGCGTCTCCGCTGCTCCAAGCATCATTCGTTTCTTGTCCTTTCTCCACTTCTTCTTCTTCTTCTGCCTCGGTTTCAGTCGCTTCCTGATCATTGTATTCCTTGCAAGCTACAATGTCATCGTCGAGAGGAGTCCTGCGACCTTGAGCATCCCATTTAACATATTTGGGGCGTAATGCAGGCTTCGCAGTGCGAACATAACAACAGCCTACGTATCCCACAGCAGCGGCACTTGCAAGGACGTTGGCGACCACCCTGAAAGTTCTAATAAAGAGACCTTCGTGACCGTTTTCCTGATTTTTAAGGGGTGCAGGGGTAGATTTAAGAGCTGCAGGGGTAGGGATGGACGGAGAAGCAGATGTGTGTGCAGTGCTCTTGATAGTAGCACGAGCACAGAAAGAAAGACTGCTAGCTACAATGTCAATAACGACACCAGTATTAATTTTTATAATGATAGTATCCTCAGCGAGAACAATTTCTCCTTTACTTTCCTCGTTTTCGACATTTTCATATCGAGACGCGCCGAGGGTTGCAGCGCCTGCATCAGCATCAGCGGCGGTGGCCGTGGCAGCTGCGACAAGAGAAGCTACTTTTGGGCACTTGAATTCTTCTACATTTGCATGAAGTGCAGACTCCTTTCTTTCTTCTTCAACAGAACCTTCGCTTTTGGTAAAAGGAGCAACGGAAAAATTGAACTCCTTGGCAGCAGGGTTGAGAGTGCCAATGGATGGAACAATAGACACTGCAGTTAAACGGGGTGTAGCAGCAGCAGGGGTAGGCCCCACTGCGACGGTGAACTCTGGAGCCTGCACGTTGAGCGCAGAGACAATCTTAGGCTCCTTCGATTGGGGAGGAGCAATTAAAGCGGTGGACATGTCGACAACGGGAAGAGCCTTAGTCGAGGTGGTGGTGGTGGTAACAGTGTTGGTAGCTTCTTCAACAACTGTGTTTTCCTCATTTTTCTGCTCGAGCATTTCTGCGTCGTTTTTAGCGCCACTAGAGAAGCCCTCCAAAGATGTCCAGAACAGGGTGGAGGAGTTGTCTGCCTGTGTCTTTTTCAGCAGCAGAGATGGCAGCAACTTGGACAAAGCGGAAATCAGAGTCGTTAAAGTTGTTTTGGGGGCTGTGCTGTCTTAAGGTGAGAGAGCTAGGAGTGATTGAGGAGGTAGGGGACATCAAGCGCGCAGGGTGCTGGGCGGAGTTGATGGCATTGGTAGTGGTATGCATAGCACCTGCAGGGAAAATTCAAAAGATAGAGGAGTTGGTCGCGATTAGATGTTTGAACAATTATCAAAGCAAGGAAATGGAGAAGGAAGACAAAGAAAAGAGCCACAAATCAGTGAGCAAATGGGAAGGATGAGGATGAGGTTGACAAAACGCAGTGAAGCAGAATTGACAAAGTCATATACACGCCGCGATACATTGAAACAAATGCAGACACAGCATATAGGCAAACAAGGACACCAAAGACAAAAGAAACAAAAAACAAAGTTGCAATCACACGCAAGTTTAAAAAAGAGAAACACTTCAAAGTGAATCCAGGACTCGGTATGGTCGCCATATGATTTTAAAGCATATCACAGCATAATTTAGACGAAAAACAAGCAAACAAGGCATGCATTGGCCATAAAAATTGGGTCATCGTTCAAATATTGAAATATATAGAACCAGTTTTCAACACTATGTGCCAATCATACAACCTTGGCTGGCCTCAAATATACTACCTATAGCTGCCACTTACATTGAGAGGGTTGGGGGTGCTTCATGGCTTGGTTGCGGGTAGTATGTGTTGCGATGATTTCACTGAGAATTTAAATATTCGCAGTGAGATTACTACATAATAATCTCGCAATGTAGAGCTAGAAAAAGGCTATATGGACTTTCAGCGTGGAGTTGAAAATAACTTTAATGAACGAGTCTGGCCGGTGAAACTCTCTTTGTACTCTCCAACGTTGTCGAGCCCCTCTCTTCCCCGCAGCACAGCATCAGCAGTCTTTGCTGCATACGTGTCAACATCTTAAACAGGCATTTTGCTGAGGGGACTACTTGTTATTTTGGGTAGGATCTTCAAACACGCTATCAAGAAGTAAGACAGGTTGTAAAGAGCGAAATTTGGGGTAAATTTGATGTTTTTAGCTGCAACCCTGCTGCCCTCTGTTTTCCTGCCGCTCCTGCGCTCTCTCACTATCCTACATTCAAACGCTATTTACAGTGGGTAAAATACTACACAAAGTACACCTATACACCACATCTATATGAAAAAGACAATGAACTTTTGTAAAGTAGAAAGAAAAAAGAAATGCAGCAAGTAATGAATGCATTTCTAAGCAAGACCCACACACCCAGCCACCACCGGCAACATCAATATTATCCTTTTGGCCTGTGTCTCCTACACCATATACACACCCAGACAAAATAAAGAAAGATCCAAAAGATGACAAAAGCAACTTATACACCAAATCAACCAATTTAAAAACGAGAAAAACGCTTAAACGAGTCAGAAACCCTTGTTTCTTTTTTTCTAGCGCCACCGCATCATTTTTTTTCTATTTTCATTTTCCCCCCTTTAAATAGCAGGCACAGCAATAGGATGATGTTCCTTCTGCTGCTCTCTATATGTCTCAGCCATCTTCTCCTCGGCTTTTTCGATCTCCTTTTCCCTCGCCAATTCCTCTTCAGTACGCGTAGCTTCCTCTTGTTTTGCAGCCGCAGTCTTCTCCTGTACTTCTGCCTCGTAAACCCGACGCTGCACTTTGCCCGCCACCACCCCTGCCTTTGTTTCAAACTGCACCGCCACAGATTCAGCAGCCGCAGCTTCACGCAATGCACGTTGACGTTCTTGTTCAGGCTCTACAGCTCCTTTTACTACCTCTAAAGCTTCTTGCTGTGCCCTCTTAGCTTCCTCCTCTGCTGCCTCTGCCGCTTTCGCAGCTGCCCAAGCCTCGTCGTACTTCTGCTCAGCTAACTCAGTTGGAATTCGTGCTTCTTCAGCAGCAGATTTACTACGACGACGTGCCTCTTCTGCGCTCTCATTTAACTGGGTTAATCGCAATAATAAACGAGCGCCTTGGCCTTCTTTAGCAACCACCACACGGCGCCATGTGTCGGCCTCTTCCCGACCTCGCTCCATCTCGCCTTCTGCCCAGGAGATCTCTTCACGAAGTTGAGTGATACGGTGAGACAAGACCCCAATTTCTTTTTGGCATTCGTTGATATAGTCAGGGAGGCCACGTGCAGCATGGGTATCGATTTGTTGCTTGAGTTCTTGAGCATCTTGACGCACAATCATCATTTCAGCTGCAAAAGAGGGAGAAATTTGAAAATGGTGACACTAAGAAATAACACACTGGAAAAGAATATATTAAATGGTAATCTGCTGATAACTTACAATTTACTCTTGAGGCTTCAGTCGATAATTTCAGACTTAGTCCTGCCATATCTTGACTTTCTTTTAACAGAGATCTTGCTCTATTTTCCAACACCTGAGCATGGAAGTGAGCATCAGCAGCAAGTTGTTTCTGCACCATCGCTTCCCTTTCACGGCTCTCGGCAGTCCGCACAGCAGGCTTGGCTTTAGCCACCACAGCACGGCGTTGCTGCTCTGCACGCTCAGCCTGAGCGTAGCCTCTCCACTCCCCCTGTTCAATTTCTTCAAGTTTTTCTTGAGCAGCTTCAATACGTTTACGTTCTGATTCAGCTTCTTCCATCAAAGCGGCGCTTTGTTTCTCAAGTTGGTCAGCTTGGCGGCGTAGTTGGTGCAGTTCTTGCTGTTTTGCAGCGGCCTTGCGGCCGGCCTCTTCAGCTATGATGGCATGTTCTTTAGCCTTCATTGCAGCAATGTCTCCACCTTCCATGGGTGATACTTCATAATCAGGGCGAGCATAAACTTCCTGAATACCACCAGCACCACCAGTAGCACCGGAGATTCCTCCTTTCTTTATATACTCAGGGTAGCCAGTAGTGGACAAATAACGAGGCGAAATAGCACCATCAGTAGTGGTTGTGGTAGTGGTAGCCTTGTATGCACCAGGGAAAGACGCAGCACCGCGAGATACTTCGACTTTCTCTCTTTCAGTAGGCTCAGAAACACCTTCTTCCTTCTCTTCACCAGCAGTGGTGGTAGCAGTAGTTTTCTCAAAAAGTGGGTTTTCGAGCAATATTCCGCCTTTTCCTTGAGTCTCAGAAGCCCTCTGTTGCTGCTGTTCGTATAATTGAGCTGCAGTTGCAGCTTCAGATCCAGAAACGTGTTTAAACCCTCGAGATTCCATATCTTTTATTGCTTTTTCAGTTAAATCTTCACGACGACGACCACGCTGACCATGGGTAGTAGGAAAAGTGGAAGGAAGAGTGGGGGTTTGCGGGGTAGCAGTAGCAGTAGAGGCGACGTGTTGTTTCTCAGAGATAGGTTCCAAAGAGGAAGCACCAGGTTGAGTGGTTGTTCCACTGGTGGGTGCAGCTACTTCAGTAGGCAGCTCCTGGGAAGTAGAATATTGAGGTTTTTCCATACCTACTTCTACTTCTTGAGGTTTGAGAAGTTTCTGAACTCCAATGCGAGAAGCTTTTTCTCCTTTTCCTTCTCTTTGTTGGCGAGAAGCAGGCGTCTCTTCTTCTTCTTCTTCTTTGTAGCGAGAGGAAGGCTGCTGTTGCTCTTGGCGCAAGGTTTCTTCTTCCCCTTGGCGAGAAGGTTCTTCTTGTAGAGATGGAGTAGGTGTAACAGGAGATTCTTCTTCTGAAGACCTAGTCGTTCGAGGAGGTGCTTCCACAAGCTCAGCCCCTTCAAAAGCGCCTTCTTGCTCAGCAAGTTGCTGGGGAGTAGTTGTGTAGGTTTCTTTGAAAGGCATCTCGGCTTTGCTGGTTTGAGGGGTTTCACCTATGCGTGGAGATACTTCAGTTTCGTGCTCTTGAATATCCAGTTTGTGTTCTTTTGGCCCTGGAGCAAGCCCGACAGCTTGCTTGACTCTGCCAAACAAAGTGGAGTCGTGAGGAGCCTCGGACGAGGTTTGAACAGCTTCAGACATCTTCAAGTGTTCTTAGATATGTTGGAAATTAAAAACAATGCCTTGGATACAAATTTAAGTAGGCTTCATTGGCTAAAATATGCTCGAGATTTCGGTATCGAGGTGACGGAAGCTAGGGGTGCACTTGCTGAGCTGGACTTGAAGTTTCTTATTTATTTTCCATTGTTTTGACTCAGAGAATATCTAACTTTCAATGTCCAATCTTCTTCTGTATTTACAAATAATACAAAAAAGTCTAGTACATAATCTAGTATATTTTATCAAAGGCAGCTTAGTATACATCAAATTATATTTTTTCAATTCTTCGGGCCCTACCTATATCAACCATTTTTTCTCGTTACTCTAATAGGCATCCCTTGCTTTGGTTTCTGCAAAGGAAAGACATCCCACTTTTCATTCGGATCTATCAACTCGACAGTATACCCTCTCGCCAGTGTCGCTAACAACAGCTTCATTTCAGTCCAGGCGAGTTGTTGACCTGGACAGAGACGAGGTCCCCCCCCAAAGGGCAACCACCCCCCAGTTTTAGCACCTTGATCGCTCAACCACCTTTCTGGCATAAATGAATCCTTTGTAAAACTCGTAGTTTTCGTAGTAGTACTAGTATCGTCGCTTAATAGTTGCTGTTTTCCTCCATTCGCAAGGGAAAGTTCATCATTAGTAGCATTTTTTTCAATGGGAGCACCACCCCTAGTGATTTTTTTCTTGATTGTGCTAGTATCGGCATTGTTTTTATTATCACTACTACGAAGCCAGCGTTCATCATTTACAATAGCTTCCCCCACGTGCACCAGAATCTTTCTACCTGCCGGGATCAAATACCCACCACCAATTTCACAATCTCGTACAGCTCGTCGAAAAACAAGTTGTACGGGAGATTGAAGTCGGATAGTTTCTTTCAGAATACCATCCAGGTAGCGCATGTGACGTAAGGTATCGAAAGTAAAGTCGGGACCGTGCTGTGCTATGATGTCTGCCTGCTCAGCACGTGCTTTGGAAAAGACCTCGGGGTGGAGGGCAAGGCGGCGGACAGCAAGCATGAGGGAAGTAGCTGTAGTGTCCAGGGCGCCAAGCATAAGAGAGGTCACCAACGTCATAATATGGTCTCTGGAAAGAGAGAACGGAGACAAGCATAGTGACAAGGAAAGAAAATTAATGAAGAACGCAAAGGCGCAATAGCAGAGAGAGAAGGAACAAGAGCAGGCAGGAGATAAAAACAACAGACACTAGATTTTATAGTTACCTACTTACTTGGTAACTGGCTTTCCATCTTCGTCTTTAGCTTCCATTAACAACTCTAACGCAGCACGTCCACCACCACCAACAGTATTTCCTTCGTTACCAACTTCCTCATTAATTTTCTCTTCTTCTTTAATTTTCTCAGAGGAAGCCATTGCAAGGCTCTCCTCCTCCATCAACACCTCTAAATTGCTTAAGATCGTCTTTTGAAGTTCATCTCTCGCTTTCAATGCCTTTCTATAATTCGATCCAGGTACATCTACAGGTACGGTAAAAAAACCTGCCCATAAATCAGTAAATAGCTGACTCATTCGGTCATATTCGGAGGTACTAGTCCTCGTCACATCAAAGCCCAGTACAAGTTCCAAACCTACTCGTAAAACGTACTTTCGAATCTCTGTGTAGGCTAGAATAGAAGTATTCTTCCCACAAGTATTGTTAGTACTTGCTATTTCCCAAGACTTGACTGTATTTTTTGCTAGAATAGCTACTCTAGGGATATATCCCTTTAAATTTGTAGGAGTAAAAATCGGCGACAAAATTTTCCGGTCTCGGGCGTGTTCTTTCCCGTGGACAGTTTGTAAATTTCCTTGTCCTAGCAATTTTACCATAGGCTTGGGTAGATCTGCTTGGAAATTGTCATTGGTAAGGACTGCGCGGATGTTGGGTAAGCCGCCGACGAGGATGGCTGGCTCTCCAATAAAAGTGAGGTGGATGAGGTCGCCATAGCAGGAGTGAAGGGCTGGGAGGTTGCCTAGAGAACCGGTGAAGATGGCACGGATAGCAGGATCATAGAATATCCTAGGAATCTTCTTACTGTTGGTAGGAGAATAACGTCTGCTCTGGGCGCTGAGGTAGGAGAGAAGAGTGAATATCAAGACGGCACCGAGACAAGCTGTCCAGAGAGATGTTGGTGTCCCCCAAAAAGGAGGCAATGCTTCCATTGTTGGGAATTTACGACGGTGGTTAGATTATAAGCGTGTTAAAGTATCCAGATGAAGGTTGATCTCGTTGAATACGTGATGCCAGAAATACAATAGTAATGTTAAGATCGGTTGGAGGATGAGGGAATTGCTTGATAATGTGCCAACGTTACATTGTGGTATTCACAATATGGCAAGTTTAGGAATTATAGAATAGTGATCAAAATAGAAGAATACCAAGGGATCTTGGATTCTCTTAGAAAATAATGGTCCTGCAAGTCCCCTGTCTTGGCATTGGGTGGCCACCCAATGTTTGTTCCAGCTTGTTGCTGTGGTTGAGGTTGTACCGTAAGGCGGTTACAATTAAAGAGAAACACAGAGGTAAAGGATATAAACAAAGGTACGCTTACATATCTAATCAAATCAGTAAGTACTTATACGGTGGTTGGAGTTTCGCCAACCGCTGGGAGAAGACGAGGCAATATGTGCAAAATCGACAAGAGAAAATTCATTTATATAGATATCTATTATCTTGATCATCTATATATTGGTACTATACTATTCATGTGTTGTTCCTTTCTCAATTACCCTGCTGCATCTTCTCCTTTGCTTCTTTCATTAACCTGATCTTTTCCTTGAGCGACATTTTGGGAGCACCACCGCCAGCCCCACTGCCTGTTGCTGCTGGTGGTTGCTGTGAGGGTGCTGACACTGCTGCTGGTGCAATGACACTAGGCAAATTAGACTCAGGGTTGATAGAAGATAAAGGGTTGACAGCTTCAATCCCACTGCGAGCACCAACACTGGCAGGAGCAGCAGTGGGCGCTGCAGCGGGCGCTGCAGCCACAGCAGTGGAAGAAGACAAAGGCGGTTCTTTTTCATCAATAGGCATCAAATCAAAGTAATCACGCATACTCAAAATCTCGTCATTATTTACTGGGGCGGCAGAAGGTGGAGCAGGAGGAGGTAACGGGGGGAGATGAGCGTTTTCATGTTTTCCTTCTTTCTTCATTGTTGCTGCTGCACCTCCCCTCGTCCCTGCTGCTCCCGATGCTGATGCTGTAGTAGTAGTAGTATTGGTAGTATTCTTCTTAATATCACGGGGTTTGAATTTTATTTTGGGAACATCTTCCAGTTCAAAATCCGCTACTTTCCTTGCTTCGTTTGCTCTGAAGAAGTTACTATCACTAGGAAGTGAGCTGCCACCACCACCACCACCACCACCACCACCACCACCACCACCACCACCACCACCACCACCACCACCACCACCACCACCACCACCACCACCACCACCACCACCACCACCACCCTCAAAGCTATCGGATGCTGCTGATGCTGTTATTTGAGAAGAGGTGCCCTTACGAATATTTACTTTACTTCTTTGGATAGCAGTACCACGGCGGGTCGTACGAGGAGGCACGTGCACAATCTCGCCAGCACCAGCAGCAGAGTGACCACGTCCTCGAGGTCGCCCTCGCTCTCTGGCTTTGGCTGTGCCTTCTGCACCAGCACTGGTAGGACGAGGCAAGGGAGCATAGTGAGTCCATCTCCAAGAGGAGACGTCCTCCATCAGTTCAGCATCCATTAATGGAAAGTGAGCTGCATCAGGAGGCTGTAGCAACAAATTACTAGGAAGACCACCACTTTCATCTACCGCCTTTGCAGAACCCAGCGCAGCGGCTTCCTCGATCCAGTCTGAAGAAACGAGCTGAATGCTTTCAGCATGAACAAGAGAGTCATGTAACACGTGTACAGCTTTAATCCCATCTGTGCTGCATTTCTTTAATGCAGCGAGCAAAGTATCACTATCAGGACCCGAGACAGCAGTAGCAGCAGCAGTAGCTGCAGCAGCAGCGATGACGTCGGTGCCCTTGCTAAAAGTATCTATATCCTCTAAAGTACCACCACCACCACTGTCTAATGGAATAATAATACCTACAAAATGGGTCACTTCAGGAGTCATTTCATCCACCACCTTCGCACCATGCATCTGTGCAGTAAGTTTTAATCTCTTAAAACGAAGCTTCCGAGCAGCTAACGCAGCCCCCGTTGCTGCTGCCTCGATTTCTTTTGTTGCAGTGAAAGAAACCATAGTATGTGCTTCTTCTTCTTCTTTCTTGACACCTCCAGTAACATGAATAGCTGCGTCGGGATCTGAAACAGGGATTTCCAGAATAAACACAGTGCAGCCATGAAGAATAGATCTGCGGTAATCTAATTTTCCAACCGCAGCTAACTCTGAATCCAGCCACCCCAGCAAAGTTCTCGCGGAAAACCGAGAAGGGCTGCGTCGTTCCACTGCTGCAGTGTATTCCTCAAGCTTGTTTAATGAAGTAACCCCATTAGCAAACACTGCAGAATTTCCATTCATAGCATCAACAGAAGAGGAAGGGCTAGCAACACCAGCGGAACCTTCATCAAGAAGAAGCAACGGCGCTGCCTCTGCAAATAAAGATCGAATAATTTCATCTACATCAATCTCCATGCTTTTAATATGATGTTGAATTAATGCTGCTACATCTTCAGCTTCAGCATCTTGGTAATAATAATCACCAAATGTGTCAGCTTCCTCTAAAGAAGGTTTTCGATCATCGTTTGGCGCCATGTAGAGGAAATCTCGAGGGCGCAGCGGGCACAGCATATTACTCTCTTTGCAGCGTAATATCCACTGTGGAGTTAAAATACTTTTATCGGGGTTAGATTTTATGTGTTTCTTCACTCTAGGGTCGTCTAAAGTGACAGCTACGACGTCTGTCACTGAACTAAAATTATTTAAAGACGGCTTTCCACCTAATTCTTTGACAACGGCGCGCAAGGTGTCTACGTTCCCTTTCACAGGAGCGCCTCCTTTATAGCCAGAGGGAGGAGGGAAGATGTAGATAAGACGATCTTTGAGAATATCAGTCTTCACTTGGACAGCTGCCAGCTTTTCAGCTCGTAGTCTTGCGTGTTTCACGACTAAATTGGCTCGTCGTTTTCTACTCCCAACACCGACACCAATTTTTCTTTTTCTTTTCCTTCCCCCAGACGTGGCTGATTCAGCATCCTTCATTGCTGCTTCACTAAACTTTTCTACAGCTTCTGTTAGAATTGTATCTTCGTAGTTTGCACTGGCAGCCTCTTTATTTTCTCTGATACGAACAATTCTTGGAAACCGAAGGCTCACCCGAGAAGCATAATTCGCACTTGCAATCATTCTTAAATCCGCATTAAGCTCAAAAACCAGCGATTTAAACGGATCTTTCACCCATACATCTGGTTGATCAGAAGCAGATCCCGCGGCAATCACGCAGGAAGGCTTTGCTTTACGATCCGCCACAAAGAGTGGCATCAATTTTTCATTCACATACCGCCTTTGTTCTTCATCTAGGCCAGATCCAACCCGACAAAATGTAATAAATGTATTAGGTTGATCTCCTTCGTGCTCTGGTTGCTTTACCAAACCCATAAGATATTGAGTAATACCAGCACAGCTCCGAGCTGCACTTGTGCTGTACCACCCGCCAAGCACCACGGCATCAATTTGTTGGTTTATAAGGTAATCTGGCTTTATTTTGAGCCAATGCTTGCCGCGATTGTTAGGAATCCATTGAGAATTTAATTCTTTGATGACAATACCTTCTTCTCCGCGATGTCGGGCGGTTTCTATTGCATTTTTAATTTCTTCTGCTGTCGATGCCTTCTTCGAGGCGATGGCGCCACCAAAACGAGTTTCTTCTGGGATGAGAGGCTCTATACGAGCAAAAACCCCTGAAATACCGGGTATTTTGACACTGGTAGATTTCACAGCTTCTTTTAATACACGTAATCTTTCCGAAAGTGGATGTTTAATCCGAACGACATGGGACGAGTACAAAATATCAAATGGGATGTACAACAGCTCACAATCACCAAGCATAGGGGCTAGATACATTGCAGTGTGGCTTTTTTGACGGTCATGTTCCGTACTGACATCCTCAGTACTAAAGCTGCCATTGTTGGTGCTGTCAAGGTCGGTTCCACCACCACCACCACCACCACCACCACCACCACCACCACCACCACCACCACCACCACCACCACCACCACCACCACCACCACCACCATTGCTGGGACTGTAAGGGGGAGCAGCAGCAGCAGCAGTGTTAGTGTTGGTGCTGTTATCAATGACGCCTCCATAGTCATCTGTGATGATTTCAGTATCTGGAGGTTTCCCTTGTGAAGCAAAATTGAATACAGATTTAATACTGCCGAATGCCTCAAAATTTTGCCTGCACAAATAAGAAAGAACTCATCTCAATTTTGAGAGTTTAAGATGAAGTTGAGGCTGTAAACAATATATTTAAACAGTATTCACACAGTATACTTACCTGCGTTTGTTCCAGACTATGAGCTCCCCATCAAGCACACAGTCAAATCGAGTTGCCGCTGCACCGCCCTTTTCCAGCTCTTGATCTGACAGCCTGCCACCAGTCGCAGCTAGGATAGCATCATCCATTTGATTATAACTATTCTTCGTTCCATGATCTATCGCAGCTCTACTAAAGTACTGAACTGTATTGCCCACCCGATGTACTTGAATACGCTCACCATCAAATTTCGTTTCAATCAGAAAAGAAAGCTCACTTCCCGCAGCCGCAGCCGCCGCCGGGTCAACCCCAAGTCTTTCTTTGTGGAAAAGCTGCAGCTTTTGAATGGCGATTTCGGCGCTGAAAGTTGTCCAAGCAAGTTGCGGGTTGACTACTTTGCCTGGAGTTATGTCTGTTGTAGCTGGCTTTTCCTTATCCTTGAGATCATTGAACACCGCTCTGAGAGACATGCCATGGCTATCATAATAAGCTTGTGCATCGTTATGCCATGCTTTAAAAAGCACACCCTCACCACATCTATGCTTCATATTTTTTAAAATAATCTGAGTGAGCCATTTGCATTGACAAGGGGTAGCCTGGCGGACCAATGAACGAAGAATGTTTGCTTGTTCAGAGCGGTTGCCTGCAGCTCGAACCATCTCATCAAGTTTGGCATTGACAATGCCTATTTTTAAGCGTTTGCGTTCTTCTTCAGGAGCGCTGTTGGGAGTGTTAGTTGTCCTGAATACTGTATTTTCTACTATTGCTGAGAGATCGCCTGCTCCAGGGACTGATGGGTTTTTCCAATCTAAGAGCGGTTTTGCTTGCTCACTATTTTTTTGCCAACCCAAGGCTTCTACGTAGACGGCACCTAGAGCAGCTTCCTTGAGCTGGTAGTTGCCTCGTTCGGTATCTAGATGTGGCAAAATTAGCCTGAATACTTCAAATGCCTCGCCACTTTCTCGACAAATGACGTCGGCAATAAATTTCTCAATAGCCCTAGCCCTCTTTTCCCACTTGTTTTTCACATCTTTTCTTGTTATAAGCGCACTAAGGCCTTCAAGGAAACTACAAATCGTCTCAAATGAGAGCTCAGAGGGCCTCAATTTTGCGCTCATCTTCTAAATGCTTTTAAATCAGTGATCTGTGCAAAATTACGCCATTGGAACAGCATCCGAGTAGCGTTGCAGCATTTTACTAATTATCATAAATTTTTAGAAAATTTAAAATGAAATATGCTGTGGCATTTTGAAGGGTTCGTCACCTTATGCTGCAACTTGCCAGCTGGCTCATTGCCCAGCGCCACATCACCGAACAGCGCCACCAAGCGCTTGCCTGAGTGTCTGTCCAAACAAATTTCGTTTACAAGCAAAGTGAAGATCAATCTACAACATGGAATCGACAATATTAATATGAAATACTACTAGTTGAACTACTCAGAAGCTCAAGCTAAATAATCGACATTCTCCAAAATTTATAAAGCTCTTGCCAGCTCTCCAAACTCTTCCGTCATCTTGCTCAGCCCATCAGCCCTCTTTCTTAATGCGTCTCTATCGGCCTCCAACGCAGCCAGGGCTCCTGCAGTTGCAAAGTGACCCATAAACTGTTCGTCAGTCTTGCCTACAAGCTCTGTGCATAAATTACAGGCTAAGTGAGCTTGTAAAGGCTCTAAGAAAGTCGCTTTTAAAGCAGGGCCTTGTGCTGCGATCGATTCTTTTACAGCACTGAAAAGATGTTCTGCTGCTGCACAGACATCCACATATCCAGAACCCAAGCCGTTTGTAGTAGTAGCATTGCTACGAAATCCTCCTCCATTTACAAGACGAGCGGATTTGGTAACTCGGCCTTTGCCAGGGGACGCAGCATCAATATTCCGTCCTGCAGCTCCCGCTGTACCCGCAGCTGCCGCTGCTGCCAGCTGAGCTCTGCGAGTAAGAGACACCTCTGCTTTCGCAGTAGAAGTGATATCAGGCGAAGGAGTCTCGGGAATAGTCATTTGAGTGGTTAAAAGATGAGAGCGTTCAGGACGACCTGCAGCGCGGGCAGCAGGGGCTGCATTTTCCTTCAAAACTTCTGAAGCCGCTTTACCAGGCAGAGGAGAATTAAAATGGTTGTCACCTCTTGCTTCTTCTTCGTCGTCGTCTTGTTCCACAGCATCCCAGCGTGGGGAGGTTCCTCTGCCATTCTCTCCAATGTTTTCCAGCACGGCAGCAGCTGAGAAATGACCAGTAGCAGTTGTCAAATGCTGCCTCAACAAAGATTTTCCTTTGCCTTCAAGCTCCACCGCAACTTCATTAAAAGCAGTGCGAAGAGCGCTGTGAAAGGCAACATAAGGCTTTAACACATCATCTTTGCTGCTATTTTCAATACTAATTGCTTCCATTTCGGCAGCTATTTCATATGCACGACGAATAATGCAGCTTAAACGGACACAAACAGCATCCAGCACAGGGCCAAGCGCTTGACGGGCAGCAGAGCGAGCAAGCTCTTCAGCAGCGCGTGCAGGAGCTCCAGCACCATCTCCGCGACTACGCTGAGCTAACAGCATATTAGCTACTTGATCACGCGGGATAGTAGGAAAGGGGAAAGTCCCTACCACGCGACTAAATTCTTGCAAGCAACGTTCAAAGGCAGCTCCTCCAAATAGTTTTAAAGTTGCATTTTGAGGGGTAGGATGCTCACCAAGACCAGATTGTGCTACAGAAATAGTAGGCCATGATGCATTTTTTTGATTTCTTTCTTCTTCTGTTGTCATTCCGTACGCTTTGGGGTCGGCTCCTCCGAAACCAGCCATCACTGCATCCACTCGGCCAGCAAGCGCCAACGTGTGTTGAATAGCAGCCCTTCTGAGCGCGCCTACATCCCCAGCTCGACGCAGCCTATCTTCTGCAAACTTACATTCTGCAGAAACTGCAGCGCAGCGTTCTTGCAGTATTGCTAAAGTTGCAGGAGCAGCATCGCGGTACCTTGAGGCAAGCTCGTCTTCCAAAAATCTTTTTAAATTACTAAATCCAATACGCTTAGCAAATCTTTCTTGATCAAATCCACCGTCAATATCATCACGTAAATGTTTCTTAATATTAGCATCAACTACTTGGATAGCTTTTCTCCATTCAGCGCTGTTGGTGTGAGACTTATCCTTGGGCAGCGCCACAAAAAAAGGTTTGACGGTAGGAGGGAGGTAGCCAGCAGCACTAAGATATTTCTCTAGCTCCCAGCGTTCATTAAATTCCTTCATGCGGTTATCAAATTTAGACGCTACCATTACAGTGCGAGAAAAGCCAGGGTTCTACTTCTTGCAACACATGCATCCAAAGAGAAGAACACCACTCCACAGAGGATTGTTGAAGGAATAGAATGAGGCGGTGACGAGGAGCACACTGTTCTTTGACCATAGCTAGGATATCATCTGGAGTAGACTCTGCTTCACCTTGGCGAGCTTTTAAAATAAAGCCGGGGGTGTCGATAATCGTTAAGTTGGGGCAGTAAGCGTATTCTGCACGCATAACGATGGGTTTTGAGCAGACAGAAGCGCCCAGACGGCGCAAATGAGACTCAGTGCGATCTCTAATGGCGTCGGCAATGGCACCTTCAGGTAAGGACTTGGCCATAATCGTTGCCATCTTCATTTTGGAGGCGGCAGCGGGGTTCTTGGGCGGTTGAGTCGTGCACCATCTGAACGATCAAGGGACGGCGTGTGCCCATTTCAGATGAGCATACATTGAACCGAAACTTTAGGTGGAGAAAAATGGGAGAATGAGTGTTAAGGGTCGAGTTAGTGAGTGAACAGATTAGATTGTCAGAAACAGAAAACAGAAATTAACGGGCGAAGCTAACCTACCCCAAGTAAAGCTTCCATGAGAGAGCTCTTGCCATCACTTTGTCCTCCAATAGCCACGATCTCGGGGATGGGAATTGACTCGCCAAAGGCTACGGCAGTTGATTGCAATCGAGCATACGCTTGGTAGCGAAGTTTGCTAGCAGCATTATCAAACAAGTCCTCCTTAACCGGGGTCCCAGATAAAGGATGCATCTTTACAAATATATTGAAACTATTTCAAACCAGTGGGTGCGAAAATTTGTTTTAGAAGATCCTAGGAATTGTGAAAGATTCTGAACCGGAAATGGGTAGTTGGGGTAGTAACAAGCTTGCCGTTCAAATACCCTGCATGCATTTCTATACTAACACTTGACCTAGGATTATCTATAAGGTAGTTTTAGGAGAATAGAAAAGACTTATGCTGAACAGGTGTCTTGAACTTGCTGCCATGAAATGCATGGCTTGCTCCGATCGGAGCATATCATATTGGGTGCTTTTCATTGGGTGGATTTTACTACAATGTTCGCTGTAGACCTCTTTAACTGTAAATTCGGCACTTAGACGATTTTGATAGTATTATTATAACCAAGAGTCCTCTTTCTGACCTGGGGGTTTGCCAAGCAGGTCGATTTGCTCCTTCCATTCGCACCCAAGCGGGATTAAGATGAGGGCAACTCTTTTTATTGTTTTGTGCGCCCTACTGGTCTGCAGTGTTGCTGCAGACATGTCAATGGCAGGCTCGCGACGATTTCTGAGCCAGAAGTAAGAATCATGCAGACTTAATAACAAAATCGTGAATATATTTTGCCCCACCACCTCCCCTGCTTCATCGCTGTAACAATCAATCAATTGCTGGGTCATAATTCTTCGTTGTTATCTCATTTTTGCGTAGATCATCTGAAGACAAGGCCCGCAAATGTTTCAATCTCTGGAATAAAGCCTTGGCTACCAAAAAAGCCAGTGTTGTGACCGCTAGGTACAAGTACGGCAACAAGTATGGCGTCCTCCTTCCTACCCTCTCAAATAAAGTCCGACGCACTAAAGAAGGACTTGAAGATTATTTCAAGTATTTTTTGAAGAATAGCCCCCAGGGTAAGATCACCGAACTCTATGCTACCCAGAAGGCTGGGTATACTTTTGCGAGTGGTCTCTACGACTTTACCCTCACCACCGATGGCAAACAAAGTTTGGTACCAGCTCGATTTTCTTATGTATTCAATAAGGACTGCAAAATTATCCAGCACCATTCCTCCCAGATGCCTGAAGGCAATTAAGTTAAGATCACTTTTGATTCATCGTTAATATTTTTAAAATAACAACAACCATTCCTCCCAGATGCCTCTTTAACCTGCCCTGGCTGCCGACGCCACCAAAGAAATCACAACTTTGTATATTTCTTTTCTTAAGCCATAAAGCCGATAATCATTTTCCTGCATATTTAAATTTTGTAACGTTTATTTAGCATGCAGAAATCCGTAGCTATCCGAATATTGCCATTACGGCGAATGAATTTTATTCAATCCGCTCGGCATGCTGCAACGCTGGACTGCTAAATCTTTGTCCATGTCTGCAATCTGCTTTTTCGACTCCACATTTGCGGAGTCTAAATTAGCGATGCGGTCTGTCCTGTCCTTCAGATGAGTCTGGAGAACAGCGGTATAACACCATTCAGTTTGAATTCAGCTCATCCGAGCCTTTTTGAGGTCGTTTGAGCTGGGCGCAGTTGAGGAGGGGCTGCCACCCGTTGTCAGTCCTGCTTCAGATAAACTTTTGCAACAGAGAATTGTTTCCAAAATGCACGGGAATTTTCTGGGGGAATACAGATATATGAGATAATATCAAATTATTTACAAAAAATGTTTCAAACAAAAACAGCTTTTTAAAGAATTATTAAGAAAAATTAAGTCCAGTGGCAAGACGGTGAAATAAAAAGCTCCCTTTTAAAGAAATTTTAAAGCCTCGGCTTCCGCTACCCCTTCATCTCCACTATCAATAGGATCTTCAGGAATAGGCAAACCATCCCTATAGGCCAACAAAGCTCTCTCCTTGCACTTGCTTTCTATCATTACGTCGACCTCTTTTTCCAACCCATGCAAGAAAATAGGTCCTCTCACATAATCTGAATGAGCATGAGGCTTTCTTCCACGTTGACTCTCACTCCAATGCACTACGGGACGTATTCCTGGAGGCCAGGTAGCTATAGCGGCACGAAACGCCTCTTCCTCGGTGAGCTCCCCAGGGCAGAATTTATAATGATGAAAATCAAAGACTATAGGCAGAGTAGAATCACAAAGACGATGTAAAATAAGTAAATCGTCGACACTGTATGCAGAAGCCACGTCATCGTTCTCTATCGTCACCCGAGCACGGCAATTGGGAGACAATTTTTTATAATTTCCCGCCCACCGCTCCAAAGTAGTCGGTTTGTTGCCATACACACCACCTACATGGATGTTTATCTTATTTTCAGGGCTTGCAGATGTATATCCCATTAAATCAAACAAAAGTGAGTGTGCTTCCAGCTCAGCAATGCTTTTTTCTACGAGAGAATCACTTTCTGCTGCAAGTTTGACAAAATGACTTGGGTGGAAAGTCAACCTTTGACCGTACTTTCTAGCTAAATCACCAGCAAATTGTAGTGCGGTACATATTTCCTTAAACTGGGGGAACGTTCTAATGTCGTGAACACCCATCCAGGGCTGTAAGACACTACTTAATCTAAAAAAACGAATATTTTTTTCTTGATTATATTGAATAACTCTTGCTAGATCCTTGCAATTGGCTAGGGTAAGCTCTCCGAGAATAAAAACACCTTTGGCATCTAATGTACGTTTGATACAGTCACGAGAGGTGAATACTGGTGGATTAAGTTCGCGCAGTTCCATGCAGAGGCAGGCGTATCCAAAATTTGGGACGGGAAGAGGGGCGGGGGAAAAATTCTCTTCTTCTAGGGAACGAAGCAGCTCCGGCGTTGGGTCTGTGCATGGTAAAGGGTCAGGTTCACGTTTCTTACGCTGTTTTTTAACCACTCTAGTTGTGGTAACGGTAGCTTCTTCAATATTCTCTTCTTCTTCCAAGACTTCTTCTTTTTCCTCAGCGGTGGCGGGAATTATTCCATTATCATTGTTTAAATTAGCGGTAGCAGTACGAGTTTGGCGTCGTACCCGAGTAACACTACGAGAGTTTCGACGCTTTTTAGTGATCGTTTCCACTTCATCTAGTTCCGCAGGAAGGATTTCTTGTCCTTCTTCAGCAGCGGCAATGGCCATCGTATCAGCAGTGGCAGCTGAAGTTGGATCTTTGATGAGGGTTTTAGCATTAATTGCGGTTCCTTTGTCGTCATCCGGCTGCCTTGTTTTACGACGTTTAGCGAGAACTACATTAGGAGTAGTAGGATTACTTAGACCTACAGCAGTAGCCGCTTCTGCTTTCTCCTCTTTGGAGGGACGGGCCTTCTTATTTTTGCTGCTTCCCATTTTGAAGTTCGCGGGATTTACGAAACCCAGCGCTTGCGGATATAAATGATCTAGTTGAGGGAGGGTATCGCTCAAAGCAGGCACTGTAGCCGCAATTTTTCTAGAAGGAGCACAGTGCAATGACGGGAGATGCTTGCGAGATGACCTTGCGGCTTGCCTGCCTGATAAGGGGGACAGTAAGCCCGTTGAAAGTCTTTTACAAGATATAACCGTTGCAGAACAGAACTTAGTATGCAAATCAGGCGAGAAACCAAAAGGGTCTAACCCGGCGAATGTTCTAATCCAAGTTTTGAATCGGAGAGTTCGCAACCCTGTCTTACTAAATGATCTCGCCTGCATAACCTTGCGGGATACAATGTAAATGAAAGACACATTTACGCGATGGTCGGTTGTAGGCCGTCTGAACCCTTAACACCGCTACGAAGCGATCGTGGAGAAGTGAGTGGCCAAGAGCGGGAAGATATTTTTAGTTCTATTCAGTTTACAGTTCGAGTGTTATTTCTTCTTTATTTATTCTTTAGAATATTTCGACAGGTCTTGAACTTGCCAAAAAGGCCTCTGACTGAAGTGGGTCGAAAAAAACAAATGATTGCGTGCAATGCGTGCCCAACTTGTGGTGGGCCAGCTGGCCCCCCCACCCCCGAACAAGAAGTAGAAACAGCATCTCGCGAAACTTCTAGCACGGCAGTCAAGTGTCTCACACAGTGTTTCGAGTCTTTGGAGGTCAGCAGAGCGTCCTCCAAGGATGCAGCCGCCACTGAGCCGACTGTTTCTCCAATAAAGGATATGATCAACCGTAATATCGATTCTAGTGATGATGAAGTGATTCCAGCACCAATAGTATGGCCACCAGCGGCACCTCAACTCCATGAGCCAATTCTTGAGGACAATGATGAGCGTTTTTGCCTCCTACCTGTCAAGTAAGTCCTATTTTTCTGATACAGTATCAATTCCAATATTATTCCAAAATTAAGCAAGCAGTATGCTATACCTTAGGTTCATCCTTGCCCCAATTTTTAGTTTCTCTGGCACACGCTCGACGAATCAATGTGAACTCACCGCTTCCAACCCTTTTTCAAATTTAAACCAATTGCAGGTACCACGAAACGTATGAATTTTATAAGAAAGCACAAGCAAGCTATTGGACTGTTGAAGAGGTCGATCTATCACAAGATATGCGTGATTGGGATAAACTCACGGCAGAGGAACGTCATTTCATTTCTTATGTGTTGGCATTTTTTGCTTCGTCAGATGGCATCGTTCTTGAAAACTTGGCTGTCAGATTTATGCAAGGTATGTGAAGATAATGAGATGCATAGTAAATTTGGTTAACAATGCTACCACTCTGACTTGGATTTTCTTTTTGAAGAAATATACTTTACCCGCCGGCATTTCTGAAGAGACCAACTAAAATATTCACATCTTTTATTGTTACAGAGGTTCAAATTCCTGAAGCAAGAGCTTTCTACGCCTTTCAATCTGCCATTGAAAACGTCCATAGTGAAATGTACGGTCTCCTATTGGAACAATACATCGCAGATAAAGTTCAAAGAGACCTATTATTCAGAGCAATCGAAACTGTCCCCTGCGTTAGGAAGAAAGCAAATTGGGCCCTCACCTGGATCGATTCATCCCGTAGTTTCGCTGAACGATTGGTCGCGTTCGCGTGTGTTGAAGGAATCTTCTTTTCAGGGTCTTTCTGTGCTATTTTTTGGCTTAAAAAACGGCTCATCATGCCTGGACTGACTTTTTCAAATGAGTTGATTTCCCGAGACGAAGGTCTCCATACTGATTTTGCTTGCCATTTATATACTCTACTGCAAAATAAGCTATCTACAGAGCTTGTGCATACGATTATAGGCCGTGCAGTAGAACTGGAACGTGAGTTTGTATGCGAAGCGCTCAGTGTAGCGCTTGTAGGCATGAACGCTGCCATGATGGCGGAGTATATAGAATTTGTAGCAGACAGATTACTCGTAGCGTTGGGATATGAAAAGCTTTATAACGCGTCTAATCCGTTTGATTGGATGGATATGATCTCATTACAAGGAAAAACGAATTTCTTTGAACGTAGAGTGGGTGATTATCAGCGTGCAGGGGTGATGCAGAGTGTTAATGGATTACCGAGGCAGCATGAACATGTCTTTACCCTCGATGCCGATTTTTAGTCGTTTTTCCTGGTATTAGTTTTCTGTTATTATGTGCACGCTATGTATGTGCTATTAGAAAGTATTTAGTCAGCTTTGATCTGATTTCTTCTCGGTCTTTTATTTAAACTAGCTTCTCTTCATCATCCTCAATCGCCCGTTCTCTCTTTCTTCTTTTTATCTTTCAAAGCACTGATATTGCTGGGCCAGCTGTTTTGTCTGGTTGGCCTATACTTCTTACTCTATTTCTCATCTTGTTGAGCATCATCTCTTTTCGCGTCAGCGTGTGTAACAACTGTTTACCGATAGTCTGTCAAGCGAAGCGAAGAGGTAAGAAGAGGAGGGCCTGTGTAAGGACAGTGTGGGTAGTTGCAAAAAAGTTGCTACTTTTATAATTTTAAGTTGTCTAAATGCAAATTGGCAAGATTAATTTTAATAATACTATGATGTTGATTGTATTTATGACATGAGAGATGCGGTTGAGTTACTTTCAATTAGTATTAATTTTCTCAACGATCAATTTCAAAAATGATCTAGTAATTTAAGTATGACAACAGAGATAAAGCCAATAGATAAGGCGGTGGTGCATCGCATCTGCAGTGGTCAAGTTATTCTTGACTTGGCTACTGCAGTGAAAGAGCTTATAGAAAACAGCATCGACGCTGGAGCGACATCCATCGAAGTCCGCTTAAAAGAGCATGGCAGCGAACTCATTGAAGTAGCAGACAATGGCCAAGGTGTCAAACCAGCCGACTATGGGGCATTGATGCTCAAATATCACACCTCTAAGCTCTCTTCCTTTGATGAATTAGAAAATCTCTCTAGTTTTGGTTTCCGAGGCGAAGCCCTCAGCTCTCTCTGCACTGTAGCTGATGTTTCCGTTGTAACCCGCACTGCTGAGGAAGAAACGGGATCCAAACTCACGTATGACCATACAGGCAAGATTTTAACTAAAGCTGCTGCCCCTCGTGCGGTTGGCACTACGATCTCCGTCAGCGGTCTTTTCCGCCGCTTACCCGTCCGGCACCGCGAGTTTCAGCGCAATATTAAACGAGAATACGCCCGTTTAGTCTCTGTTTTGCAATCTTACGCTCTAATCTCTACAAATACGCGTCTTGTGTGTACAAATCAAACTGGCTCTGGAAGTAGAACCGTCGTCGTCACCACCCAAACAGCCCCCTCTGTAAAAGACAACGTAATCGCTCTATTTGGCGGGAAAACTGCCGAAGCGTTAGATTGTGTAGATTTTGACGCTGGAGATGGATTACGAATAGTAGGTTTAGTTTCCAAGGCAACATCTGGAACAGGACGTGCAGCAGGCGACCGACAATTTTTCTTCATCAATGGCCGACCCATCGACATGCCAAAGGCAGTTAAAGTATTGAATGAATCATTCCGATCATTATCCAGTCCTGCCGCAGCTGCTTCTAGACCTATGGCAATCCTCGATTTCCAGCTGCCTCGAGATTCCTATGATGTGAATGTGACCCCGGATAAAAGGAAAGTTTTCTTGCATGCTGAGCATGCTGCGATGACAGCGCTTCAACAAGGATTGAGTGCGTTATGGGAACCATCGAGATCGAGGTATGCTGTGAATGGAGGAACACAACAGCAAGCTGGTGATGGTGGTAAGCTGAGTGGAAGGACTGGTGGTGGTGCAGTGGCAACAGCAGCCCCATTTGCTGCGTTTATAGTTAAAAAACCAAGAATAATACGGAGAGAGACTATTAATACGGAACGACAACGGGCACATGAGATGGAACAACTCAGGCAAGCGCAAGAAGACCAATTGATGGAAGAGAGTGAAGAAGAAGAAGAAGACAGCCACAGCTCTGATGAAGCGGAGGAAGAAGCGATAAAAGATAAAGTAATAGAAGGAATTGAGAGTGAGGCTGAAGAGGAGGAAGAGAAAAGAGAAGAGCTTCCACCTGCGAAGAGACGAGCTGCCGCAGGTACATTACGTGACCTCTCTGCTTTTGCGTTGGGGGGAATCGTAAAGAAACAAGCACAGCCTCGAGAGGCGGCAGGTGCCACAGTGAAACAGCCTTCCCTTCTAGCCTTTGGATTCGAGAAGCAACAGCAACTTCAGCCTGATGCTTCTGATGATGCTAATAATAAAGACACTATTGAGAATGAAGAGGCTTCACATGAAGAGGAAGAAAGGAATGAAGATGAAGAAACCGTGGCGCCACCAAGAAATAAAAATTATAAGAATCATTTGAAAGAAAGCTCTCTGCATGAAGAAGATGCTTCCATGGAAGTAGAAGAAGAAGAAGAAGGTGGTCTAGAGAAAATTGAAATAGATGAAGGCCTGTTGGATGTTTTAGAAGAGGAACAACTCGAAGAGGAAGAGGATTATGCAGCAAGCGTGGCATGCGGTGTGAAGATGCACATTGATCTTGACCAAATTCGAAGACTGAACCTGCAAAGAGCAGCTTTAGCACCACACGGAGAAGAAGATGCAAATATTGCATGCGGGACCATTAAAAAAGCTCAAAAGCACAAACGACGCTTTGCAGCTGCTTCATTAGCAACTACCGCCTCGACAATTAACCCTCTTAGCAATAGTAGTAATAATCCCACCTCTGCGGCCTCTAGAGAGCAAGCTGAGGCTGTCGCAGAGGCTGAATTAGAACGCATCTTCAAGAAATCTGATTTCAAGAATATGCAAGTACTCGGCCAGTTCAATCTAGGCTTCATAGTTACCAGACTGGGCCAAGATTTATTTATTGTAGACCAACACGCGAGTGATGAAATATTCAATTTTGAAAAATTGCAGCGTACGACTGTACTTAACCGTCAACCATTATTGCATCCACAACCTTTGGGGTTATCCCCTGTTGAAGAATTGACTGTACGGGATAATATTCTAACTTTCCAACAAAATGGATTTGAATTTAAAGATGCGACAGATGGTTCTGGACGATTGGTCCTTGCGGCAATACCTTTCAGCAAAGGGGTCACATTCGGAATGGATGACGTGATGGAGATGGTTGGAATGTTGGAATCTGGGGAAGTAGGCGCACCAATGTGGGCTGCTGTGAGCACTACAGCAGGTATTGATAATTCTTTTAAAAAATCTGCCCCGCCAGTTGTCCGTCCGTCCAGGGTCAGAGCCATGCTCGCTTCAAGAGCGTGTCGATCTTCAATAATGATTGGGAAGCCGTTGAATAGACGTACAATGGAGAGTATATTAGAGCATTTATCTGGGTTGCAATCTCCTTGGAATTGTCCACATGGGAGGCCAACGATGCGGCACTTGGCTGTCTTGCCGGAATAGTGCTTGGCTTTCTCAAGGCTTTTTGCTTTTAAATGAGAGAAAATAAGGAATAGAGCAACGGTATAGAACATCTATGGTATCGTTAATGTAGTTATTATGATTGCTAGGTACCTGCAGGGCATTTGGTAAGCTCGAGTGGAAGTTCTGTAGCAGTTGTAAGGTCAGACAGTTGGGAGAAACGAGGAAGAGAATATGCTTGCTGGCAAACTTGGTATCTTTCAGTTATTTATTTATTAAAATGCATCGTAGTGCACCTAGTTTATTAAATGTAAGTCAGGTAGAGGCGTCTTTGACTCCCAGAAGAGCAGCAAGAGAGAAAAGTCGAGTCAAATCTGGTTCAATCGTTGGGTTTCAATCCCGGATTGGTCGAGTTGACATGAGTTCTCAACCACTGGGTAATCTTCGCCACAAATTGGCCCAAATACGGGTCAAGCCTGAAGAAGTATATGAAGATACTGAGATGGTGAGGAACAAGAGAAAGTAGCAAAACTATGTCATCAACTGCAAGGTCTCTTAAGCAACAAATCTCAATATATATTTCAAAGAACCTCACTTTTGCCTTTTACTTCTTTTCTATAGATCATTTCTGATCATACGATCCCCCTTAAAAGCAATTATTTCGCTCAAATGCTAGAATTTAACACAGGACGTATTGCTCTGGGCGGCCACCGTGGGATGGGATCGAACACTTGGCACTGCACTGGTCCAGCACCACATGGTCGCTCTCGCAGATACAGAGAAAATACAATCTCTTCTCTACTCGCAGCTGCACAACACGGCGCCACTTTCTGTGAATTTGATGTCCAAATAACTGCCGACTCTGTCGCTGTAATTTTCCATGACAATTACGTTGTGTACGGCGACCATTCCAGTCCCACCAGCTCTCTAGTAAAACATCTTTCTGTAGAAGACTTTAAGGGACTTGCACCTATAAATTCAACTGCGTCTACTAGCGATTTAGGCTCTTTATCAGGGTTTAGCGATGATGACGTTAGCTCTACAGCTCAATTTTCCCTTTTGGGGGCTTCTCCTCCTGGTGGAAATAGTCCAATACCCGGCGGAAGCCCTCGTTCACTCAACCCTCTAGGTAAATTATTAAGAAAACATCAAAATGGGGAACCAGCAATACCTTTTGAACCGAGTTTACAAGCATGGGAGGTGGCCACAGAGGACGAATTCCCGACGTTGGAAGAGGTCTTTGCTAGTCTGCCTAGCCACATTGCTTTCGATATTGAAGTAAAAATGACAACTCCTGGCGATGTAGAACGGACTCCGCCTGAAGAAGTGGAACGTGTAGTCACTGCCACGCTTGCTGCGGTTGATGCGGCTGCTGCTGCAGGCGGCAGCAGTAGGGGCACTAGGGCAGTGATGTTTTCGTCCTTTGATCCTGAAGTGTGTACAGAAATTCGTATGCGCCGACCTGAGTTTCCGGTTATGTTTTTAAGTGGAGGTGAATCTGAAGTCCATGTGGATGCCAGAAGGACCAGTATAGCTCGTGCAATTGAGTTTGCTGTCGCTGCGAATCTGGACGGTGTCATTCTTGATAGCTCTGTTTTGAAGCTACAGCCTCAGATGGTGGCTCATGCAAAGCGACAGGGGTTGGAGGTAATGACGTATGGTATGCAGAATGATAATGAGGACTGGGTCCAGGAACAGGAGAAGTTGGGGGTGCATGGCGTTATTGTAGATGACGTGGAAAGAGTAGCTCGGGCTTATCAGATTGAAAGTACACTTTTTTCAAATTGAGGACATTAAACGTGATCTTATTTTTTTGATGAAATTTTTATGAATTCTTTTGACTTGGACGAATAATTGAATGGATATATGAATTGACGGAGAAGGCCCTTGCTACGTTGCGGTAGGACAGAAGCCTCTCAAAATTAAAGAAGTGGCGATAAAACCCATGACGACTTCACTTTTTTTTTTTGAAACGCTCATTGGCGTTCTTTATCTAAGATTGTTTGACTTGACTTCAATACTGACAGAGATTTATATGAGTAAACGAAATAAATTTCTTTGTTAGGATATATCGAGGGAGGCGCTGTTGCAGCATTAGTTCAGTAGTCTGCACCCAACCACAGCGGGCGCTGCCTGCAGTCCAATTCCAATTTAAGATACATGCAGTACACTGAAAACGACAGAATCATCATCCAAGGCGGCAATTTTACAAATTTGTTGAATAGTTACCGTCATCACAGGGTGCTGAACAGCGAAGAGAACCACATCGAGCTTACATTTGTGCTTTCCATTATTAAAAAAAAAAGGATCAGATATAAGTGTACTCTAGTTATTGATCAAACTGCAACGATGGGCTTCTTTTCTAAAAGTGAACCTGCCGCTGAGGCCTTGCCTGTAAGTATTATATCCTGGAATTGTCTGAGAAACAGGCCATACATCTTGCCCATTGCAAGAAATGCCGTGTGTGCTGCTGGGAGCCAAAATTCTGTTAATTCAATCCATCGCCGCTAATTATTATTCCGCAAACAACGTATATGTAGCAATCTCAAGCATTTTCCGATTCAATCATCAAGTAGTATATTGCGCTCTCTTTCTCTGTTGCAGACCAGCACCGCCCCGAAGGTTGAAGAGAAGAAGACTGGTGGCATGTTCTGCGGCATGAGCTTAATCGAAGCTCTTATTGCTGTTGGTATCCTCGCTCTGTTCTTCTTCTTTGTGGTAAGTACTATCGCACATTCGCATATTTACATTATCTTATTTTGAACTTTATTGACGATTCAAAATTTTAAAAACAACTAAACCAAATATTTGTATTTGATTTTTAACCATTTCCCCTTGTTTTCTTCTCAATGCAGCTCTGGCCTATGATCACTGCCTACTTTTTCATGGCCTGCCTCTGGGTCATTATGTGGCCCTTTGTTAGATACATTCCAGTGTGTGCCAACCACAAGTACGTCGGTCCTGGTTACAAGATGTTAAGCGTTATGGTAACCTCCCCTATCAAGGTTGGCAAGTTCATGTACGACAGATTTAAGGGAGGCAAAAAACCCGAAGAACAGAAGGAGGAGGATGCCGTGGTTGCTGCTGCTGCCGCCGCTGCTGCTTCTGCTGCCGCCACGGCTGCAATGCAGCAAAATGTTTAAACAGAAACTTCTCTCTACCTTATCTAAATTTAAATCGTGTTCAAACTCAAAGTATAAGTTTTACTATATCCATGAAGGATGTTTCTCTTCTTTTAATAACAGCAGAAAATGTAGGTTTAAATGTTTGTTGCTGCTCATTTAAAATTACATTTTTGCCCCCAAAAACTGCCCGCCCCGGCCCGGCCTTTCACAAGACCCCTATAGTTGCGACACTTTAATTTTTATTCTTTCATCGCTACTTTTATTTGTCTGCAAGAATTGTGTAAGATTGAGATCAAGATCGTTGTGGCTGACAAGAAGTACTATACAATTTAGGATTGATTGCTCTTTGAGCTGCTGAAGTTCAAGGACAGCCGCCCGCTCTTTGGTAGAGAGTTTGCATCCAATCATATTAAGGCACCCTCCAGGTATCGCAGCATAGTAATTTTAATATCATTGTCATATTCAAGCTGTCAAGGAACCGATCTATCTCTCAAATAAGTTGCTCAAGGGCTTCTTTTATTTAAATCGCAGCAATAATAAATTCGCACATTGTTTCGCAAATTTGGTAGAGAAAAGTAGAAGAAAGATGGGATTAAGAAAAGGGAAAGGTCTCATGGCAGGATGGGGAACAGGGATAGGCTGCGGCTTTGGAATAGGCAAGTGCCGAAACAATCTTGATCAAATCAATACATATTTCCTCAACACCGCTTCAACTAAAAATTAAATTTTCTTCGCTTCTTCTTTTCCTAACAAACAATGCTGTTATCTCTTCGATGATTGCTTTTAACATTTTTAATTAATTCCTAATTATTTTTCAGGGTGGGGGTTTGGTGGAGCTCCTTTGGGCATCGCCGGTTTAGGCGTTGGCGGTGGGTGCGGGTTTGCTTTAATCGGATTAGGCTTTGGTGCAGGCATGGGCGTCGGAACCCAGTACATCAATATCAGTCCAGAGTTTGCTGAAAGTAAGACTCATAGGCCGAATGTATTCCAGCACATTCACTACGCTGTGAAAAGGCTAACGACATTGACGTCTGTGCCGCCTCCAAAATAATGAAGAGTAATCTACGCCTGTACCTGCTTTGACGACATTTTTTTTTTTTTGATAATGATACTTTGTAACTTCATCCCTCCGGCGAAATAGAAACAGGAATACATTTTGCTGATTTTACTACAAATTCTTTGTACTAAGAGTTGACAAGATACCGCTTTACAAGAATAATATTTGTAGCTATTTACTTAGAAATATGAGAGGTACATAATACTATATATAAACTAATTAACTAGAATTTTTTCAACGGCATTGTGCCAATGCACAGGCAGCTGGTTCACTTGTCGCATTAGAGCAAGCAGTTTGGTTTTTCCGCACGTCTGCAACCCCTTGGGCACAAACGTCTCAGCAGGAGCAGAAGTAGGAGGTGCAGGGCATATTTCTGACATTGATGGCAACCCAGCAAGACACCAAAGAGAAGAAGAAAACCTTGAAGATGAAGAAGAAAAAGGGGGATTAACGCCACCGGCACTGATGGTATATACACTACTATCCTCCACAACCACATTAGTTGTAACTACTTTTACCGCTGTTGCAGCAGCAGAATGAGTACTGCGAATAGCAGCAACCAACAAACCCCATGCAGCATCAGGATCTACACCAGATAGAGCTACAAACGCATTTGTAGCATGCTCTCGAATCACAGCAGGGTGTTTTTCACCCATCAAATCTGCCGTCAACACCAGCGCCGCTCCAGCTACTGGGCTGAGAATAGCCTCGGGGCCTTGGCCCCCAGTCGCCATAGTACGTAGACACGCAAGCACAGCACGTTGTGCACGTTGCACAACCGCTGGAGAAGACAAATCATCCTGCCCTGGTGCAATAATTCTTTTTTGACAAGGTCCTTTTTTCAACAACCGCTGCATCACCGGCCATGCTTCCTCACTAAAACGTCTCGTTAAGAAACTTCCAGCAAGCTGTGATACATGACTTAGCATGGACAGCACGCTTTCAACAACGGCAACACGCCAATCACCTAATGCACCCATTAATGGACTCCAAAGAAGGTGAACTGAGGGCAAAAATGCGGTAGTTGTGGGATCTGGAGTCGGTCCAATAACCCCTCCAGGTGGCATCACCACAGGATCTATCTGTTTTGCACAAATTTCCACACCCCTTGATGCATATTTCAACACTTCTAAAGCTTCACTACACGTTTTTATTGATTGGATAGCGACTGGAAGAGCAGAGGAGAGGATTAAAGGGCTCGCGGTGTCCGAAGCAGATTGAGCAAGCGTCGCACAACTGACTGCTTTTCTGCGAGAAATTTGGATTTGATTCCACTCTTCAAGTGCTACTGGTACTTTTAAATCATTTTCTACGTCTTCCATGTCTTCATCATCAGCAGGAGGGGTAGTAATTTTACCAGCAGTGCGTTGCTTGTGAGACCGATAATCTTCAAAGTACTTATTTATTTCTTCCATTCTACTCTCGCTGCTAGATTTCTCTGCGACAGGCTCAATAATTTCTTCTACCACTCCGATTTTACTACTCAATTTCTCCTTTTCCTTTTGTTCCTTTATTTTTTCCAACAATAATTCACGTCGTTCCTCCACTACAACAGCAAAATTTTCCAACTCCACACACGTTTCTTTGGCAACAAGCCCAGCCCCCCGAGCAATCTCCCTCAAACACAGCACAAAAGAGAGCACGTGCTCGGGCTTTTTCTTCCTCGCAATAATAGAAATACCTAATAAAGCTTGCCTCGCAGGTTCTGCAAGTAAAGGGACCAGTCCTGGAGCTACACCACCTTGTCGTAATAACGCAGCAAACAATTGTGGTGCCAATGGGTAAATTTCCGGCTGTCGTAATTGTCTACAGAGCCCATCGACTATATAGTCTGCGTTATCAGCAACAAGTTGTCGCAGGCCCCCAGTAGTGGTTTGTGCATATCCACAAAAGGTACACATCGCTTGAATAGTAGTATCAGCAGAGGCAGCAACGATACGACAAGGATCCCCCAATTTTTGAATGACGGGGAGCAGAATAGATCGTATAAGTCGACCATTGGAGGTAAATTGAAGGCCTAGTGCACGTGAAGAGGTGCCAATACAATCCAAAATAGCGCGTTGAAGCAAAGCATTACTGCCACGGTCTTTGGAAGTGAAGCCAGGGGAGGAGGAGGGAAGTGGAGCGGCAGCAGCAGCAGAGGCAGCGGTGTTGGGAGGAGAGTTATTGTAGTCACTGCCATCTTTACTATTGAAATCGGTGCTTGTAGCAGCAGTAGGTAAGCTCCAAATGCGTGTATCAACTAGTTCAGGTAGCACACCAACTATTAAAGCTTCAAGTTCCTTGGAAAAAGAAGAAAAAGAAGAGCTCGAAGTAAGTGAAGCAGCGGCAGCGGTAGAGGCGGCGGTGTTGGGAGGAGAAGCGAGAAGCGTGTAACTTGGTTGCCAAGCGGTAGAAGCACCAAATATAATCTCAGTCAGCACAAAGACTACTTGAGCAGCTGAGATAGTCCAAGAAATAGGATTTCCGAAATCGGTATCAGTAGTACAAGTGTACGTACTATCTACCTCCATTGGGGAAGAGCAATTTTTCTGCTTTCTATTCTTCTTCACCCCCGCACCGGGACGGCTGTCTTTATGTTTTCTTTCTTTCTCTTTGGAAGCATTAGAAATAACTACTAGACGTTGGATGTGTTGTAAACACCCATCAATTAGACTCCGTAACGCAGTACCAGAAGCTGTACTACTAGTAGTCATGTTTTTATTGTTGTCAGCGGCAACCGCAACAGCAGCCAACGTTCTCACCAAGTTAGCTACAGACTCGTAGGTTTTCTGAGTAGAAATATACTGTAAACCTAATGGCATTCTAGGCAAAGACACAGAAACCGAAGAAGAAGGAGAAGGTGATGATGATGTAAAGGCGGTACCGGCAGCTTCCGGGGCAGCTACGAGCAACAATCCAGCTGAGCCAGCATCAACAGCAAAGCAGTCAGCTAATACATCGATCAACCTTCCCACTTCAGTAGAATGAGAAAGAAGGTGGTTACCAATCCAATGGGGTGGGCATGTTTCCAAACAGGTGGTGATTTTCAAAGCATGTGCTTTGCCTGCTTCGTCACCATGTCGCAGCGCAGCAGGCAAATCATAAATCCAGGTTTTTAAAGAACATTCTGCTGTGGCTAGAATTGGTATAGAGGAGGTAAACAAAGAAGAAGAAGAAGAAGAAGATAGGACACACCTATCTGTATTGGCAGCACTGATGGAAGGTGCTGTGTCAGTATTGAGCCATGAACGGGCTGCTGCGGCAACTGCTGGCCAGCTATCTTGAGCTAAAGCGAGAATAATGTCTGTTAGAACCGGAAGACATCCAGATAAAGCAAGAGAACAGGTGGTAGATAAAATGGCACAGGCTTGAACAAGAGCTTCTCGTACAGCTGCCCGAGGATCTGAAGCTAACGGCGGCAATACTGTGCCTAGCATTTCTTCAATACGTGCAGCGCTGCCACGTACCCACGCTTCTGTTCTATCTACACGAAGTTTCGGTGCCTCACCCGGCTGCGGTGGCGGTGATGGTGCCATTTGTGGCGGTACGGGCGGTACTTTGGTAGAAGTAGTTTTCATTGAATCGCTGATTTGAAGTTGCTTCTCCTTCTCTTGTTCTGTAGAGGAATTTCGTTTCTTATTAGATAGTTTCAAGAGCTCAGCTAAAGCAGCATCTCCACTAAGATTGGCCGGGCAATGGGAAGAACCCTGCCCTACAGCCGCCGCTGCTGCTGCTGCTGCACCCGCTCCAATGACTGTGGCAGTTGCGATGCCCTCATCACCTCCATCAGTCGATACTATCTCAGCAACTGATTCGTTGCATAGAGTAGCTTGTAGAAGGCACGTAAGACCTTGCAGTGCTTCTACAGTGGCAGCACCACTTGCTGCAGGACCTTGAGAATGTACATGACTACCACCGCCCCGTCCTCGTCCACCGCCTGCCGCCAAAAGAGCTCTGGCAAGACCCGTTGTCAATCCAGGAAGAAAGAAACTCAACGCATCTGCATCATTCACAGTTTGTATCAACAATTTCAACGCTTTTAACGCTTCTATTCTGATTATTTTGCTTCCAGTACCACTACTAGTCCCAGCTTCCAATTCAGCTGCTGCTGCTTTGACCAAAACTGACCCCAAATGGCCAAGTAACGGTGCAGAGGACTCTTCCCGTACAGAAAACTGTAGTGCCTGGTCGTGTGGTACATTACGAAGCGCAGCAGTGACTACTTTTAACGTTCCTAGGCGTATTTCTTCAGAAACTAATTCTCTAGGGAGAGCTATGATGCCACAAAGGCGGTGTAGTAGACTCAAGAGTTGATCACCGCTACTGCATTTGGTGCCCCTTTGTAAAAGGATAAGAAGAACAGAAAGTAACGCTTCGGCGGTTTTATCAGACTTTAGGGCAAGAAATGCTACTGATGTTGTTGTTGTTGTTGCTGTTTTGGAGGTGGGAGTGCTATAAGCAGCGGTAGCAGACGAGGAGGAGGAAGGCTGCTCTATAACGGGTGCGCCACCACCACCACCACCACCACCACGGTCACCGGCCCGAGTATACGCAATAGCATCCAAGGCCACTTGCAATGGAAATATCACGTAATCTACACAAGATTCTACTCCTGCAGGCTGTAAATTCAATAAAGCCTGCTTTAATTCTATGAATAATTTGGTTAATCTCGCAGCATTGTTGCGGTGTGTAAGTAGCGTCGAGCATATTGGTTGGAGTACTGCAAATGATCGTCGACGGATATCTTCTATTTCCTGAGCAGGATCTTCAGAGAGTGTTTCTATTGTGGTGGTATGAGCGCCTGTGCAGAAATTTATAAATTTAAAGGGGGATCAGTTACAACTCCGTTGACCAGCAAGAAACAGAGGGGAAAAAGATAAAAAAATAGAAAATAACTAATTTAACTAGCTTAAAAATTCAATCCAGCAGCATACCTGCAAGACCAGTTCCACCATCACCACCGCCACCCCCATCAGAAGTCGTTGCACTTTCTTGTTGGTCTGCCGATGCAAGCACCCGTGAAGGACTGTACTCTGCACCAAGACTGGTACTCGTATCATCAGTGTTATTATCTACAACAGGGTGAAGGAGTATAGGGGCATCAAGATCGATATCATCGTCAAAAGAAGAAGAGGGCATACTAGCAGCAGCAGCAGCAGCAGCAGTGGTGGTGTCGGTCATGGTCCCGGAACGAGGAGGTGGGTTTTCAGGGACCATTGAAAGAGCTCCTGGCTGTTGCTCGTCTTCTTCTGTTTTGATTGCATCAAGCATACGTTTCCATTCAGGAGAAGGCTCAGTCCTATAAACGAGGAGAAGGAAAAAAGATAGGCAGGTAAGTAAACAGAATTAGAAAAAAAAACCTCTCGTCAGTTGTCTGAAATGAAAAACAGAAATGGCGCAAATTATTGAAAATGATCAAAACTTACTTAGGTTTGTCTTCTTCAATGGCTGCTTCTAACGCTGCAAACGGATCATCAACGTCCACATCACCATTATCTTCCTCTACATCTCTCTTTACACCACGTTCAGTACTCGTAGAAGCTTGCAAATTCAAACTTTCAAACTGAGATGTTGAAGGAGACGGCATCTCTTCTATACTACCTAAAGAAAATACATCACCCTCGCTACGCTCGCCTCCATTTGTAGTTTGTAATGAAAGAGAATCATTTAGATAATCTAATTTATCTAGAGAAAAATCATCAATGCCGACGGCATCGACATCACCACTCCCGGCACCGGAAAAATTATTGTTATCATGACTAGTGCTAAAGGGATCCATTTAAAAAGGTTTTAAGCAGGGCTAGCGCCTGAACAGAGGGTAACACCGGTTATAATGAGTAAAATTCCAGGGAATCCAGGCCAAAGTGGAGCTCCGTTGCCTAAAAAATGATCCAAAATTCCGTTTGCAAAAAGAGACGTGCCGTTGGCGAGAGGTACAGCTATAGAGAGGTCGTTGAATCCTAGAGAGAGGGCGAATAAGACGCTGCTACAGAGATTTAAGGCTTGCGGGATGATGAATGCAGGAGTTGTGAGATGGAGAAGCACAGAATCGAGAAAATTAAAGCCTGGAAAGAGACAGAAGAGAGCGGGGAAGCGGAGATGGATGATTAATATATTCAATATCTAAGAGAGAAAGAGAAGAGAAAGGAGCTTGCTGTTAATCGATCAATTGCATAATTGGGTACATAAAGGATTATTTTTAATCACCTGTCAGAGCTTTACGTTTCTTCTTCGAAAGAGATACAGCCTCTGTGCCTTTCTTGATCAAAGGATTCGTAATGCCTGTCCAAAATTAACAGATTAATACGCTGCACTACATCGATATTTAATCATATATCTTTAATCTAGTCTATGCTTGTTTTGAATACAAACACACTCACCCCAGAGCAGACCAACAATGATCAGACTAAAATTGCCAAGAGGGTCCACTTTCATTCTGCGCAGGCCAGCCTGCGCCTAATATCTCGACACTTGAGAAAACTCCAAAGTATAATTAACGCAATCTACGCATTAGAAGTTCTAATTTAGAACTGGCCTGAATAGGCGGAAAATTTTGTTGAAGAAAGAACTACCGCCGTTGTCGAGCTGATCAAGCTCGCTATAGTTGACTGCAGCCTCACAAACAACATAATTGCAATCTCAGACTCGCAAGTAAACTTGATCAAGGCAGCGCAAAGGATAATAATCGAAATGACTTGCTAACGGCCAACAAATTAAACGACTAATTTGCAAACTTTGCAAGCCAAAGGGACTTGTATTGTATTTAGAATACCAAATTCAAATACAAAGGGAGTATCGAAATCGATCTTGGCCACTCAAGCAGTCGTGTTCGCTGTTTTTCTAGCTGTTAAATATAAATTCCGATGAAGCAAGAAAATCAAGAACACCCGCCGGTTATTCGGCTTGCAGCAATTTTATACTTCATGGGGTCATCTATGCTTGTCCAATTTACAACAAAGGTGCGCTTTACAGCTTGTTCCTCGGGTTTATAATCCCCTGTAAATAAAACCATCTCTTCCCGCCTCTGCTCACCGCCTCGCTTTTTTTCCTTTCCCTACTCCCTTTTCCCTCTCAGGCCATCTTCACGACGTATGGATTCCATTTCCCTATGACGGTAGCAATGCTTCAAATGGCATTTATATCTCCAGTCACATATCTTCTCGCTAGACCCATTCTTTCATGGCAACTCTTGCGAGGCCTGGCTCCCCTAGCCATCGTCAATGTCCTCAACGTAGTATCAGGGCTCGTAGGAACAGGTGGACTCAACGTGCCTATGTTTATCGCATTAAGAAGATTTACCCTTCTCTTTACAATTTTATTAGAACGATATTGGTTGAAAAAAACTCACGATTGGCCAACCTTGTCAGCAATGGGCATCATGATTGGCGGCGCTTTGATCGCGGCGGCAACAGATCTAACTTTCAACCCTTCAGGGTACGCTGCAGTGCTATGCAATGACCTATTAACTAGTTTGTATTTGATTATGGTGAAGAATACCCCTGCAACGAACGGTTTATCTACGACAGGGATGTTGTTCTATAATTCGACATTATCGTTGCCAATGTTGTTGATGGCGATGATATATATGGGAGAGCCGAGAGCGGTTTTGACATATCCTCAGCTGTATAGTCCCAATTTCTTGGTAAGTGAAGTATATAGGGCAATTTTTGCTGAATCTTTGAGTGAAATTCTGCTGGTTCTTTGCTCGAAATTGAGTCGTCAAAGCTTTACTTTTCCTTTTCTAAAGATTTCTTTTTACCCTCTGCAGCTTGTTTTATTCCTTGCCAGTGCATTAGGCCTTAGTATCAACCACTCCACGTTCGTCTGCACGCGAATTAACGAACCATTAATGACATCTGTCGCTGGAAATTTGAAAAACGCCGTCATGACTGTCGTGGGTGCTTTTGCTTTTCCCGATTTTATTTTTGAACCTGCAAACGCAGCTGGCTTGATGCTCTCAATGACGGGGGCTATTTGGTATGCAACAAGATCAGCATTACGGGCGAGACAGAAGTCTATTAAAGGGTCAGTATTACAGCAGCAGCCAATTATAGGGAGAGATAGGTTGCGGAAACTGAGCGGAGGCGGAAGCATGGACGATAGAGAGACAAATCCGTTAATGAATAGGATAGAGAGCTTAGATATGCGTATGACACAACCTCCGTTGAACGTAACGACAAATTAATTAAGAAAAGCTGGTGTTATTTTGCTAGGCAGCCTTAAATTTCAATGGCTGGCGTTATGTAAAGTTTATTAAGAAAACTTTTCGACTGTTTTTTTTTCTTTATTACCGTTAGTAATCGGATTGTTTTTCCTAGGATTTACTTTTCCACTGTATTATTATCACGAATCCTTACATTGTTAGATTGTAAACAAGATTTTTTAAAGATGGCACAGCATGCGTCCCGCTGCCGCAGCGGGGTGAGCAAGAAGCAGAGTTGATGAAACCTAAGACATCTCGGAATATTCTCAGCTTAGAATTAAAGTTAATAAAAATGAGTGAGAAGCTAGCATGGCAGAGTGTTCGATGGCCTGATGGTTCACAGTAAGAGATGGATTAAAATAAAAAGATCAACGAAATCTTCTTCTCTTTTCAGCAGCATGCTTCTTACCATTCCTTTTGTCGAATGCAGATATGAAGGCTTAGTAAAAGACGACTCCTGCCACGTACGGGGAGTATTCAATTACGCTAGCGGTGATAGGTAAGGGATCTTTTCTATCAGAACGCTCGCCACGCTTAATTTATATTGAAAGAGTTTCTGTCTTATCTCACCCGTCAATTTCATAATGCTGAAATTAATAAGACGCCAAAAATCTATTCTACTTTTGTACGACCTGCAGGTACATGGGTGAATATAGTGATAATATGATGGATGGCTACGGCGTCTACGTCTGGAAAAATGGCACCATCTATAGAGGCCAGTGGGAAAACTCAATGCAACAAGGATGCGGTGTAAAGATCACAAAGCAACCCAATGGCCAATTTCTAGCAGAAGAAGGTGAATTTGTAAACGATGAATGGGTAGGGACTGTGATGGGATGCAGCGTGGCAGAAGCAAGAAGAGCAGCAGCACAGGCAGACACAGCGGCTCAAATGGCAGCGGTGTTTGAAATGTCACAGCCGGCAATAGCTGCTGTTGCTGATGCAAATGCACAGGCACAACAACAGCCACAAGAGTCGTTGCCTGTTTTGCATAGAAAGAAAAGAAATAATTTAAAATTACCTAGTTTGGATGCTCCGATTGAGTTTGTACAAGGCTTGCTGAATAAAATTAAACTTTCTAGTTTAAATATAAAATAACTGCTTTACTCCTTCGGAGCAGCCCTGTTTTTTTTGCTTACTTGACTGCTAGATTTAAACTTTTAAGGACACCAGGAATACTATCAGAACAAATAAGAAAGGTTTATATGACAACTTAAAAAACTTAATGCAGAGACGCCACGCCGCTTAAGAGGTCGGTCCCTCCCCACCTCTATTTTGCAGTACTCTTCTTATTTTCAGGGTAAAACCCATGTTTTTGTTTCATTTCATCAATTTTAATAACCTCAACCACTCCATCAGGCAAGGCCTCTGCCTTCAAATCATTTAAATGAACTTTCCCAGCAACGTGGACAGCTACTTTTTTTCTTTCGACACCTCCCGGGGCGATTATCTTTTCAAAAAAGTCAACTACCTCTTGTTGTTTCAAGTTCTTGATAGCTTCTACTTCTTCTTCCCGGAACTTGAAATCTTGCCCTCTATTTGTCACTGCGTCCCACGCCCTCTCTGCCTCCTCAGCCAAGTTTCGATCCTTCATCAATTTATTTGCCAACAGAGCTTCTCTATTTTTTTCAAATTCCGTCGTGTCCATTTTTTTCAATCTTTCTAAAAATCCACTTAAAAACACATCCACCCTTGCATCTAAATACACAGGACCGTGGACACCACTTTGTACAACTACACAAAATCCAGAAATACCATGTGTGAGCCTAGGACCAGACGACACTGTATAGCCTAGCTGCTCTTTTGTACGCAGTGTGTCATAGCATGGTTCGTACACCAACTGGTCAACGCAGTCCAATACAGCGCGCCTACGTGGGTCATGTGAAGGGCCGCATTGGAAATAGACTTCAACAGCAGAATTTTCTTCGTCCGCGTTCACCACCGGGGCATGGAGAAGCCAAGAACAACAAGGGTCTGGAAGATGGAGACAAAGATCGTTTGAAGTTGCAGTCGAGACAGCGCCCAAAGCAGCACGGGCTGCTTCTCCAAGAGAAATAGCTTCCTTTTCAGTCACATTACCAAAAATGAGCGACTCGATGTGACTTTGTTTTAATAAAACAGGTAAAAAAGCACGAATATCAGCTGCGGTGACAGCTTCAACTTCTGGTCTTAGCGCCTCAATTGGCCACATTTCTTTCTTTAACAACCTCAACCGTAAATAATTCGCATGTTTCATCGGTTTCATATTCGCATTACGGTACGAACGGACCAGATGTTCATGTATACGGGTATAGTCCTCGTCAGTAAACTGCAATGCAGCAATCGTTTTAAAAATAAACGTTGCGAGCAATGGTAATTTATGTGAGAAGCCATCCACTTTTATATCAATGCCCTGGTAACCTTCAAACCAGATGTTGTAGTGAAGGCTTGCGACATCTGCTAAATAGGCCTCTTGGCAGAGAGAATCTTCGAGGATCTTTGTGACGAGGTGGGTCATCGCTGATGAGCGGGGGGTGCAGTAGGCAGCAGGGAGAGAAATCCTGAAATACGCGTTCGTTCGTGGTATTTTAAAGGTAGAATCCATTTTATGCCATACAGAGAGACCTTTCGTGGCGTGGACTTGACTTGGAGGAGAAGGGAAAGCTGAGGAAGAGGTAGAAGAAAAAGAAGAAGGCGGTGCTGCATTTGCGTCTACTTCTATCGTGTCTCCATATTCTGTTTTTTGTGCTGTTTCTTCGCATTTCAAGGTGAAATCTGAAGCCAAATAAGGATTTGGAGGTGGTAAACGAAGTTTTCCCTGCGTAGAATCACGTTCAGATTCATCTAAACTCCATTTTTTAATCATTTCTTGGGGCACGATGGTCGTCACAAAGGGTATGCCAAACCAAGGCTCCTCTCCTTTTTGAATAATACTCGTACTATTGAAATAAATACCATTCTTCATTTTCTTCCCCTCTTCGTTGTCTACTTTTCCCGTACCATCCTCAGTAGTATCATGTTCAACTCCTCCATTTTCGCTACACTGTACTACAATTTCTGCCAACCGTTGGTAACAGGCCTCGTAATTTTTCGTTTGTAAATCAATTCTCAACGCGGTCGTCGACATCTTATTTAATAACTCTTTTATCAGCTTTGGATCAAAGTCTTCATGGAGATACATGCCTTGTAAAGTATGTTCTACAGGGTACATATGCATATCAGAAGCAATTTGTGCAGTATAATCTGCTGCATCTTCTTCTTCTAAAAATTTCCATTTCATTTCGGCAATGGTGGCCATTTCGTCCCATGCCCAGCGCTGTGGTTGCGCAGCACGCAGCATGGAGAGGTAATGAAACAACGAATCGACTACTGTAAGACCACATCCTGGACCAGCTACTAACCCAGCTTCTGTTAAGGTAATGGAAACATCGAATAAATAAGAAGCAGAGGTCTGTTCAGACACACCGGCGCAGAGGTCAGTCGCCCAGCCAGAGGCCTTCAAATCAGCTAGTAATGAGCCCTTGCCTTCATGCCCAATGAAGTGGCTTAAGTAATCTTCAGCTTTCTTTTTATATTCGGTTTGTAAGCATGGGAAAGGGAATGTGACGGTGATGCGGTGCTCATCCCGTATTGCTGGTAAAACAGTAATCAAAGAATTTTGAAGACCCCCGACATTGTTGGCCGTATTGCTATGTATAGTACCATTATCAATATTGAGCCCTTCTTTTCCACCACATATTACACGTACTAAGCCTGTGATATCTCCACCAAATGGAGGTCCATCAAAGGGTAAGCCGTGGGTGCCAAAAGTCGGCCTAGGTCCTTTACCAGACGGCACTTTTGCAAATTTTTCAACCACCCAATTTTCCATCAACTCGAGTGTTTCTCCACCCAGCAACACCAAATTCATTCTTTCGGCGCTATAATGCTCTTTATAGTGCTTTAATAACTCGCTACGGACATCTATTCCAGCTTTAATGGGGTCTTCTGCTAAACTTTTGCGATTACCCCACCCAAAATTACGCATTGGATGATTTTTTTTTGAAGAAAAAGAGCGGAGTTGTAAATGCCGACATGAATCGCTTTGAAGCACTCCACTGAATTCGTTATCAACCGCCTGGACCTCCCGTTCTAAAGCATCAGCTTTGATTAAAGGAGCTACAAAGAACTGTGCAAATCGGTCCAAGGCGCCCTCTAACGCAGCAGGAGCGCAATCGAAATGATAGGTGGTTGATTCCTCCTCGGTGCAAGCATTTGAAGATCCAGAATTGGAAGAAAGGAAGGCATCGTAATCATTTTCATCTGGATACTTTTCACTACCCATAAAAAGCATGTGTTCGAGATAATGGCTGAGTCCGGGTAAGTGTTTGGGGTCGGAGTAATGGCCAATGCCAACAGAGAGCGCAGCTGCAGCTTTTTTGACGCCGCTGTTAATGGTGCTGCTGTGAGAGCCATACCTAGGGTGGTGAGGGCGTACATGCTCGTGTTCGTCATCTTCAGATACTGAGTTGTCACTACCAGAGTCTGAAGACCCTTCCTCGCTATCGCTGCTTCCATCTTCTTCAGTCATGCTGGCATCGTCGTCAACAATTTCTTTGTGAGAAGAGGTTTTGGGGCCATCGGGTTTGAGCTCTGATGCTGTGCTTCCAGCCTCAATTTGAGGATCGTGTATGAGAATGGCACGTAAGCCATTCGGCAGCTGCAGTGCTTTATATGTTCTATGATCAGATGGCGATTTTGAAATTATGATGTGGTCGCTCATGGTGTTTTAGCGGCACGTTTGGAGACTATAATTTATATGAAGAGTATTTCTTATGAAAGCATAATGAAATTTGGAGGAGAAGGTGCCAAAACCAATTGTGGGCCCAGAATTGGCAACTAGCTTGTACCCCGATGTGAATCCCAACCCTTGCAACTGTGATGTTTTCTACCCAGATGCTTCATTTTTCGTTCATCTCACTGCAAGTGCAAGGGTTCTATTTGAAGATAATAAACACATTGTCTTTCTTGCTTGCTGGACTCTCAATCCAAGCCATCGCCAGTATCCGCTGCCGTCACTTCATCGGTGTGTCTAGTGGTTATTCTTTGCGCTCTCTAGGACGTCGATCGTCACTGTAATTGCTGATACCAGCACTTCTTTGTTTTGTTACTTTGTATGGTAGCACCTGAAAATGCTTTCACCTCTTAACGTGTACGTCATTTTCATCATGGCCCTCCTTTCTAAGTTTGACCCTTTTTCAACTGTTGACTGTTGACCGTTTTCCTGGATTAAATATGGCTAATTACACACTCTCAGCGATAATTCTGAGCATAAATACACCACAGTAAGCAGATGAAATTAATTCTGAGTTCCTAAACTTTCTTGAAATCCGCAGTTTACATACTTTCACATCACTTTCGGTTTTCTGCTTTCAAGGCTCGTCATAACTATGAAAGACGCCCGTGCTATACAACAGGTATATGAACGTTATCAACGTGAAAGAACAGCTTTTGTAGGGTCTATTTTTGAGCTTGCAAGGCATGAAGGAAATTGTGAGCTGTTGGAAGCATCAGATGGTGCCCACCTTCTTCAAAGCTTGCTTGCCGACCCTGTAGTAGCCATCCGGCGCACGTCTACGCTCGCTTTAGGACGCTTAGCTGCTCAATCTAAAGCTGTGGCGAATAAAATTATTGCTGATGGTGCGGTAAAGACGCTCACTGGCCACCTCCTGGCACCTATTTCCGATGCAGCAGCTTCTTCAGGAGAAACAAGTCGACGCCGTGAAGGTCTTGAATTACGTCGAGCAGCTGCATTTACTCTTCGCAACGCGTGCAAGCACAATAGAGCTATCACAAATGCTGTCGTGGAGGCTGGGACTCTGAACGCAGCTGCAGCGTGTTTAGCTATTCCAGATTCAGAGACCCGGGAAGCTGCTGCCTGGCTCATTGATTGCATCGCTGGACATGGAGAAGATCTTGCACAAATGACACTTGAAGTTGAAGCTCTTGGACCGCTGGTAGCGTGTCTAGACTGCTCAGAAATTTCTTTGAAGCGAGCTGCAACTGCTGCATTGGGGAGCGTCGCACAGCACGGCCCGCAGTTTGCTCAATCTGTCGCAGCTGCTGGAGCTGTAGCACCCCTTGCACGTATCCTCGCTCCAGGAGGTGATTCCGTGGATTTACGTTTGGCTAGACACGCTCTCTGCACCCTAAGTCAGATTGCCTTGGGTGGCGCCGATTTAGCAGTAGAACTTATAGCCACCGGTGCGCTGTCCGCTTTGGTAGGGCATCTTTCTTCCCCAGATGAGCTCGTACAGCGTTTTGCAGCTTCTACATTGCGAGATATTGCCTGCCATGATGCAAGTTTGGCGAAAGAAGTTGCCAGCACGCAGCATTGTTTGCAGTTGCTGGTTCAAGCTCTGCAGCAAAGCAAAGGCCTGAATGCGTAAGTTTCAAATATGCACATGTTTATTTCTCCTTTATAATTTGCTATCGAATAATATCTTCTTTAGTTACTAATTGATCCTCTGATTGTGTTATTACATATTTCTAATTCGCTTCAGGCTCCCTGAGATCATGGCTATAGGCCATATTTGTGCTGGCAGCTCAGCCTTGGCGGAAGCCGTTATAGGTGCTGGTGCACTGACTGCTCTCACTGTAGCCATTGCACACAATCCAGAAGAACCAGTTAAATGTGCAGCTGCATGGGCTGTGGGTCAAGCTGGACGGCATGGCCCTTTACAAGCGCAGGCTGTGACTGAATCGGGAGCTTTGCTGGCGTTGACTGGATTGGAGGTAGCGCCCTCAAGTAGCCCAGATTTGGCATTGAAATGCAGTAAAGCTGCATGCAGTATAATTTCAGAGCTTGAGTCTTTACCTGCTTTAGATGCACTCCTCAAAATGTGAGTAGAACAGTCTTGATTTCTTATTGTCTAAAAATTCCCCAACCAGCTTTCCTCCTCTTATGGTGCTTTTCTTCTTAATTTTTCCACTACATACAGGCCTGTCTCCTCCTCCGTGAAGCTTGCTGTATTAGACCGTTTATATACAGTCTTATCTACACCAGATTCAGGTTCTATTAAGATTCCTTTTGTTCAAAATGGAGGTCTCCAGCTCGTTCAAGAAATGGGAGAAGAGCCCAGCAGCCCTTATCAACAGAAAGTATCTCAAATTATAGCACTTTTCCCTCAAGAAGTGGTCAACAGGTATTCCCCAGCATATAATAAAGCTTTATTGGAAAGATTGACGCTGGTAGAAATTGCAAGTGTGCGTCAACAACAGCAATCTGATGTACACCATCAGCAGCAGCAGCAACCAGAGGGGGAACATTTTGTGGCTCCTGTGCTTGCTCCTCCTCCTCCTCCTCAACCTCCAGCAGCTCCAGTTCTTGATGCTAATAATCCCTCCATCAAACCTTTGTTACCTCCGGAAATCATTAAAAAGGAAGAAGACGTCGAAATACAGCAACAACAACTTCCTCCGCCAATTGCCGCCCCTGAAAAGAACACCTTGGTGATACAGAAAGAGCCCAGCTCTGTTGCTGCTGCGACTGTAGCTACTGTTAATACCAGCAATGAACCCCACGTGTCTGAAGAAGCGAGGACTGTTGTTAATATGACGGCTTCTGCAGGTACTGCTACGACTACAGCCCCTCAACCTCCAGTGCCCGCCGCCTCCCCGCCGCTCAGCTGGTCGGCAACCCCACACAAACCGCTGCCACAGACCCCTCGTCACAGTAATGGATCCAACCCATCCCCCAGACCTTCTGAATAATATAGAACTGTTGAATATCTAACTGAATCATTGATAAGCTATTTTGTTTTATTGTATTTTTACATCGACTACAGAAGAAACACAACCCTCTGCTGCCCAAGAAAAGAAATTAATCTTTTGAACAGCGAGAGGGAACATGATACATCTATTTTCATTTGTAACAAAAATAAACTCGGTCCTCAAAAACACGTTATTAACGCAAAGGAATTTTGTTAAAACCTAAACTGATAGGTAGCGGGTTAAATTTGAGGGACGAGGGGAAAGCAAAGGGGGGGAGGAACGATGCCAAGAATCAAGAGAAAAACGAGGAGGAGAAAGTAAAGTCTGCCTGAAAGCCTTTTTTTACACAAATAAAGACTATAAAACAACCAAAAAAGTAAACAAATTAATTAAAACGTCTCTACCTAAAAATCAAAAACTACCCACCTCCTTTCTCTACAGCAACAGCCTGTAAGGACAATTTTACCATTTAAAAAAAAGAAAAGGATAGATTTTAATTACCTAGACGACCAGAGGCGTTATTAACAATTTACTTGGTGGAGACAGCGCAGACCTTTCCAAGCATGACAGCGGTGTTGCCATCAAGGAAAGCAATACGGGAGAGACCCTCGCAGTTCTTGAAAGAGTCCACAACCAAAGGCTGGGTGGGCTCGAAGACGACCTCAGCCATCTCGTTAGCCTTGAGGGAGTGGGGGTCCTCCATCTTCTTACCACCAGTCTCTTTACCGACCTTCCAGTTAATCTTGACAATCTTGCAAGCAGAGCGACCGCAGCGGACGAATCCAATGGGAGAGTATCCAGCCTTGACTTCACCAGGGATATCCAAAGTCTGGATCTGGGCAGTGAAATCCTTAACGGGCTTCAAAGTCTGGTCAGACTTCAAGACCATGACATCACCGGTACGGGGCAAGTTGTTCTTATCGAGACCCTTGATATTCATACCGACGTTGTCACCGGGACCAGCCTGGTCAACACGCTTGTGATGCATCTCCACAGTGAATACCTTACCAGTGCAAGGGTTGGCAGCAGTGTGGGTAGGCATGAAGACAACTTCTTCACCGGGCTTAACAACACCTTGCTCGACACGGCCAGCAAGGACATCACCAACACCCTTGATCTTATAAGCACCAGAGATGGGGAGACGCATGGGGGCATTAGTCTTACGCTCGGGGAGCTGAACGAACTTGTCAAGGGCATCGAGGAGGGTATCGATGTGAATGGTGGCACCAGTAGGGTCGATGACATCGACACCCTTCCACCAGGTCATGTTGGTGGACTTGGCGATGAGGTTATCACCCATCCATCCGGAGATAGGGAGGACAGGGACAGACTTCTCAACAAAATCGGGCTTCCAGCCGACGCGACCAAGCATATGCTTCATCTCATCACGGATCTCAATGTAACGTTCCTCCTTGTAGCCGGCAACATCGGAATCCATCTTGTTGATTCCAATGATGAGCTGCTTGACACCGAGAAGGTTAATCAAACGAGCGTGCTGGCGGGTCTGGCCCTGGATTTCAGCAGCCTTGTGGTCACCCTTCTGGATGGCGGTGGTAAAGTTACCGTCAGCGGGAACCATTAGAAGGCAGACATCAGCCTGAGCGGCACCGGAAATCATGTTCTTGATGAAATCTCTGTGACCAGGGGCATCAATGATGGTGTAATGCCACTTGTCAGTGAAGAACTCCTTGGTGGTGCAGGAGATGGTAACACCACGCTCACGCTCCTCCTTTTGACGATCCATGTAGAAAGCGAAGGCGAAGGACTGCTTACCGAGAGCAGCGGCCTCTTCCTTCAACTTCTCCAACTCACGCTCGGGGATACCTCCGAGCTCGAACAGGAGGCGTCCGGTAGTGGTGGACTTGCCGGAATCGACATGCTGCAAAAATCGGGGGAAATTAAATACAAAAGTTCAAGGTTAGTTTTAGGGCGCTTTTGCAAGTAAGCGTATATACTTCAGGCAGGAATAAAGCCTCGTTTGCGCTCAAGTAGAGCTTGGCCGCCGAAAACCGGCGGCTGCGCAAGAAGCAGGTAGAAGATGTAGGCGGTTGCTTGCCGCTATAGCAAAGCACTTACTCCGCAGATGACCTGTATAGACAAGAGAGAAGAAATGGTTAGTTATAAATCAGCAGGCGGCGCAGGAGAAGGCGTGCAGGAGTCAACAGCAAGAATAAGATTCTCCAGAAGATGATGAAAAACTGAAGCGAGATGCGGCTAAAATAACAAGCTCTGCTACTTACGACACTAAGATGAGTTTTTCCCTCTGCCATTTTGCCGCAAGATTAACCCAAAGTGATTAAAAGAGGGCCTTTCTGAGTTTTGCGTGGGTTTCATGGGTTGCTGCCAGCAGTTCTGCTCTCTGGCTTCGACTTTAATTGTCCCCGGTTGAGCTGACTCTACTCTAGGAGTTACAGCCCAAGGACTCTGTAAGATTTGAATCTTTTGTGGAGAATCTTTATTATACTGCGCATTAGATTGTCCACCGAAGCATATAACCAATGATTCAGGTTGCAAGGTGCATTCAGGTTGAAAGAGAGGCCTCCTTGATAGTTTTTGATTGCAACTTCCCATCACCACCGCCACTGTTGTCGTTGATAATCTTTTTTAAACAAATACAGTGACTACATATTCAGGTTCAATATTACTGAAAAACCAATTCTAAATATCGAAAATACAAGAAAATAACTCTCAAAAATATCTCTCTCCTTCCTCAAAGTTACTTTATTTTAAGAGAAAGATTTCACGGCAAAGGCAACAATGCCACCTAGCAAGCTTAGGTAGCTAAAGCCTTCAGCAGCTCCCAATAATCCAGAGGGCCCAGCAGGAAGTCCACTGCCTGTGCTTACTTTGGTATATGCACTCCAACCAACAATGCCAAGAACAACTAGGTAAGAAACGCCTTCAGCCGCTCCGAGAGCACCGCCAGGGCCCGGGGGAAGTCCAGCTCCAGTAGTAGCGAGTGTATATTCAGACCAGAGGCAAATGGGGTTGGCAAGAAGGCCAAGAGCAATGGCAGCAGTGCCTGCAACGCCTACATCGTCATTGCTGCCAGCTGCAGCGCGGACTCGGAGAGATTGGCGCAGAGGAGTGCAGATGGAATTGGCACGAGAGACTGTAGGAAAACAACAAATGGAGAGTTAGATGCTATGATCTGAATGATCAACTGGGTTGAATGAAATCAAGCGATTTGTTCCAATAATATATAAGATCGCGCAATTACCTTGTAAAGCACCACCACCAAATGGCCTTGCGTGAACGCTGTTGATCTTCTGAACGAGCTGCATATTTGCAAAATTACAACGCTGATGGAACAAATTTATTGATACAAAATACACAATGTGTGGCAATCAGTGCTTCGTTTAAGGATTTTGGCCTGGCATTTTTTCCCGGCATTTTTTCGTCCCTGGCCTGTTTTTCGGCATTCTGCCCCGGCATTTTTTCCATATTTGGATTCTGCCCCGGCATTTTTTCCATTTTTTTTCTTGACAGCATCAGGCACTATTTCTGAGCAGCGCAGATGCGCCTTATTGAAACATGGCTGGAATTTCTTTAGATTACATCTTTAAAAAAGCAAAACAAGGAACTACAAATGCGCTCCACGACGCTTTTTCTTCGCCTTCCATACCTTTTTTCCTCTTCTGCAACAAGGAAGAAAATTCAGATTTGAATTTGGGTGGCTTATTTTAAGAAATTAAGCATACAGATGACATCACATACCTTCAAAGCAGGTTCTTTGAACGGAGAAGAAGTCAAATCAATGGGTTGTTGCAAGTGCTGGACAGCCATGACTCGATCAAAGATCTGGGCAACCAAAGTTCGGACTAAGTCCTGATCATTGGTCTGCCGAGTGGTATCCATAGTGATAATGAGAGAATAACCTCTTACAAATGAACTTTTGTTAATTTAGTACTCTAAAACTGGCCTAAATCTCCGGCATTTTTTCAAAATTTTCGAAAAAAACGGCATTTTCCCCCGGCATTTCTGGCCCGCCGGAGCTCCGCTCCGGCACTTTTTGCACGGCATTTTTTCCTGTTCCTGCGCCTGAAAATGCCGGAAAATTGGCATTTTCCGGCATTTTCGGCATATATGCCGGCTAAACGAAGCACTGGTGGCAATGTATGCCCAAAACCAAAAGCTACAAAAGCTGCAAAAAACCACCACTGGCGCCAGCAAGCAGAAACAAAATTAAAGACAATACCCAGGACCAATAGGAGCAGCAGGAACTCCTCTCCGCAGTAATTTACACCTGAATTCTTCCATTCTCTCACGAGCAGCATCTATATCCCGTACACTATCATCAGACCAAAGCCTCTCTGCCACCGCCGCCGCCAGCGGCCACGTCTTTTGCAAAGCGTTGGTCTCATCAACAAGCTCGCCCCAAACACACGCTTGGCCACCTAAAACTCGATCTTTTTGTTCTTCAATACTTCATACCAGTCTTGTGATGATAGCAGTTTTGTGGACACTACATTTAGCTTGCATATTTGCATATCATGGGACGGGGTTGCTAGTGCTAGTCTCTTAGGCTCTTGTTGTACTATCGTAGAGTGCCCTGATGGTGACCACTCTCTATATCTACACACTGCAAGACTTTATTAAAGGTAATGCCCTAGTTTAAGTAACACTAATAAAGGGTTATTGCTGCAAATTATTCCTCCTTTCTTTTCGTCCTCAGGACGGTCCTGTTCGCTTGTCCCATGCTTTAGCTGTTCTTAGGCAGGCTCTTATTCGCGCCTCAGATGACATTACTTCGGATGATAAACTGTAATAGAATATAAACACTACTCCATAACACGCGCTGCCCGTGTTACTTGTCCCAAACTTAACAGTTCAATTCCTTGATGAGCTCCTCGCCCACAAGTGAACGGGAGACCACTTTCCCACTTTTTTCTGTAGCTGCTGCTGCCACTGCATTTGTTGCTGCCATTGCTGTCGGTTGTCATTGGTCGCCTTTCCTCCTTCTATATCTGCCGCAGAAACCAGATGACATTCACCTGCAGCTGCAATAGTTGATCCATCGTCAGATAACGTGGCCGTCAGCAATGGCAGCAACTCTTCTTCTTGATGGGGGCGATTGCCCCCTGGCCTAATAAACTCCACTGTACCCGCATACACATCTATCCATGCGACTTTACCCAATGAAGTCGCTGATAATATAATCAACCTACCATTAATTTTCCTCAGTTCACAGCTAAACAACTCACAAGGGCGACCTTTGGGCAGCCAAGGGTCTTGGTTGGGGTCATCATCCGCCGTGATAAACTTGTGGAAGATGCACCCTCCAGTCCTTAAGTCCACAACGACGACTGATCCATCACGTGCTGTAGCTGCAAATAAATACGAACCGTCCTGCTCAATCACGGCTGGAGCCGCGGAATCGCCAGACCTTTCAACGTCGAGATTCCTGTCAGCAACCTGAGATTCGCCCGTGGGCACAAGGAAAGAGCAGTCAGATCCCATGGAAGTGTTCCAGGGCAATGCAAACAGTGGATTTATTTCTCTTCCGCCATTAGAATGGGCCCAGAACCGCAAATTGCCATCACTGCAGGCCGAGCCTATCAATGGACCACCAAATTGCAAGCCGACTCCAAAGAGGTAGCCTTCCATCCACCTCTCAGGCACGTTGCCATTGTCGTGCGTACCTCCTCTTCTTCCAAGCGGAGTTGCGTTCCTTGAGGCACTATCTCCAGCAATCGGGGAGTCTACCTTGCTAATGAGCCGTTGGGTGGCCACGTTCCACAAATACAATTTATCTCCGCTCGCAGAAACCATCAAACTGTCGCTATCAATTTCAGCACCGCTGAGATCACTGGCGGTACCACTAGAAATGTAAGGGGATAACCATTCGCAAGCGTACACTTCTTCTTCGTGACCCGTCAAAGTGGCTAGGTGGGTGGTGCCCGCAAATCCTGCACTTCTTAGGGATGTTCTTGCAGTTATATCTCTACTACTAATGCTTTTGTTAGCGATATCATTTTTATTAACGGGGTTTACCGCGTTAAAAGAGCTGCATGCATTGTAATCCGTGGAAAGTGCAGAGAGGCGGTCGTTGATGTGGCCATTGAGTTGCCAAATCCTGACGGAACAATCGGATGATCCTGAGGCTATTGTTCGGCCATCTATAGCCCAAGATAGTCTTAGAACGGAGTCTGAATGCCCTCCATACCTGGCGACTTGCATGTATCTAGGGTTTTGCGGGAATTTGGCCCAAACAGTCACGGTGTTGTCGTCCGAGGCGGTGGCCAAGCAAGAGGCTGAGTGCGGCCGGAAACGTGCATGGAAAATACGATTGTCATGGCCTGGAAGAAAAGAAGGCGTGAGTTTTGATATGTGATGGATGGGGTGGGAGAATAACTGGGCGTACCATATGCTAAAGGCAGCGGAAATATAGTTGGGGACTGATCATGATTTGTGATCGATAGTTGGTTATGTAGAGCGTCTTCGAGTCCTCCTTGGCTCTTAGCCATACTGGCCAGTATGAAAGGTGCAAGTTAAGAATTTCAAAGTGCTTCTGAATTCTTGTTTCTTATCGGATCATCTGGCCATGGGTTTTAAGGGCAAATTTGTCAAATTTGAAATTTCTGGGATTTCAAATTGAAAATCTCAGATTCAATCTGCGAACCACTGTTAAAAAAGCTGATTGTGTACAAGCCCTGCATTTCCCTAGTTACCAACCCTATTTAAGCGTAGCACTACCGGCAGTATACCGGCAGTTCTTCGTCTTTTAAGATGATCGAGACTGAGAGGGATCCACAATATCTGTTGGTTTGCGCTAGACTTAATAGTGTCCCCGAAGTAGTCAACCTGGTCAGAGTTCACAATATACCAGTTGACTATGGGAACTTGTTAGGGCAAACAGCGCTGCACATAGCAGCTTTGCACGGAAATGTAGAAACTGTCAAGATTCTTTTGTTGCTGGGAGATCAGAGTGGCGTGCCTGGATTTGTGAACATACAGAACCGGAGGGGCCAGACACCTCTCCACTTTGCAGCTGCTGCCAAGAAGAACGCGTTCGAAACATGCGAGCTTCTTGTTGCCAACGGCGCTCATCGCCTCCTTGAAGACTCTCTCGGCTGCCGTCCTTATGAGAACGCAAACGATACAGAAGTCAGAGCCTTGATAGGTCCAGATCGTCGCATCTTTGAATATGCTGCTTTGGGAGATTTGCCAAATTTCGAAGCACTCCTCGAGGAAATACCAGATCACGGAGTAGACTTATATGATTCCACCGGCAATGCACCGCTGCACTTGGCAGCAGCAGGCAATCATACCGACCTCATAGTCTATCTCTGCAGCACCATGGGATCTTATGTCAACATGCAGAATATGTTAACAGGCGAATCCTGTCTTCACCTAGTAGCTGGTAATGATAGCGACACGAAAGCTGCCGCCAGGACTATAGAGGTCTTGGCCTCTTTGGGCGCCGACCCCAACATTCGTAATTTCAGCAACAATCAATATTCGGATGGCACTTGGATGTCTGGTTCAGAAACCGTGTCCATGTTTGATAAAACGCCTCTTCATGTAGCTGTAGCTGCAGCCAATATAGAGGCAATACAAGCCTTGCTCAACATTCCTGAGATTGATGTCAACATAGAAGATGCTTCAAAGGAAACCCCACTGTACTATGCTACAGAAATGCAGGATGAGGTTATTTTAGAAATGCTATTGGAGCATGGATGTGATGTATTCAAATGTAGTACATCACATGCTACATCCATACTTGCTGCTGCTTCGTCTGGTTGGGCTAGGGGGCTCGATCTGATGCTGGACGCTTCTGATCCCGTCAATGACGAAACAGATGCTGCTTCTCTTATCAAAAATGGCGGGGATATCAGTAAATCCAAGCATACAGACCCAGCAAGAGTTCAATCAACACTAGGCAATATAATTAACAGTGACGCCGATGGTTGGACGCCCTTGATGTTGGCGGTTAGAGGAGGAAAGCTCAGCGCTGCTCAGTTGCTCCTACGAAGAGGAGCAGATCCAAACATCGTCAACCCAAAGACTGGGGCGTCTGTGTACCATCTAGCTGCAACCAAAGGAAGAGAAGATCTCTGTAGAATGCTGGTCGACTCTATTGATAAGGAACATAGAGAAAGGGGGTTGAGAATACGGAATAAAGACGGCAGACTGCCCAAGGAAATGGCCATGTCGCCGGCAATCGCAAGTTTGTTTGAAAGCCCTGCTGCTTGCGCTTAAACGGCAAACAGGCAGGCTATTAAGCGTTATTGACTTAAAATACTAGTGTTATTGCGCATATAAAATAATGCAAAATTACAGCGCTGAAGGAACAAATTTATTGATACAAAATACACATTGTGCCATGGCATTGTATGCCCCAAAACCAACAGCTACAAAAGCTGCAAAAAACCACCACTGGCGCCAGCCAGCAGAAGCAAAATTAAAGACAATAGCCAGGACCAATAGGAGCAGCAGGAACTCCTCTCCGCAGTAATTTACACCTGAATTCTTCCATTCTCTCACGAGCAGCATCTATATCCCGTACACTATCATCAGACCAAAGCCTCTCCGCCACTGCCGCCGCCAGCGGCCACGTCTTTTGCAAAGCGTTGGTCTCATCAACAAGCTCCCCCCAAACACACGCTTGGCCACCTAAAACTCTTTCTTTTTGTTCAATACTTGCCTTGAAATTAAGAGGCTCAATATTCCAGTATCTCTCCCATGTATGTTCATCTCCAGCAGGTGCTAGATTTAAATACCAAGGTGCTGAGAGGACTGCTCTGTGAGTCTTGGTAACCTTGGCTAACTCCGCCAGCCAATAATCATCGTCTTTTCCACCGTTACTATGATTCGTAAGAGAAGCGTCGCTTGATAAGGAATTTGAGTTGAGCTGCAATCGACGGGAATGGGTGGTGAGATGCCGACCTGCAAGATCTTGTTGTTTTTGTTGCTGTTGCTGCATAGCATTCAAGATGTTATTTACTGAAGTAAGATAACTAGCCCATTTCCAGACGTGAACAACAGTCGAAGCTGGCAGCTGTAGATCAGCACCTCGAGGAATACTACTTTTGCCATCTCCTCCACCACCAAAACAACCGTCTCCGTTAACGCTCCTACTAAAACGTGAACTAAAATCCAAGGCTTCTTGCCACACCATAGCCTCCTTCCCAGCTGCTTCAGCCAACCCAATAACCTTCTTAATAAAATAAGGCAACAAGGCACGAACATCGTTACCTAAATCTTGGTGTTCTTGCATCCATGCCGTGATTTCTTCATTCTCAGACCAACAATCGAAATTGACTTCGTCGCCACCAAGATGAATAAACACATCGGGAAAACGGGTAGAAACTTCACGTAGAAGCTGCCAGATGAGAGAGAAAGTAGATTCTTTTGTTGGATCGATTGGCCCTACAGCTATTGCTGCTCCATTTCCTACTTTTTCAAACCAAAAGTCAGTAGTAGCCTTGTATAACTTTTTAAAATTATTTCTTGAGAAAATAGTACCGCTCCCGGTACCTCCACCACTTATAGAAGCGCCACATCTAGTGAGTAGTTCTGGGTGAGATTTCCCCCAAGAAGCAGCATGTCCAGGCATATCAAACTCAGGAATGACTCTAACGCCACGGGCTCTCGCATAGTGCACGATCTCATCTATATCTTCAGCAGAATAAATGGTGTCAGAAGAAAACGCTCCAGCTCCTGAAAGCTCCGGTAACTGCTCACTCTGATAAGGGAAGCTCTGATCATCGACTATATGCCAATGTAATACATTTAATTTTGACATTTCCATGGCGTCTATTTGTGATTTGATAATAGATACAGGTAGAAAGTGACGAGCAGTGTCGATCAGTAAACCCCGATGGCGAAAGCGAGGGGTGTCCCAAATTGATGTCTCATTTACTAGAACCAAACGATCTATAGGCCTCCTTTTTCTTTTGTAATTTTCTTTATCTACAAATTTAAAAGTATGTAGTTGGTTTACATCCACATTATCTTCTTCTAAGAAACAATCATCGTCCTTGTCAATTTTTACTCGAAAAGAGAGTTGAGCTAAAGACTCCATCGCTCTTAAGGCTCCATAGACGTCCGTAGCGTGTATAATTGTCGTAGGAGCATTGATTCTCAGTGTATATGTCTCGCTTGTTTGTAAACCGAGAGATTGATCTGAAGAGACCACAAAAACAGAGACACTACGAATTGCATCCTGTTTGGAGAAACCGTGGTGGGATAGGTGGTCGTGGAAAGTTGCAGAATTTGAATTTGAAGTTAAGAATCCTTCTCCAGGATAGGAATTTTCCATGATACGGGAAGTGTATCGCTCAAAGGCTTCCTTGAGGATAGTGCTTTCTTTCCCATCGTTGCAGAATTCAAAATGATGGGGATGGAAATAGAGGAGGCGAGGCGTGGAGGAAATATTCGTTGGCTGAGGGAGAAGAGAAGGATGTGCATGGCCATTATGTGAAAAGGCCGTTACAATGAATGCTAAAATAAGTGATACGTAGATTGGCCTCATCGCGGAAGAGACGCCTATGGCTTTTGCTGCGACCTTTAATTAGTCAAAATTTTAGATCAGTTTCATTTAGGTTTCGTTCAGACAAGAAGCCGACGTGGTATCTGCCCCGCGCCTTATTAATTGTTGATTTTTATACGAAAAGGTGAACATAACGAAGCGTAGATCGTGAATGAAGCAAAATTCTCGAGTAAAACTTGCGTTAGCTTCAGTTACCGCGCGCGAGGGAAAATCACTCGGGAGATCATCTCATAGTCGCTGAGCGCGATCTACTAGAGCAATATAAAATCTTCCTCAAACACATATGTATCTCACAAGCCCTTAATTGGCCGAAGATTTACCAAACAGTGCACAATTGTCTGAATTCAGTCTTGCTCAATTTTAGGCAGGAAACCAGAAGATCACAACAAATTTTGAAATCCTATCGCAGCAGTAGGTCTCTTTTCCAGTATAGATTTGTCGGATGCATACCTTCCAGGGATCTTGTATTGCGTTGTAAAAGCATAGGCAAAACGTTGGCTCGATTTTAGGGATGCGTGGTGGTATGGTAAGTAGTTCAACAGATCAGGTAGCCTTCTAAGGTTCTCTGGCGATGATCTACAGATAACCCATCTCGAATATACTGACATAAATGTGCAGGGAAGTCAAGGTGAAGAAGACGAAGCGATGATTGGCACCCAACAACCTGAGGTAAAATCTCAACCCTACTCTCCTTTAATACCCAAACCGAAAACGTTAAATTACGCATGATACTATATTCAACCAAATTCTAACGCTGCATCGCAACCTGTCTCCCTTTTTTCTCAGTTTGGAACTTCTCCTCCAGCCCAACCCGATGATGATCAAGCCCACTTATTACCAGCAAGACGCTCCCGTCGCGCTACAAACAGCAGCTACAAAACACCAGAGAATGCTGCTATCGGGGCTGTAGCCTCCTGCCGACATGACTCTAGCTTGGGTCTCCTCACTAGAAAATTCATTGAGCTTCTTAATGCCGCCCCTGAAGGCGGCCTTGACCTCAACAAGGCTGTCGACGGACTTGGTGTCCAAAAACGCCGTATTTACGACATCACAAACGTATTAGAAGGTATCGGTATCATTATGAAAAAAAGTAAGAATACTGTGGCCTTTGCACCGGGCGTAGGCAATCAATATATACCTCCTTCAGGCACACCGCCGTCGACACCATCCTTCCAAAACAATAACAATAGTAGTGGTGGCAACAAGAGTCACACTACAGCGCCTTCTTCTTCTCCTATTACGTATGAAGATTCTGAAAGCGAACTTACCGCTATCCGTCTCCAAATCCAGCAACTCAAACAAATAGAGCAAAATTTAAACGCTTGTAGCACCTCTTTGTGGATGGGCATTTCAGGCATTGTGGAACATAGTATCAATAAAATGAGATTGTACATCACAGATGCTGACGTGGCATCGTTGCCTGTGATACAACCTGGGGATCAGGTTGTTGCGATACTAGCTCCACAAGGTACTTCCTTAGAAATCCCAGAAACCCCTCAAGACACTCATCCATCAAGAGGAGAAGGCGGAGGAGGTGGTGATACTAGTCTTAATTTCAATGGGGAACAGCAACAACACAGTAGAACAGTTATTGTTCGTAGTCAACGTGATCCAGTAGAAATCTGGAAAATTCACGGAGAACCAGAAGAACAAGGCCAACATCATCAAGTAGATGTCCATGGTCTCTTGGAAAGAGAAGAACCAACCTCGCCGATGGTTTTGCGGCCAGGCGGTGCTGGAGCCACTCCGGTGATGGTCGGTGCTGGTCTCATTGATACGAATATCAACGGGGATATCAATGTCGGTGGCGGTGGTGGACTTGGAATTACACCTCCTGTGTATAATATCTACACCCATCAAGGCTCTCCAGAAGCTAAAATGTTATATACTGGTGCACCGCTCGGCGGGATGTCCCCCGGTCCGTTTTGGCCAAACACCACTGATGGTGTTGGTAGTGGGCGTAGTGGCGGTGGTGTTATTAGTGGGAGTGGTGGCTTTGCTAGAGGACTTTATACTAGTGGAGGTGGTCTTCATCTTCCTACGAAGCCACTAGCAGCTCCAGGTGCTACTGTCCCGGCTGCTGTCGGGAGTCTTCCTCCTTATATTCCTTCTTTAACAGGGCCCGTAGGGAATGATCCTTTAGATATATTAGAAAAGAAAGAGTCTGATGCAGTATCTGCTGCAAAGGCTAGACAAACTGCTGTAGCCACCACCACCAGTAGACCAAACTCTGCAGCCAGCCCAGGTAAGAAATCGCCCCGTCTTTCCCCTGGCGCATTACCCCCTCCAGCCTCTCCAAGTACCTTGTTAAAAATGCCCGATGGCGCTGCTATTGATAGTGATGCGTGGTATAGAGATGCTGCAGCAGGAGCTGCGGAGAGAGGTGCTGGCGCTGGGGCTGGAGGATTGGCGGGCCTCGGCTTTGTTTAGTTAGATAGTTTTTTTTTGTTTTTTAGCTTTCCAAATAAATAGTACGAACTTTTTTTTTAATTTTAAGATATGGATACGATTGATTAGTAAATAATAATATACCAAGCCCTTTTCCCCCCTTCTACGTTGTACTCGCTTTTTTGCTTCTCTTTTTACTCTTGCCCTCTGAAAGGCGGGCGGGCGGGTGGGTGGGGTTTTTGAATAAATATATGTAGATTTTTTTTTTTTTCTCTTTATGATTATGCACACCCCTTGCAGATATATCATCCTTTAGTCTTTAAGGGATAACATTGTTTTTTCTTCCTTTTCAAGTATTTTTTCTCTCTCTTCGTCTTTGTTGGTTAAATAGAAATGGCCGGCGTCTTTAAGAAAAGACCGTTCCTTTTAACGATTAATAAATTGGCCAATTAAATTGTAAAAATTGAAGAAATTAATGAAAGGGCAGAGAGTGCGTACATAGAAGGATAATATACAGAAAAAAACTTCAGTTGTTAAGGCTAAAAGAAAGAATAGCCAATCCAATCTCAAACTTTCCAAGACCAAAAAAAATCTCGGGAACAAATCTTCTTCTTAGCACCAAGGGAGAGTGCATCGGTCATCATGAGGCATCTCCCCGCCAGCTACCACCAGGGCTATGAACAACAGCACTACAGCTACAATAGACAGTTGAGAAAAGGATTCTTTTGTCCAAATATCTAGCAAAGTACGTTCTTGTTTTCTAATTTGGTTCTGAGTGGGGCCAGCGTTCCAATTGGAGGTGCCGTTGCTAAATCTGCAGAGCGAATTAACGATAATTAGTATAGTGGAACACGTCAATCGTGTAGATAAGTAGTAGTAGTAGTAGTAGTAGTAGTAGTGCATTGCAATAAGTGCAGCTAAGATATACAAATATCTTACTTAGGTGGCTTGGTGCCAACATTGCTCTTTGGTGATTGAGCTTCGACGCCTTTTCTAAATGTGCTCCAAGCAGTATCCCAATCAGTCGCAGCGTCCTCTTTGTCGTTCGGGGCAGCACTTACAGTTAATGTGGGTCTCGCTGGGGATCTTGGATGGCTGCTAAATATGGGAAGAGCTGCCAGGGGAGAAGAAGTGAATGAACTACCACCAATAATTCGATTTGAAAAGCATCCCTGCCTGGAGCCACCCAAGGCCTGCACACCCGCTACCATAATGAATATGGTCTTCTAAATAAAGAATAAAGAAATGAAATAGCTGTATCTTTAGCGAAGCTCGCGTATTCAATGCACACGCAGTTGTAGTTGTTGCGCCCTGTAACTTTCAGCTCGAATTTCATCCACAGACAGATATGTACATAGAAGTATATATTGGATGCTGTTGATAATCTTACTGTGAACAAGATTTGGGTGCGGATACAGGCAATTGGTCAGTATGTGCCCCAGAAACACGTCTGCCGATATCGATCACATAGAGTCCAAGGGAAGTGACTTAAAGCACCAGCCTCCTATGGCCTTGGACACCCCTACTAAGCCTCTTGGAAGCCCCACAAATGGGATCAATGGACACAAAGCAGAAATCGCAGAGCTTGAGGCAGGACTCCGCTCTGCATCTCCTCGTCGAGTGCCAGTAAAATATCTCTATGACACTCTTGGCAGCTCTCTTTACGAACAGATCACAGAGCTTGAAGAATATTACCCCTATATGGAAGAAAAAAGATTGCTCCAATCCCATGCAGATGATATTGTCAGTCATCTTCCTAAAGGAGCGGTTGTCGTTGAACTCGGCTGTGGCGATGGCAGCAAAACAGCACTTCTTCTCCAAGCTTTAGCGCGTCGAGACGGACCACAATCAGTCCATTTTGTTGGCATTGATGTATCTGGTGGGGCATTATTACAAGCAGAACGCAATCTTCGTAAGTATTGCCCTGAAATCCCGACCTGTAATCTGGAATTTATAGAAGCCGAGTATTTTAGTGGCCTTAATGAAGCGCACAGACGCCACCCTGCCACTACGTTATGCATGCTGTGGCTTGGAAGCTCTGTAGGCAATTTCACTTTCCCTGAAGCCGCTGATTTTCTAGCAAAATTAAAAGTTGCAGCTGGTGAAGATTCCGTCTTGCTGCTATGTACTGACCTTTGGAAGGATCCAGCAGTGTTGCACTCGGCCTATGACGATTCTAAGGGAGTTACACGGAAATTTATACTGAACGGAATGGCACATGCGCTCCGTTCGTTGAATCATCCTGCTGCGGAGCATGCTATGCAAAATTTTGAATACGACTGTGTCGTCAATTCTGAACTGCGTCAGGTGGAAATGTGGGTCGAAGCTAAAGAAAGGGTTGACGGTGTTCTACCTGGGGTACATTTTATTGCTGGAGAAAGGATTTTAATGGAAATCTCAAGGAAATTCACTCCTCAGGATATTAATGGCTTGGCTAAAGATGCAGGGCTCTGTTTACAGGTAAATGAAGTATATTAAAAGAGAAAGGAAAAAGAACATTACCCTACCTAACCCTATCTGTTATTGAACTGATTTACTAATTCATCTTTCTCTTGCTATCTCCTCGTTTTCCATCTTTTTTTTGTTTAGGCAACTTGGGCTTCAAGTCGCTATTCCATTCAACTTTTGTTGTCGCCTGAAAACGCTTTTCGCCGGTGCTGGACGGACACTGACGCTTTATTTTCCAATATTTCTGACTGGACAGCACAACCTATTGGCCTTCGTCACCCATTTGGCTTTTATTATGGTCACGTGGCTGCGTTTTCGCGCCTTAAATTAAGTCCAGAATGCCCTCCATCACCCCTCGACACAATGCTTTCCAGAGGAATCGATCCACTAGTGCTGGACCCTTCACAATGCCATAGTCATCCTGAAATCCCTCAGACGTGGCCTACAAAGGCAGAATTAGAGGTATATGTCGTAGAAGCACGAGCTAGCACACTTGAAGCGGCAAGAAATGCATGCTTTGCTACGGGAGCAGAAAAAGAAGAAAGTAGAGATGCAATGCATGCTGTGTTGATGGCGTTAGAGCATGAACGTATGCATCAAGAAACTCTATGCTACATGCTCGCTCAACAACGAAAACGCGATTGGTTATCTAACAGCAAAATAACTAGCAATGGAAATGGCTATGGCAACGGAGAAGCAGCAGCAGTAGCGGTGGTAAAAAATAAAGACTCTTTTCTCTCGCCATTCTTTTTCAGTACCCACTGCAACTACTTGAGTAGTGCTCCTCCTAGTGCTCCTCACTTTTCCGATAATTCTAACTCTTTTCCTACGTCTAATAGTACTACTACTGGTACTATGGTGACGGTACCAGGCAACAGTACTGTATCTCTCGGCATCAACCCAGTAGACAAACACGGTTTTGTGTGGGATAATGAACAGGGTACTGCTACTCCAATTTCTGTTGATACCCTTTCGGTAGCGACACATCCTGTTACTGTTGCTGAATTTTATGATTTTGCAGTGAATAAAAATGGATATAGCAAAGCTGAGTTGTGGGACAATCATGAAGATTATGAATATTTTAAGAAAAATGGCCATGAAATGCCGGCTACATGGAGTAGAGAAAAAGGAAAGAATGAGAACAGTGATGATGTTATCGATGATAACGAACAGATCTACGTGCATATGCCTGAAGGGAGTTTTCATTGGAAAGACGTAGCTCACTGCCCAGTCTATTGCAGCTTAGCAGAAGCCAGTGCGTATTGCAGATCACAGGGAGGTCGAATAATGACTGAACCAGAATATCAGAATATATTACTTCAGAACAATACAACGAATTTGAAAAAGACTTCAAAAATTAACGGCTTAGAAAGCGGTGGTTGGGAGTGGACGAGCACCGCCTTTGCTCCCTTTGATGGCTTTGTAGCTGACGCTATGTACCCTGAATACAGTGTAGATTTCTTTGATGGGTGTCATTATGTGTTGAAAGGAAGCTGTCCGTATACTCATCCAAGTATTAGGAGAACGAGCTTTAGGAATTATTATCAAAGGCAATATGCAAATATGTTTGCGAAATTTAGACTCGTCAAGGACGAAGAAGAACCCATTATTGGGATTTAGACTTGATAAGTTGGTTGACATAATCACTTGAGTACTTGTTGAATAACAATTTAGATTGTATATACTTTTGATTGAATTTGGTAATGAATAGGTAAATAATAAAGAGTTTTTCTTTGATCTTTTGTGACGTCGTTCCAGTGGCGAGGTTTTTTTGTTTTGTTTTGACTTTCTTTATGAATGCGTTTCTCTGCCATGTTGATACTACTACGATTGTTCTTCTTTGTATATGTGTAACGGCTATTATGTCTATTATTGATCAAGTTTACATTAATCCTTATAGTAGCTACGTACGTACGTAGGAAGGTAGGTCGTTCTAAAACAAACGAAATAAAAAATTCAATAATAATAAAGTCAACAAGACCTCCTCAACCGCTGCCACCAAAATCTTCTTTGGCTGCTCTTCCACTGGCCAATAACATCGATTTCAACTTCATTTTCAATTCATAGTCTTCAATCAAATCTTCTACATTCACATGCATCCTATATCGCCAATAATGCTCTGAATTTGTTGGATCATTGATGGTCTCTTCCTCGGCAGGACGGGAGGAAGAAAGCACCGCTGACGTGGCCATGAGATCTTGCAACGGAAAAATTGCCAAGACAGAAGAAGATTCTAAATGCTGTTCAATCACAGCAGCTGCAATTTCAGGGGTACACGTCTCTGGGGCAGTAGCAGCACCTTCCCCACCTAAATTTTTCATAAAGAATCGCTCCCCTCGCTCTTTATCCTCTTGATACCAAGCTCGCAACGTGCTTGTATCGTGTGAAGAAGGTGAGGCGACGGTCATATATGGATAATCACTAGGATTTCCAAATTCGACATCACATTCTGATGGCATTCTCTGTATTCTTAAGCCTACTATCCCTAGCTCTTCCATAATTGGATGAACACAAGATGGGATCATTCCAAGATCCTCTCCACAGACCAGCATATCGCTGGCATCTTGCAGTACAGGTAATGTACGAAGTGCCTGTTCTCTCCACAAAGACTCAGAGCGGTTACCATGATAATAATCATCGTGGAGTCTAGAAAGCTCATCTCTCCATTGCAAATCAAGATCTCTAAATGAGGATGTGGTAGAAAGAGCGAATCTTGGATAGAATCTTTCAGGATCTTCAGGATCACGTAATAATAGTACATTTTGTCTCAATGCTAATAATCCTTTGCGAGTTGCATGAACTTCACCTGCAAGCTCTTCTGGCAGACCTGGCCTCGGTTGCAACGTCCAAAGGGCCGCTTCTGTAGAAAATTGTTTTTTAAATTTCAATCTTCGGCCTGGTCCATCTACAAAATACCGTGCAGCAACCTCTGCAGCCAATTCACCTTCCCCAAATGTCCTTTCCAGCAATGCATTCGTCACATAAGGCTCACAAAGTCGATCGAAATCCCAAATACCTCGACTTTCCAGCTCATGTCGCCAAATAGGCACACTCGGTCTAAATCTGCCTAGAAGACCTGTTCGGGCGGTCGCTGGTAATTCCCAAATACGGAAGAAACCAAGCACGTGATCAATACGGTATGCTTGAAAATACTGTGACATGTGTTGTAATCTTCTTTTCCACCAAGAATAATTATCAGATTCCATTTCTTCCCAATTGTACGTCGGGAAACCCCAATTTTGACCGCCTGGTGCAAAGGCATCTGGTGGGGCTCCTGTGGACGTATCCATATGGAACAGTTTCGGATAGAGCCATGTATCAACCGAGCGTTTATCGACGCCGATGGGTAGATCACCTTTTAAGGCAACTTGGTAGGAAGCTGCAGCGCTCGAAGCAGCAGAAAGTTGGTTGTGGAGGTGAAATTGCAGATAAGAATGGAATTGAATGCTTGCATGCCATTCTTGGTCTTCTGAGCTTAAGCGGAGAAGCATTTCTGGGGTTGGCGTAGCGAAAACACCCCAATTCCAGTGTTCTGCGGTGCCAAACAAATCTCTGAGAAAACAGAATACCGAATATGGCCGGAGCCATTCAGAGTTCTCTTCCCAAAATTTGAGATAAGCATCACTTTGCATCGTTTCTTGGCCTAGAGAATCGAATACAGCGCGTGCAATACGTAATTTCGTCTTTATGGTAGCTTCATAATCCATATCAGGGAGAGAAGAAAGAGTAGAGCGAGCCGACTCGATTTCATTTATAATTGAGTCGGGGAGCGGTGGTAAATTTCCACCGCCTAATTGAGAGACATTCAAGTACATTGGATGTAATGCAAATACACATAACGATGAATAAGGGTAGCTATCTCTCCAATCTCCACGTACAGAGGTATCAGCAACAGGCAACAATTGCAACATTTTCAAACCGACAGAAGCACACCATTTCGCCACGAGTGCGAGATCTGCAAATTCTCCACATCCAAGAGAACTTTTTGTTCTTATAGAAAACACAGGGACAGCGACACCTGCCCCTCTCCATCGACGTTCTCTACGGAAGTGACCATCGTGGCGGACCAATACAGCCGGAGCACGGGAAGTTTCACTCATGGGAAGAGCAACTATCCGACTTTCGCCATGCTCCAAAAGTAAAGATTCTCCGGTCTTATCCCCCACAGCGTACTTGTAGGTCACGGGGAAGGCATTTAATGGAACAGAGACTTCAGCTTCCCAACAAGCTTCAGCTACTTGTGTCATTTGTAAGACTTGCTGTATTTGCCAATTACCCAATTGAGGGGCTCCACCGCTCACACACATCTCTTGTCCTCCTTGAACTTCCCAATCCCAGACTTGAAAGCGGATAATCGCTTCATTTAATGTAGGTTGTAAATGGAGTAAGATTTGGTTTGTTACTCGAGGTCGATCGGGTAATATTACTTTGGTAAACGCGCATGTTGATAACAAATATCCAGGATGCGATCTATCCATCCATTCATCATAAATATCGATAATAGATCCATCTTCAAGAGATTGTGGGAGTAGTAATGTATGGGTATTGCTAGCGTAGGTTATCACTGACATAGAGTCATCGACGATGGCATAGCGGTAGGTGATTTCTGGGACGAGTGGGATGGGGACGATAACTTCCCAAACGAGATCTTTGCCCGCGTGGTGGCATGCAGCCCAATGAGCTCTGTAGTAGGAAGAATTATATTGATAAGTGTGTTAGTAAGTGGGTGCAGGTTATGATGAGATATACTCAAAAGAATGGGAGTGGAAGAATAAATTATAATCACTATTACTATTGTTGCGACGGTGTAAATCTTCTTACCGCTTGGGATCGTAGTTGCCAAAAAGGACGCCTGCGCCGCTAACAACAACGTTCTGGCCCCATTTTGTCAGATATTTAGTGACAAAATGAAGTAGGACTCGTCTTTCTTCGTTCATTGTGCTATTTTTCTTGGGTTCAGAACATCATCATTAATTTTATGGTTCGAGACAAGATGAGGTATGCAAAAGGTAGTGCTAAGTGCTATAGCGCCCAATTAACCCTTGAAATAATGCACTGACTAAATTCTCAATATAGAAACAATTGCATATAACTGGTTTGCCAGGGTTGCTTATAAGAGAAATCTCGGCGCCATTTTGGAGCAACACAGTGGCTCAAGGTCATCATCATCTGGCTTTCAAATCTCTACCCCTCATATCGGTTCTAAATAAAAATCAAAGAGTATGGGTGATCCCAAGGTGGTTCTTTACAAGCTCAAGGGTGATTGGGGCCTCTCATCACTGTCGATCGCTTGCCTCCAAGTTGAGGTATGTTGCTATATTTTAATGTTTTAAATTACATGCATGTTATCGACACAGTAGTTTAGTTTGTTGATCGGACTTTCTCATCAATTTCTTCGCAGGCATACCTTCGTCTGGCCAAAGTGAAATTTGCAGTTCAGGACTGCCCATGGGGAAGTTCTTCTCCTACTGGGCAAGTCCCAGCCCTGGATACTGAAGGAGGATATCTCATAGGGAGTGATGATGCCGAGTCTATCGCAAGCCAGTTTGAAGGCGCGAGAGAGATCATCAATCACCTGCAGCACACTAGAATAACGGCAAACCTTGACTCTCACTTGTCTCCTGCTGCTCTTGCCGACTCCCTTAGCTTTATTACTTTACTGGAAACCAAGGTTATCCCTGCATTGTTATATACAACGTGGTGTGAAGATGAAGCATACTCTAGATTAACGAGACCTGCCATGGGCATGAACTTACCATTTCCGCTTTCACGCTGGCTCCCATATTCTGCTAGGAAAGGAGTGCGTGCACAATTAGGCAGTGCTTCTTCTGAAGATATATATAAAGGAGCATGTAAGGCACTGGATGCTGTATCAGCAAGATTAGTACAGGCTGCAAATGATGGCTACTTTTTTGGAGATCAACCTTCAACCCTCGGTACGGAAGAAAAGAAATTAAAATGTATATATCAGATGTTTCTCTATGTTTTCTATCATTAGGCATACTTATATAATAATTAATTATTATGAACTCCTCTTTGTCTAACCTCCTCTGCAGACTCTCATTTATTTGCCTGTTTAGCGTACCTTCGCTCAGCTCCGGTGGTGCACCCCGACTTACGAAAGAAATTCGAAAGCCATTCTGCACTCGTTCGGTACGTGGATCGTGTCGGTGGGCAAGTCTTCTCTGCACCTGTACCCTCTGCGGAACAGGTAGAAATGAAATGGTCTTCTTGGGGAACGGCAACGGGCAGAGGGGGTGGCGGTAGCGGCGGTGCTTCTTCATCATTCTCAACTGAAATTAATTATAAAGGCAAATTATGGTTGATTGGTGCTGCGATATCTATTGCAGGGTATGTTTTACTTAGCGGGCAATATATTGATGTGTCCTATGGCTATCCAGGTGAACTGGCTGAAGATGAAGAAGGCGAAGAATTGGACTGAGAGATGAATAGTAATTAAATGATATATTACGTTATGTGGAGAGTTAGGGTCATTGTGCAGTTCGATTATTACTATACTTGTTTAAATTCATTCCTCTAAAGCCATCTATCTACCACTGCATTTCGCTTCAATGAAAATTTTGGTCCAAGTCGCTCAGGTTTTACATTTATTGAAGGACAGAACTGAAAGAAAGCAGTGACAGCTTTCACCTTTCTTCTTTACTTACTGTATACGTTGAATTTGTAAAACATCTGAATTGTAAGTGCATACAGACACACGCTATAATAACTAAATTCTTTAATAGGTTTTTAAATATTAATATTATTTTTTAGGCTACCGATAGAGCCGAGTGATGCTTGATCTTTTTCTACAGAACGGACATTCTGGCCTAGGCAGTTGCTCTGCACAGGAACTACACAGCATATGTCCACAACCAGACATAGCACTATCAACCTCTCTTGTTAAACAAATTCTGCATTGCCACACTGTTTTCAAATGAGTTGCTGCAGCTTCAGCAGCGTGTTTTTCGACCACCGCTGTATCAAGGCTGTGTTGTGTTGTTGCTAATCGTTGCTGTAAGACGAGTGTTTGTTCCATTAAGACAGACGTGTCGTTTTCCATGGTCATACCTGCTGATTCAAGCATGGAACGGACTGCAGCAACCACCTCAGGCGCTGTCGCTGCCGTGGTGGGTGCCATCCTTGTTGTTGCCACAGACTGTTGATTCTCTGTTTCTTCCGAAGGCAACGAACCACCACCATTCTTTTCTACTAATAAGATATTACTCACACCTTCTCCTCCTACAAATCTTCCAAAATCTTGTTCCTCCCTCCTTTCTTCCTCTATAGAAATATCTCCACTAAAACTGAGAATCTCCGGGGACAAAACATCTTGAAATTTACCTTGAGATAATTCCAACGTCACTTTAAATGCAGGAGCGCCTGGAGGGGGTGCACAATTCGCAGCTACCCTGGCATATCGGAGCTGTCCAGTAGGCATGCGAACAGCAACGAGCTCTCGTGCTGCAAAACGACGTAACGGGAGAAGCTTGACAGCTTTGGCATCTTGGGGTGTTAGCAGAGCGCCAAGCTCACCAGCAGTTGTCACGACAAGTAGACCACTAGCACCCACTAAATCCACTGTACCAGTATTACTAACACTACTAGTATCTCCGTGTTTTAGCAATCCAGCTGTCGCAGGTAACATTTCATTCTTCGCAGCAAAGAGAGGTGCAATAGGCAGCATCATTTGCGATTTAAACAGTTTTGTTACCCCTGCAGCTATGGCTGCAGAAAGGTCGACTTGTGGCTCTGCAGCGATAATAAAACGATGGCCGCCATCACTACTTGCGAAACTGGCGACTGTGGAGCTGCTACCAGGTAAAACTACTATATCAGCATTGTCATTACTTTTCTTCACTGTAGCTAGTATAGTTCTACAGGTCTTGACAAACTCAACACCGGCTGCAGCTGTGTGTAAAGTTGCAGCGACCTCTTCTAGAGAAGCCACAGGAATATCACGACCTGGCGCGAGCGCAGCCGCCCACCGATGCTGCGCTTCTAAAGCAGCGTGAACCGCTTCTGCTATGCAGGGCTCCTTTAAACGTGCAGATATAGAGCTTGGAAGTACACCCTGAATTTCAGAAACAGAGGTCAAAGAAAAATCTTCCTCTAATCGTTCTTGAACCACTTGCGTAAAAGAAGGGATTCTCAATTTCTTGCAGAGTGAAGGAGTAAACGCAGGATGCGCAACAGAAACGCCTCCAGCAGCCGCAAGACGAGTAATAAGACCATTCCACGCGCCAGCATCACCCCAAACGCAGTTCAAAGGCATCGTTACTGTAGAATATGCATTTAAAACTGGGATCTCACCACGAGAAGCAGCTGCCAAAGCTTCAGGAGCTGAGGTTTCTACAAGCAAATAGTTTAATATTCTCGCTACAGCGTGTATATATGGCGTAGAAAGACGAGAACCAAGAGAAAGATGTCGCACAGCAGATAAAAGATCATTTGCACTAGGGGAATCACTCACACCAAGTTTTTTTAGAATTGCTAAACCTGAGACAAATTCAGGGGGAAGCTCGTACAACAAAGGTGCAGCATCTACAGGGAGACGTACGAAAATAGACGAAGGCTTCACCACACGGGTACCATTAGCAACAGGAACTAAAGCGACTTCACCACCACCACGCAGCTGGTCAAGCTGACTTGAAGACAAACCTTCACTTTCTAGATAAAGTAAGACTCGTTCAAAAGCAGATTGAGGTGTAAACTCTGTAAAAGGCCACGCATTCAGAGAAGAACCACCTTCACAACCACCTTTGTCAATGTTCTTCAAGTGCTCAACTACACTGCTGAAGGGTGGGGGCGACTTGATTCGCAAAGTAGCGTGCACAATGGGCAGAGGTGGAGCAGCTGCTGCCATATCAAGCACTGGAGCTACAGTCCAAGCCAGAGGTGCATCACCAGAAAGGACTATATCTGTATATTTTGCAAGAGTAGGTGCACCTGCAGCTCTGCCCAGGTAGAAAGTTTTTGAAGGAACAAATGCGAGTTCTCTCAAATTTTCAGCGAGTTCACGACCTTCAGTGCCCAGCAACAAGTCGCTGCCATCGGTAGCAAGATGATTCGCTACAGCAGCAGCAGCTTCCCAAACCTGCCCTACCGATTGGTTGAGTTGCTGCCCTGGTTCAGCAAGCACAAGACTCTTTTGAGAACTACTCACGCTACCAGCAATGCCTCTTTTCTGCACCTCATCCTTGGCCCTGCGTTCTACACTACGCGCAGCATCTAAAACAGTCGGCCTATCTAACGATCTCTTCAACCCCAAAGACCGTAAAACACTAATCCACTGTGAAGTTGAAAATTTTCCGTGAGGGAAAACTGCCCTTCCAGCAAAAATCGTTGCCAATAAAGGCAACGTGGGGTCAAACAAAGCTCTTGGAGTTGCTAATTTGCCTTGTTCAGCTGTAGTAACGAACTCAGAATTCGACAGAGCTTCAACACATTCATCGCGTGCTTGTAAAAGATGCCAATCGCGTTCAATTATATCCAAACATGACTCTTGTGCAGCAGGAGAGAGCGTTTGAAAACCTCGAGGTTGCTGCATAACTGCAGCCAGTAATGCAGGTGAATCTAAAATCTTGACGTCGAGAAGGCGATAGAGTGCATCCCAAGAAGGAGAGTAATGGAGAAGTCGTTGTTGCAGAGCATTTGGAGCTGCTTCTGGAGTTCCTAAAACAGCAGCTAACACATCCGAAGATACCGCTCCGGCAACAGTATTATTACCCTCAGATCCGAGCAATGCCACAGCAGGCACAGCAGCAGCAGCTCCTCCATGTGAAGATGCTAGAGTTGGGTAAATAGGTGCCTTTTGAAGCATTTCCAACTCAGCAGAGCGGATTTGGGTGCGAATATCAGGAAGAGCAGCTTGTTCTGCAAGCCAAGAAAGGAAAGCCTCCCTTCCACCAGAGCTTAATCCATTCCAATCAAGTTGTCCTACATCTGAAGCTGCTTTCAGTTTTGCAAAAAGCACAGCTTCTTCGTTTCCACTATTTGCATTATCTTCATAGGCAGCATTGCAAATTTCATTAGCAAGTGCAGCAAAGCGTGGATCCAAAACGAGCATTTTCGCCTCCAGAAGAGCAGGCACGAGTTTTGAATGCCATGGTTCTGCAAATTGTGGAGCACGAGGAACATCTTCATCCATCAGATTTACTAGGGAAGCTTCTGGAGGAAAAGAGGGAGTGACGACGAGGTGGCGGAAAGAAACACGAACCATATCACCACTGCAAGAAGGAATGATCGCCCAGCCAGCAAGCGGATCAGTCCACGTCGCGATATTCCCACCACCACTAGCACCAATGTTGTCAGAATTCTGTGCAAAGGCTCTCCAAGAGTGTAAAAATGACCACAAATTTAAGAAGAAATCTGCTCCACTAGGGCCTCCATTTTTACCATCGTGCCACGGTACACAAAGAGGAGCGTCACCACCCATGCCAACAGGAGCCCAGTGCGATGGGAGCACTTGAGAAAGATGTTTCGATAAGTGAACTAAAGAGTAGGTTTCTACTTGGAGAGTAGAGGCAATGGAAGGATGAGCGAGCAGAGTCGAGAGGTATTTTGCGAGCTCGGGGTGGAGAAAATCGCTTAGGACAGTTGGTTCTGAGGCAAAGAGTCTGGTTGTAGGGTCCAGAGACGGGTTCCCTGAGCCCTCAGGTACCAATACCAGTCTACAGAAAGTAGGAAAGAAATGAAGGATGTTCGAGAGTGAGTTATAAGAAGAAAGAAGAAAAATAAGTGAGAGGAAAATGAAAAAAGTACTAAAACGTGGAGGTGATTTCAAAATGGGTTTTCCTCTTTTTCTTACGTTTTAGAGCCGAATAATTGGATATTTCCCGTTATATCTAAGCATGGTAACCCTTTACAATCTCTCAAGGCGTCTAAATTCACTACTGGAGGGGTAGCAACAGCACTTTCAACAGTACTTTCTTCACCTTCCTCCTGACTGGTATTCTCACAAGGCAAAACATCGCTGGCAGCAAAAAACAACAGCTCTGCTGCTACTGCTGCAGAAAACGCTCCACTTGAAGCCAAAACACCAGAAACAGCTTGCAACTTCAGTTCTTGTCGCACAGTTATTGGAGAAACACCACGGATTCCTTCAACACCCCACGCTTCAAGCCATGGTTTCACACCATCAGGAACGTCAAACAAGGGTAAGCGAGCTTGCATGAAGTTACGAGCAGCTTCTGAAAGGTCACCTAGGCCACTTCCTAAGCCAGCTGCAGCTTGTTGCATCACACAGCCTTCCTTCAAGGTCACGATGTCACCTCGTCCAAGCTTCCACATTCGTTTCTTCGCTGCATCTGTGCATAATTGGAAACATACTACAGCAACATCCGTTTTTGTGGTTGCAGGGGATTCAATTTGCAAGGGGAGTAAAGAGTAAAGAGCTCTGCAGTCAGCGTGTTGGTTTTGCAGAACTAATTTTTTTAATAAAAGCGCTGCAGCATGCCCCGTACACTTAAGCAAAGCTGCATTGAAGCGGGCTTTCACATGCTCTGTTGTCTCGCGAGGACTGCCTAGAAGATCAGAGGATGCGAGATCTGTAGAGTTCGGCGAAGCCTCAGCTGCACCCACGGTTTTTGAAGAGGCAGCAGGAGCAACAAGGCGCCTCCCGCCCGACCGTGTCAAGGTGAAGAAAGCTGAAACGGTAAACGGCAAGCCAAACAAACTATTTTCACAATAAATTGTACTATTAGTGCTATTAGCTGTACAAGAGAAAGAGGTCTTGTCCTGTAATGGCCAGGTAGATAAGAGCCCCGGTGACGCTGCCACTGCAGGTTTGCCTGGGTGCACAGCATCTATTCTTATAGCTACTGCAGCTTGAGGGTTGAGATTGTGGTGTGTATACCTCTTATCAGCTGCAATATCAGCGGAAGAGTAGCCTCCAGCGCAGACAGAAACCATCCAATGCTCATTCTGTTCTTTAAGAATTTTATTGTCTCGAGGAGCAGGGTCCCCACCAGCAGCACCAGAACTCATGCTGCTCATGTTGTGACTGCGAACTAGAATAGCATGTTGCGTGATTCTAGAAGCTCCATTGTCTGTAATATCATCTTCTTTTCCCTTCTTAGGCGACGCAGAACGACCATCTTTACTATTGTTACCACGAACGCCCCCGCCGCCAAGCCAGGACAATTTGCTGAAATTACTCGATAAATTCCCTAAGAATCCAGTAGAGGAGGTAGATTTCACAGCACGGCGCCATTCTTTCTCTTCACACCAGGATCGATGTAAACGAGCAGAAGTAGACGAAGAAATAGCAGTAGAAACCAATGGAAGCTTTATCCTAGCCTCCTTGATCAAGACAACGTCATCACCACCACCACCACCTATTATTCCTCCTATTCCTTGGTGAGAGATAGAAATAGAGTGGATATTCTCTGCAAACAGCAAACTTTGACTTACAGTAGAAGCAAATCTAGTAATAACCTCAAGTCCAGCTTCAACGGTCCAACTTGCTTTGTACAAAGCAGCAGCAGTGGCAGCCATAGGAGCGGTCCTGAGTGGTAATCTTATCAAGGTAGCATCGATAGGTGAACTGATAGTAAAATCTTTCTGTCCAGCCCAGTCCCATACAGAGAATTGATCTGCAAACCTACGAGGTAAATCTGTACCTGCATGACGATATTGCTTCGCGTGACCTGTACTGCTGCCAATAGAGGAGGAAGCACTCCCAGGACGAAGACCATTACCGCCTGCATCGTTCTTTTCTTCTATACCTCCTGTATCTATAGCCAGATGTGTAGCAGAAGGATCAAATATATAAAAACTGTCTCCCGAAACTACTTGAATCACGTCTGTCAACATATAACTAACCAACAATCCACAACCAAAAGTGCACGTACTTTGCCGTAAGCGGTAGTTGCTCGGTGGAGATTGTAGTCGGCATAGTTCATCTGCAGAAAGGACAACGCCACCGAGTTTGATACACAGTGCAGGGCCTTGGAATGCGCCTAATCCAGGCTGAAGTAGCGATTGGGAAGGGTGTGTACGAGTGTCTAGATGTATTTGGACGTCGTGACAATTAACGGCATCGGCAATTTCTAAAATATCAGAAAGAGCTAAAATAGCTGTACGGAAGGGGCAGAATTAATGAAATTATGAGATATAGTAGGGTCAAATAGAAGAGAGAAGTTGCTCTGGTTGATTATATATGGTATATAGATGGTTTAGAGGACCTAAAGAAGTAAGCGGTAAAAATTATCAACTTTTTTTCTCTTACCTGGATCAGCTTGAACTGCGAGTAGTTGTCTCAAAAGATTAGCAGAAGGACACGGCAACCGTTCACTCGTTTGATTCTCCACTTGATGATGATATCGTAAGGACTGCGCCCCCAGAGCAGTAGCTATCTCAGCAGCAACATCTTGGTGGACCATTCTTTGATCTTCTTTGTGTGGTAACCACGGTGCATCGTTATACATAAGTGCTGATGCAGGAGCTAAAACGCCAAAAGAGTCAGGGAGATACCCTGGATACTTTTCCAAAAGCTGACGGGGAGAGGGAAAAGATTGGGGAGCGAGAAGGACCCCACCAAGGCCATCTATTAGAGCCAACGCAACAAGTAAAGTATAGTCTGGGTCGAGAGGTTGATTCTCATTTTCAGTTGCCATCGTCCCCAAGGCTTTCAAATATTGTTCCGCAGTGGGTGTCGCAGGAATATTCAACGTTTTGACCAAATTTTCGTGTGAAGATAGAATATCATCAACGCTGAAAATATAAGGTGTCAAGTCTGTCGGGGTGTGGAGAGCGACAAGAGACGGGGAAACAAAACCATCTCCTACCCAAATACTAGGTCCAGACGATAACAACGACGCAGTGATAATATTGGTGTAGGTGGTGTGATTATTAGAATCCTCAACGTTTTGCTGTTGTTGACCTAGATTTTCAGTAAAAGAAAAGTGTTGCTCGAGCTGAGAGTAAATTTCTGTTGCAGCTTGACCAACCACCGTAGGCAATGCCTCGTCTTCTTCTTTCTGATCAGATGTTGGGCTGGCCGTTGGTCTGCTACGAAGTTGGCCAAGAGCGACGAGCTGTGCTGCCAAGACCTTTGCTGGCAAAGGTGTAGTCCAACCAAGCTTAATTTGCAAAGCGTTTGAACATTGGCCATCTAGCAAGCTTAACGTCGCAGAACAGAGCCAGGCTGTATCCTGTGGACGTACTTTACGAGGAGGCCCCAGCGAGGGAACCACAAGAGAAGAAGTATTACTAGCAGCAGTGGTAGTAGCAAAAGGACAAGGCAGGCCTTTGATAGAAGGTTCAGTAAGCACAGGAAGAAACGACAGATCCAATAGAGAAGACCAGTAGGAGTCATCATCCTCGCTTGCTTCTTGCTGTTTTTGAGCGACGTCATCTAGAGCAGCGAGTAAAGCGGCTCCTCTTTCAGCCAATAACTTCAAAGAAGAGGAAGAAGAAGAAAAAGAAGAAGAAGAAGAAGAAGAAGCGTTTTGCCCCTTTCCATCCTCATTGCTCCTGTCATGCAAATCGATGCATTCAGAATGAATTTGCTTTGCGACCTGTAATAATGCATTTTTATCAATAGAAACGCGCATGCCTAAAGCTACTAGCCCATCAAGCACCTGTTCATCATCAAAAATACCGGTAGCTGGAAAGGCAGCTGCGTCACCGAGCATAGCACGCAGGGCAGTGTGACGAGGGTCAAAGCACTCAGCAGGGCGCAATCGCACCCCTCTTTTTTGTTGAGTAGCGATACAGGGTGTATTACGTAAGCAATCAACAAGAGCAGGGGAAGCAGTACCAGTGGCTACTTGGCGGAGGAGAGGGGTGATCAAGGCAGCGAGCACAGCGTCGTCGTAGATTTCTGATGCAGCAGGCACAGCATGATTGACCATCAATTCTTCGAGAGAAATGGGTTTTATTCCTAATACCTGCAAAAACGAAAGTCACTGTATTAAGTTAATGCACTCTCTATATCATGTTATTGCAGTTCTCAGCTAAAGAAATCAAATTATATGCATCTGAAAAACGTACTTTGACCAGCACCTGCGCCTCCCCCGGCGATGTAGAATAAATAAAATTAGAAGACAGAGCTGCATAGTCAGTATATTCATCAGGGAGTAAATACTTTTCTCCATCCATTAAATCACTAAACATCACAGAAGGACTAGTGGCAGCAGCAGCAGAAGAAGAACAAGACATAATATTCCGAGTGCAGCACCAATAAATTGGCAACGAGAGTAGCTGTGCAGCCAACTCTGCTTGGAGAGTCTCCCCTTCAAACCACCGTGGTTGGAGTAAAAAGGCTCGTAACGCATCCTTCTCTTCGTTTGATAATAATAAAGCTATTTCTTCACTATTTTCTACACTGGCCCCGGTACTGCCGGTGATGGATTTTTTTGTTGCTTTGAAGACATGAAGTAACGCAGTCAACACACCGAGCCCAGTGGGAGGATGGATACACTGGCTCTTTGTCACCATTTCTGGCAATTGTCTACTGACTTGGAGTACAATAAACGCACAACCAAGATTTGACAGTGCACTCATTGTTGCTTCGGTAAAGGCACCTTCTTCCAAGAGGCCAGCAGAGGGAGAAGGTGCTGCGAAAACAGGAATGTTCCGCTTCTCTGCAGGGATGAGAGGCCATTGCGATAAAGCTTCTAATCTTATGTTACGTCTGGTAGATATACCGTTAACATCACGACCACTGCTGGCTGTGTTGTTTTCAGCATCGGCAATCACCTTCCAGAGCTTCAGCATCCACTCTGCTGAAACTGAGTCTAGTTCGATACTACTGGAACTGGCGTCAACGCAGAGTTGATTTTGCCACGAAGCAGGTAAGTAGACAGGCAACACCTCATCTGCAATGCCTATCGCATCTAATACTCTCAAATTGACACGCCGAGACGCGGCAAGCTGCATAAGTTGTTCTCTCAACTGCGGCTGTTGCTCTTGCTGCTCAGCGGCAGAAGTAGTAGTACTATCTAATGAAATTAACCTTCCGGAAAGCTTTGTCTTAAAAAGATCTACGATATCCTCCTTCTTGACAGCATTACTCCCTGATGCAGGAGCAGACACCGGAAGTAGATGTGGACGCACGCCTGCCGTCGCCTCCAACAAGAAGCCAAGAGAGCCATCAGCCAAGGGCAAGAGAGGCACTCCCATTAGATCCTGCAAGTCTTCTAAATTATCTCCATTATTCCAGGGATAATCAAGTAAACAGTACTGTAAACACGCAGCGTGCGCACCAGCTTCTTTCTCTACAGAAACTGGCAATCGGCCTTTCTCGCCAAGGTACCGCCGAAGAAAGGCTGGAGTGAGGATATTGTTTTGAACTAGCTGTGGGTGATATTTAAGCAAATTTGATACTAAAACATCAGGAATGCAAGTATCAAGAACAGGTAAACCTTCGTTTGATAGCATTAAGGCCAGTCTACTTTCTAAAGAGGAAGAAGAAGAAGAAGAAGACTTGGCAGCTGAGGCGGTGCTATTTACCGTTCTAGAAAAAATAGAATTAGAAGGTGCAACCCACATACCACCCTGTGCAGCAGACCACACCACTGGTTGATCAATCAAAAGACAATAAAACGCTTCGATCACTTCATTCCACGGCTCTGGAAGATTCACTTGCTGAGGCCATAAAGAATAAAAGGAAGCCAAGTCCAAAATTTCAATTTTTGTTGCCGCTACCAAGAGGCGAACATAGCCCACAGCAGCGCCATTTACAAGCAACGCAGAATTCCAGTCAGCGCGGATTTTACCTGCTCCAGATGATAGATCTTGACCATGCCATAAATCACGGCGATTGGAAGAAAGCTCGAATAAACCGTTGATGTGAACCGGAAGCTGGGTGAGTGCCGGGAGCGGTAAAAAGCAAAAAGCTCGACCTTGGAAAGGCTCTATTTCTTGTTTCTTTCCTTTTTCACCTACATAAATAGGCGCTGCGACGCCTGCCCAAGGTACCCAACCACGAGGTATAGCAACATTGGTAGCAGCAGCAGCTCCTTGAAGAGCAAGTTGCTTTGCCCCACCACCCGCCAGCAGATTACAAACCAGCCACCGTTGCTGATTTATTTGTTGTTCCTGCTGTTGGCTAGTGTTTTGGAGCCTGACGTCTACAGTAGTACAGATTGTTGGTAAATCGCAGTCTTTCGTAGTCTTTAAGCGTTGATAGAACCCTTCTTTACCACCTCCTTGGCCACCAACAAAAGCTTTAACCTCAGCTTGTGGGTGCTGAGAAGATGGAAATACGGGCGCTAGCTCGGCAGAAAACATCTGCCGCGGCTCAGACTCTGAATTATCACGTACCCACAGTTCCACCAACTTCAAAGACTTTAAAAATAATAATGCGTGCGGTGCTTGATTCTTGAAATTTTCAAATAAATTTAAGACGTCTTCAGCACGATATGCTTGTGGCTTAATTTCTGACAAGGGAGCGAGTTCTTCAGTCCGTAAGGGAAAGCGGAATAATGTTCCATTATACCGTTGATGCATGTCACAGCCGAATACTTGATAGGGCTGGAAAGAATCTGGGAAATGGTTGACTAACGGCGATGACGGGAACCTGATTTTAATTCCTGGTTGAGCTAAAGTGACACCTGGCAGCCAGGATGCGTGGGGATCAAACATGACAAGAAAATCACCAGAAACAAAGCTTGGAAGATCTGTAAAATAGAATAAAGGAGGAAAGGTAAAGAGAAAGGAAAATGATTCATAAACTGTTTTCAAGCGCCTAAGACAACTCATTCCCTACAAACTTATACTTTCTAGATTCATTTAACAGGGCTCTAACTTTACCTGAAAAGTGAAACACTGAATTAAACCCAAGACCAAATCTACCAGTCGCATCAGGTCTCGATAACTTTGTATCTTGCCCAATCCTAGCAATATTTTGGACATCAGACGGAGAGAACACAGCATCATTCCATGCCATAAGTGCAGGACCTTGCCAAGAGGACATTTTAGAACCCATAACACGGTCAGTGCCCCATTCGGAACGATCCAGTAAGAATCTAGCAGTACTTGCACCGGCATCGTCCGCATTTTGGAGAAGCTCCATGAGAACACCGCTGCCGTCAGGGTAGGCTTCAAGGATGTGACGCAACCTGTTTAATTAAGAAAATTTATAGAAAAATAGGTTTATATAGAGAATTATTATTTGCTAGATATTATTTAATAAATTAGTGTGAAAATACAGTCGAGGGCTGATGAATAAAAAAAAAATTAAATAACCTTTGCGGGTTTTTTAAATCTTACCGTGTGGTCAATGCTTCGCTCTGCCCAAATGCCTCCACCGCAGCACCAGTCAAGGCCATTGGGAATGCATCAGCATTATGCACAAGTAAACACCGCTGTAAACTAGTAACTCCAAGCCTTTCAGCCACATCATTTGATATAACAGGGTGAATAAAATAAAAGGTCTCTTCTGGAGAAAACGAGCCGCCAGTGCCATTGGTATTGACAGCACTGTGAGATGTCCATGGCGCGTCATTATACATCAAGTCAGACGTGGCACGCAGCACAGCATGCTCATCGGGTAAATACAGAGTAACTGCAGCAGGGATATGCATGTCTGCTAACGCAGCAGCGATAGCTAAAGCCTGCTCAAGCTGTGTAGAAGAAAGCGATTTTAAATTTGGTGAACTGAGCTCAGCATGCATAGCAGCCAAGACACCTATATACTGCTCAGCTGAGAACGATGCTGAAATACCCAGAGCTAGTAACAAATCTCTAAAAGGTGCTAACTCTAATGGAATGACGTACACACCAGCAGAACTCAAATTTAAAGGACCCTTCATCGCAACTTTCCCGACTGGAGCAAACCCATCTCCAATCCAAATACAGGGAGTGGTGTTGCCGAGAATGGTTCGAACTTTCGTTAAATCTCGGGGGGGCAGGGTGGCTAAGGTGCGGTAGAGTTGAGGGACAATTTCAGCTAGCTGCTGCCGTAAAGAAGAAGAAATCGTGGGGGTAGATGTGGACATACTATCACTGTCAGGAGTGCTGTTGTTATTCTCTTCCGTTTTTGCATCTTCACCACCCCCAATCGGAGGTGTAAATGCCCTACCTAGTGCTGCCAAATGCCTGGCAAGTACTTCACAATCTAGAGGAGTGTTCCATCCCATTTTAGATAACAAGACTTGAGAACGAGGCTCTCCATCAATTATTAAACGTTGACTGCAAACGAGCCAGGTCTCTGCACGGGGACGCATTTCTTTCGGAGCAGCGACAGCGGCAGAGTCAGGGGCAGACACGCGAGTGCCACCTAAAGAAGAAGAGGAAGAAGTAGTACTACTTGTATTAGTACACCACGGCAAGCCTGGTACTGGAGGTGTGCATTGAACAGGACACCACGCTAAAGACTTTAACTTTTCCCAAAATTCTTCAACTTCGCTCTCATTTTTCTTATTATTACTATTAGTCCCTGTTCCTCCTGCCGCTGATGGCGTTTTCTTTGCAGCTGTCGAAGTAGTCGAGGCCCCGTCACTGCCTAGGAAGCTGGCTACTTTAGAAAAGACAGAGTCTAAAGTAAAGCCTACTTCATCATCTCCATTAGCAGAACTACTAGTAGAAGAGCTATTAGCAGGTGAAGGTTTATTTAACCGCGATGCTTCCATGTCTATATAGGCGAGCAAAGCTCTGCCTCTTGATGCCGCAGCCTCCAGCTCAAGAGAGGAGTGCTGCTGTGCGCTAATATCTTTTGCAGCCTGCAGTACAGTATCCCTTCCTGCACTCGTACGCATCCCTAACATTTTCAGTTGATCCAATACAGGTCCGTACTCTCCAGCAGGAAAGTTTTTACCTGGGTCTAATAAAAGCATCAAGTCTCCATTTCTTGGATCGTACAATCGAGACGCTGCAGTAACTGCCGTACCATCTACAGTAGTCACTAAAGGGGTATTTCTTAATAGAGGAATAAGAGTAGGGTCAGCTTGATGGAGCACAGGTAGTTCGCGAAGAAGCTGAATAGAAACAGATTGCGCTACGGGCAGAGGGACTTGCGACAGCACTGGTAAAACATATTGTTTGTAGAATGCTGCTTTGGTGAGTTGTTTAACGCCTAATCGGTCGAGTAGTACACCATCAGCTTCTCTTTCACAAGATTTTAGGAGAGAAGGATGACGTAATACTGCTTCACAAGATGAGAACGCAGCATGCAAATCATGAGGGATCAAATACCGCTGCTGCTGAAATCGTACATTGGTAAAAAGTGGAGAAGAAGGGGAAGAGGCAGGAACATTCTGTTCTTCTTTTTTCTCCTGCTGTTCAGTACAAAGAGAAGCAGCTCTAGGGTAAATAGGCATTTCAGCGAGAAAGCGGAATAATACCTCCTCCAAAAGTCCACTTCCTTTCTGCTTTGAGGCGCCAAACCATCTCGGCTGTAACAGAAAAGTTCTTAATTCTTCTCTTTCAGCAGGCAAAACACTCTCCAACCACTGATCAATTGATCCAGATGCTTTATATTTTTTATAGCTGTTTAATAAAGCGCGAAGAACACCAGGTCCATCAGCGGGGTGAGCAAATAATTGATGATCCGAAGAAGAACTGCCGGCAATGGAGTTATCAAATATTTCACACCCAAGCTTGTTTAGCGCAGATAATAGAGATATATCTGAGCTAGAGCAAGGTTGGGTTATTAATATTGATGTTTGTAATGGTTCTGGAGCGAGAAGAAAGCCGGAGGTTGTAGGAATGATGGGCCAATCAGCCAACGGAATCACTGCTGCTGCTGCTGCACCACCATTACCTTTTCCACGAGCTTGATTTTGCTGAGTTTCTAGCCACTGCCAAAGCTTTTGAATCCATTCTTTAGATGGAATGAGTTCTTCTACGTTGTTAGAAACAAGCCATTCTACACGACGTTGCCCTTTGAAATGACTAGGCAGAATACGGTGCAGTAGCTGCTCAGATGCAAGTGCGGCATCAATCAACCTCAAATTAAAAAACCGAAGTCGACCAATCACAATTAACCTGTAAAAAAAAGTAGAAAAATAACAATCAGATCAATCATCGCTAGAAAAATAAGAATACCACTACGATTAAATGAATTCATTAAGTATCTTCCACTACGTACTTTTGCAGCGTCTCTGGTCTCAAAACGGAAACATCCACCAACTTCTTTCTCGCTTTACTAAACAGCTCCAATTCATATGCACCTCTTGGAACAAACAAAATCTCGTTCCCACAACTACCACTATTCACTAAGCTCCCAACGCTTCCGTTCAATATAGGTATTAATTTCACCCCTAGTAGTTCTTCTACCGAGTCTCTATCGTCTTCTAATATATCGCTTGCTGCAAAATCTAATAACGCAGCAGCAAACATAGGAGACATACCACTAATTTGATTATTACTGTCACTACAACGGCTATCACTTTTCATATGCTGGCGTAATAATGCAGGAAGCAATATTTTCGGCTCAGTGAGAGCGTCCTTCACCATCATCCTCGTAACGCTCTGAGGCATACTGCTGCTTGTAATAGGCAGATTCAGGTACATCAACGCTGCAGCAAGATCCGTATCTTTAGCAGCTCTATCATCTAAAAACATCGCATCTTGTGGTGCCAGCCATCGTCCTTTGTTTGCATTTGTATAGGCTACAGCAGCAGTGCAAATACTTTTCAACCAGGGATCGACAAAAGCAGCGACTGTATCTCGAGCTCTCAAGGCTTCAATGGAACCGGGAAAAAGATTAAAATACGCTTCTGTGGGACCTAATTGCGTAGCAGCAATAGCAAGGACCTGAGTGTACAGTGGAGCAGCAATGTCAGCTAAAAGCAATGCGTTCCACGCGGCTCGTTGTTTTCCAACTCCTAGGAGGTCTGATGCTCCATGCCAAATATCCCTTCTGTTTGACGAAAGTTCGAAAGTACCATTAATATGGGCTGGCATACCTGAAGATGCAGGCAAAGGTAAAAAACAAAAGACTCGGCCTTCTTCTCTTTTACTTTCTACCTCCTCACAAGGCAGGGGCAGAGCGATAGCAGACCAAGGAACAAGAGATATGCCCATCTGCTGCCCCACGATCATCGCTAATTCCCAGGCTGGGGTACCGACAGTGCTACATGCTTGACCTATTAAATAACGAGTTGTTCCGATCAAACTGCTCTCTATTTCGAGGACGTAATTAGAGTGCACCAGAGGGTGGGTTATGCTCTGGAGAGCAGTAGTCAGAGAAGAGGCAGAAGGAGGAGGTTGATCGTTGCTGCTATCGTTGCTGCTCTTGTTAGGCGATAAAGATGCAACAGCTTGAGATACACGGATAAACATGCTGCGCTCTACCCTTAAATCGGGTGTAGCATTCTTAAGACCGCATTTAAAAACCGTTTTAGGCTGCAAAAGGCCAGTGACAGGAGGCGGAAATGTTACGCGTTTGCCTTGAAAAACAGATACGTTGTTGTATTATGCAACTATAAACGACTCTATAACTCCTAAAATATGTATTCATTTCTCTTTTCTTACCTCTTTCTGTCCTGATAGCCATTCACATACTTGTATACTTTCTACAGACTTTAAAAATAACAAAATCAAATGCGCCTCCATCTGTAAATCTTTCAAGAGCTCATGTAACCTCTCTGGAGCATAGACTTGCTTAGAAATCCCACTCGCAGCAGACATTTCTTCGGTACGTAATGCAAAGCGGAACAATGTGCCGTTAAAAGGGTGCTCCATATCGCAGCCAAAGGCTTTTAAAGTGGAGGCAGAGTCGGGAAACATCGAAGAAAATCTTGCGGAAACAAAATCAATCCTTTTTCCTGGGTTTCCCGCAGAAGATCCAGGTAGGAATTTTGCCGCAGGATCAAACATACAGAGATATTTGCCACTGACAAAGGTAGGAATTTCTGTAAGATGATAGCAAGAAGTGAAACCAAGGCCATAGCGGCCGGTTTTTGCCACTTGTCCTCTTTTGACACTATCGCCAATGTGACGAATGCTATCAAAATCAGCTTCGGAGAAGATAGCATTGTTATGAACCAATAATGCTGGGCCTTGGAATGGTGCGAGCTCTTGGAAAGCCAAGGAAGTTTTGCCGTGGTGGCGGTAGTCGAGGCACAGAGAGATTGTCGTTGCTCGAGCGTCGTCTGCGTTTTGAATGAGCTCTTTGAAAATGGAGGTGCCTTCAGGGTAATTGAGAAGAAGCTCCCTGATCCGCGAAGTCAAGGAGACTTGCTGGCCAAAGTCTTGCCAGGCATTATCCATGTGGTTCGATCAGATTAATTAGAACATTTGACAAGCATAGGTAAACTGCTGCATTGGGCCCATCTAAAGGAAGACATTTAATATATTTACTTGACAAACATTCGCAAATAGCGTGAAAATATACTCTGTCATAGTATGGGGAGTTTAATTAGGGTGCACCCACTGGCAGTGACGGGCTGTCTAATTCAACGTTCAAACATCAAAATCCTCCTCCTTTTATCCACAATGTTAAACCTCAAATTTCTATTAGAATTTAAGTAGGGGACAAGGTTTCTGTTGCGGGCAGCGCTGTCTGCTTCAAGGCGACGCCATAGAAAACTCATTTTTGAATTATAGTTTTGGCCTCTCTTGATCTATGGCAGCTATGTTGGCTTCGGCGCAAGGAGTATCACACGGCCTTGAACGTCTATTTCAAGCTAAACAGGAAATCAGCATCGGAAGGAATCCGAGCAACACGATTGTCCTCAACGCAACGATCAGTCCAGAAAACCCAATTCCTGACTCTCTAGTGCTACAACTCTCTAGGCATCACGCGAAGCTCAGAGTCAAGAATGGCGAACTCCAGATCATGGATAACAGCACCTTAAACGGCACGTTTATTAACAACCTTAGAATTCCAGCTAAAACTTGGAAAGTCCTGAAGAATTTCGACATCATCTCCTTGGGAGGGTAAGAATTTTATTTCCAATTTAAGCAGCAATACAATCTCTAAATTATGCGTTGGCTATTCTTATCATTCTGTCCATTTCCCGTCCTTTCTCTTGTACAGAACGAATCCATTAGAGCTGGAGGGTCTCATCACGGACAACCCCTGGACATTTAAAGTGAAAAGCCCTGAAGAATTTCTAGCTCGGTATGTAGCTCCTTCTAGCTTACCAAACGCAGAAACACAGTCGCAAGGAGGTGGCACAAGAGGATCAGGAGGACGAGCAAGAGAAGTGTATAGTTTTTCAGCAGGAAGGGGGGAAATAAGAACAAGAAATCTTCAACCGACAGCTCCCGCTCAAAAAAGGTCTCCTGCTGAAGCGGAGGTAATCGACCTTACTTTTCTAGAAGATAGCCCGCCCCGTGCCCTTGATCCGGCTCGTCCTAAGAGTGCTTTACGTAAATCTAACCACACTTCAGGACCTGGTAGTAAGCGAGCTCGAGCTGCCTCGGCTGCAAGCATTCCTTCCCCGCCTCCACCAGCGTCCGCCGCCACCGGAGGTGATGGTGCTGTCACAAACGGCATTATGGAGGAATTTACCTGCCCTATTTGCCAGGAATTAATTGTAGCTGCGTATAGTCTAGTCCCCTGTGGCCACAATTTCTGTGGTACTTGTTTGTCTGAGTGGCTAGCTAATAAACAAGATTGCCCAAACTGCCGCGAACGCTGCATGGCTCCTCCAGTGCGATCAAATGCTGTTGATAATGTCATTGCTTTGACAGTTAAAGGATTAGATGATAATGATAAAAAGGTATATGAAGTTAGGAAAAAAGAATGGGAGCAGAACAAGGCAGCTTTAGAATTAAAACTCAAAGACACAGCAAAGTTTGGTGGTGGTGCATGGGGCAGTGCTGCGTATGGTAGAGGCAGAGCATCTGGCATGCCTGTCACAAGTCCTTATGTGAATATGATACCAGGTATGATGAGGGATCAACTGGGGGCTCTTCCAGGGATGGAATTTCTTCTACAAGGCTTTCCAGGAGGTCCTTCTACTTCTGAAAACCCTCGTCATGTCGCTATGTTGAATCAGCTGCGACAGCATCAGCAGCAGCAGATGCGTGACGAGCTGGCATCAGCCACAAATCAGCGGCGGACTCAAGTGCAGACACCTCAAGCAATGAGTGGAGAACAACGTTTTCGCTGTCAGTATGCAACAGCAGGTGGAGTGCAGTGTAAAGGGTGTCGCCGCAGGGTGAACAACAATGAGTTAATTTTAGGAATGAAGACACTTCCATCTCGCTCTGGGAGACATACTGGCGGTGGGGTATATGAGTGGTATCATTTTGGGTGCTTCCCACAAGCTGGTTTTAGAAATGCACGTGTCGTTGGCTTTGAAAATATGAGAAATATATCTTCCTCAGATGCTTCAAGAATTCGGGAACGCCTTGTTATGTGAAAAATATTTTTATTTTTATTTTTGGTTTATTTCTTTGATATTTACTATATTACAACAAGTGAACTGCTTACTAATTGTCCTACTACTATTTGTAAGCAAGGTTGTTGATATTCATTCGCTAAATACGACACTGTAATTAATTAGATAATTGTAATCTAAAATTCTCTTACGGCTTCTTTGTATCAGGGGTTGGGTCTATATAATTAACTCGCTTTTCAAGGGGATCAGACATTGAGTTATAGCCAGGATCACGCATACTAGACCCTGGAGGCAAATAGACATAAGGTTCATCTTCTTCTGCATCTTTTTTATCTTGAAGTTGTTTCTGAGCAGTGGCAAGATTGGCGGGGGTCGATGGCATAGATTTGCCTTTGACTTTCTTGGGTTTGCTGGGGCTGTCGTCGGCGAGACTCTCATCGTAAAACAACACGGTTGTTTCAGAACTGTAGATGTGAAGATTAATAAAGCAAAGGCTAGGGTGAGTGATTATAATTTAGTAATTACAAACTTTTGATTGCTCGTCAAGGTTCTGAAGACAAGATTCGTAATGAATGCAGTCTTACTCTTTTAATCCATACGTAGGGTCTACCATACTACATCCTGGGGGCAAAAGTTCAAAGGTTTCATCGTCATCTACCTCTTCTTTTGGTTTCGAAGAGAATAATGATGCCCTGGAAGAGGCAGCGAGACTTCTGCTACTCAAAATGGACAGCGTTTTCGTGCCATAAATGCGAAGCATTGTGTCGTTTTTGAGATGATTTGTTTAAAGCTAAGGTAGAGCTATGGTTTGCGAATAATTGGTTGCCTTGGATTAGTGTTTAAACTTTGGCAAGATTGACGCTAATTAGCAAGGCTAGATTGAAACAGCAGTTACTAGTGGCAGGATAAACTTTGTATAAAATTATATACTTGATCGGGATTCAGAATTAACGTGCTTTAAAGGCTGTCCCATGAAAGTTTGGCATAGCATAGACATCATGATGATGTCGCGCTCCGAGCTCTGAGCTCCCTCAACTACCAGGTTTAGGATAGAAAAGGGAGAAATCGACAGTGAAAGCCCTTACGTTAAGGTGCATATAGTCTAGTAACGTACCAGATGCGTGGCAGGACCATAACGTGAATTTTAGGCGCTCTTGGCAGCGTTTGGAGTTGTGTCGGTGGAAATGCGGTACAGTCTACATAATCATTTAGCAATCGCAGTCCATTCTACCTTAGTATTTAACATTAATAATTAGTAAGTAAACTCTGTATTAGATGCTAGATTTGCGATTCTCTGCTGCCAATTAGAGTATTGTAAATTCTATTTTACTCTATTAAACCCATCTCACTCGGCGGTGGGCATGATCATGATGATGATGCCGGTGGAGATGATGCCCTGCTACTGCTGATTTGTCAATGCGGTCGCTGGGAGTATGTCAGAGACAGTTAAAGAAGCACGCATTCCTGGCGACGAGAAGTGGGCACTGTGGAGCATCTATAGGAGTCGTCGAGAGGAACTTAGAAAGTTTCTTCACTTCAAACTCAGTTTTTGAAACTGAGTTTGAAACTGTGGGAAGGGCAATTAAAGCACCACAAGATAAGCGCTGGCTAAAAATTTCCACTGCCATTGTCCCGTTCAAGAGAAATTATGTGGGAACGACCCTAAAAATGGCCGTGTCAGGCTTACATAGTAAGTTACTATGCAGAGATCGAAGAATGGCGATTGTGTTCCATATATGTATGATGAAAAAATCAAGACCCAGCAGGACTCTGCCTTCTATTCAAAGACAAGCAAAACCATGTGATCAAAGAGCTCCTTGCTGTTGTGCCTGGCGCGATCCTTGCAGCAATGTGCGGGTGGAATACTAGGAATACTTACTCCCCCGCCACCTTTGGCTGCCAATCAACGTGGTAAGACGAAATTTGAAGTACTTTTCAAAAATGATGGACTCAGTTCTCTTCTTATGGATTATGTGCTATGTGTGAACGCCGACGCACTCGGTCCTGCCGGTATTTTGGAGGCGGAAAAGAAGATTTTCCGCCGTCTCAGCGGCGACATCATCAAATCATCATCATCATCATCATCGATGCTTAAAATTTCGATGCTTTTCCTCAACACGGCGAGTGAAAAGAACGAGTCTCTGAGCTGGTGGCGAGCGAAAGATTTACCATGGGCTGGTTAAACTCAAAAAGTTTTCGTTGTTTACACAGCTGCAGAAAGCTACAGAAGAAGCTGCTAAGCGGTCACTGTGGGATGCCACTGTGGTTTTAACTTGATTGTTACATGTTATCCGAGCCACCTCACCAGTGACCTCTTGGAAGATGGGTCTCTCTCGAACATATTTACAGGAGAAATGCATAGAAAATGAGGAACCAGAAAAAGGAAGAAGGCAAGTCGATAATCAGCGGGCCATACCCTAAAGAGGGCAGGACGCTTACACCACCTGGGTGGGCGTCTCCGCAACTCAGAGGTCTTGTGGTAGTTGTGAACATCGGGGGTCAAGCCCGACAATCCCTCATCTCCATGCGCTGTGGCTGAGCTGAGATTTTTACAGATAGCCCGACCCACCTCACCAGTGAGCTGCCGCCCTCTACGAGACAACGTCAATGGACCAGAAATGTGTAGATAAAGAGAGAGCAGCATCAGAATGGGAAAAGGAGGATGGAAAACAAGGAGAAGAAGGCAACTGCACATCGATACTATAAGCCAAAGGACACCGGTGTCCCAGGGGATCGCAAAACGCCACCAGACATGACCTCTAACCCACAGCAGTCATCAACAAGCCCCACACCTTGCTGAGAACTTAACTAATCATGTAAAATGATGAATGGAAGGAAAGAAAGAGAAAAAAGAGTCTGAACACTATTTATTCATAAGAAGAGACGACCCAATGAGATCTAGTACTATCAGGGTGCAAAAAGGGGTGGTTGAGGGGAACCACCTGTAACCAAGCAGGCGGTAAGACACCAAGAGAAGCAATTTCAGTAAGGCCAGACCAGAATTCAGCCAAAACAACTTGACTGACTGAAGCTATCATTGCAGGTCCAGGAGCCATAGGAGGACGGTGGATAGAGCCAGTAGTACGAGAGGAGCGAGCACGACCTCTACCGCCGCCTCTGCGACGAGCAGCTGAAACAGTAGCATGCTGAAGTTTAAGAACCCGGTCAAACCAATTCTTGCGCCCTGATTCGCAGGCAGCAAGTAATTTGATTGCTACAATGTCCCAAATACCTTGATGAAGCCTAGGGTGTGGCCTAATACCCATCCAAATATGACGGCGCTGCAGCAACCCAGGTGTTGGAATAGAAAAGTCATCACACAATTGCTGTTGCACCGCGAGCCATGTTGGCTGTACAATAGCACACTGGTGATAGAGATGGATACGGGTAGGTCCAATTGCAAGTCCGCAGCCACACTGGCGTGACTGTAGAAGAGGGAGGCTGTCAGCAGTAGGAATGCCATTAAGAACCAACCGCCAAAGCACTTCAAGGCTGCGGCCATCACAGGGGCGAGACCACATTCTGGAGAGCAGGCGTTGTACAGCACCTGGAGAAGGCTCAGTAGTGGGAGATACCAGTACCGAGAAGGAGCTCATAGGTGCTACCTGAGGAGCGGGGCGACTAGCAAGTTGGAGGATAGTGCCAACTTTCACTTGGAAAGATGCCAAGTTAATAGTGCGGCGGCCAATCCTCCAGCCCATGCAAGAAATCAGCATTTCGGCATAGAGCTTGATTGATTGAGGATCTTACATGTGGCCCAGTCCCACCGCCCTGGTGAGAGAGTCAAGTGACTCGCAGGCTTCCCTATAACATGGGAATGTATAAAAAGTAGAAAAAAAACAAGAGTCTAGAATTGAGGTTAGCCAACCCAAAAACATAAGCATGGGGCGGTGAATATGCAAAACGCCACCAACCACCATACCTGGCGGTAATGAGCAAAAGGCAAAAACCCTACATTTTAACTCAAGGAAGGTGATAGATAACCAGAGATACTTTGATTACCCATCAATACAACATAAAAAATGTTGAGCAAAGAATGAATTCTTCACTGGAAAGGATCCAGATCCATTTTTCAGGGTCTGAATGAAAAGAGCGGCGTTTCAGAAACGCCACTCGGAGGTATGATAAGAAGCACCATACAAAAAGAGGGGTTTTATTGGTGATAAATCAGTCAAGTAAAACCAGGTCGTGCAGAAATCTCTGCGCGAGTATTGAAAGAGTAGAGAAAAAACTGCCCACCACCAATCCACGGCATATGACGGTGAATATGCAAAACGCCACCAACCACATGCAAGGGAATGATGTTGGACCTCTCATCACTACTCAGTTAAGGAACGAGGTTTCCCTGCGTTGTTTTGCTGAGACAGCTTAATCAATAAAAGATTATTGATGGTAGAAATCCTGCCTCCCAGTGGGTGGCAGCGTCGGGGCTCGATGGCGAGCACCCGAATATGGGGGTTAAAAAGTCAGCGTGATGGAGTCCAGCGGACCCGGGGGCTGAAGAAGCTCGAATATAGAGGTGAGTTATGAGGCTCTCCATCTATCTTCGATCTGTGAAACAACGTGCAGAGGTTGATTTCTGAAGTGTTGTTAAATTGTCGGTTAGTTGAGAAAATAAATCCTCAAATACCGCGTTATTAGAGACCGCGCGGCCTCAAATAGCTCCAAAATAATTAGAGCTACAATATACATCCCCCGCTGACGGCGAAGGCACGCACGGGAGAGTTTTAGTTTGTCGATCAAAGAATGCTAACGAAAAAAATATTTTTTTTTCGCTGAACACCTTTGATATATAACCCCAGCACTTTGAGAGGGAGCCAATTAACAAAAGAAGTTAATTGGTTCCCTCTCAAAATAGCTAGAATTCCATTTTTTGTGTCCATTTTTTACTCGATTGATGATTGAGGATCTTACATGTGGCCCAGTCCCACCGCCCTGGTGAGAGAGTCAAGTGACTCGCAGGCTTCCCTATAACATGGGAATGTATAAAAAGTAGAAAAAAAACAAGAGTCTAGAATTGAGGTTAGCCAACCCAAAAACATAAGCATGGGGCGGTGAATATGCAAAACGCCACCAACCACCATACCTGGCGGTAATGAGCAAAAGGCAAAAACCCTACATTTTAACTCAAGGAAGGTGATAGATAACCAGAGATACTTTGATTACCCATCAATACAACATAAAAAATGTTGAGCAAAGAATGAATTCTTCACTGGAAAGGATCCAGATCCATTTTTCAGGGTCTGAATGAAAAGAGCGGCGTTTCAGAAACGCCACTGGGAGGTATGATAAGAAGCACCATACAAAAAGAGGGGTTTTATTGGTGATAAATCAGTCAAGTAAAACCAGGTCGTGCAGAAATCTCTGCGCGAGTATTGAAAGAGTAGAGAAAAAACTGCCCACCACCAATCCACGGCATATGACGGTGAATATGCAAAACGCCACCAACCACATGCAAGGGAATGATGTTGGACCTCTCATCACTACTCAGTTAAGGAACGAGGTTTCCCTGCGTTGTTTTGCTGAGACAGCTTAATCAATAAAAGATTATTGATGGTAGAAATCCTGCCTCCCAGTGGGTGGCAGCGTCGGGGCTCGATATTGCAGACGCTAGTCTTATGTAGCTTCAAGGAAGCTACCCTAAAAGGTATTTGTCTATAAGAGATTACAGAGTGGTTATTTATGTAAAAATAAGAATCATCCGAAGGTAAAGAGAAGTCAGAGTAAATAATATTGGAAAAAGAAACCAGTGGGCGAAATGAGGGCGCAATGAACTTTGCGCCCTGCAACATCCTCCCTTTCTTAAAGAGGAACCCAGATCTAGAGGCTAAAAACTAAACATGTCGTACGCATCTGTCCTACCGGTGACGCAACCTGAAAACCCAACGGGCAAAAACAGGACGTACTGAATCCATGTGTAGGTGAGTGCTGCGACAATCAACGACGAGAGCGCTTGCGGCGCTGCACAGGGATGGAAGCCTCATAAGCATCAACATCTGCTTGAACACCAGATAAATTACTAGCAGGTTCATAGAGATTTTCGTCAACAGGCCAACCTTTCCATTTTACGAGGTAGTAGCGATTGTTTTTAGGACCACGATGAGCCAAAATTTTCTCAAATTCATAAAGTGGCTGTCCGCTCTCGTAGCCAATGGGAGGCGGGCGAGGAAATTCACGATCCGTTTCCTGATAACGCTTCAAATGAGTAACGTTGAAGGTAGAAGAGGTGTTTTTAAGACGAGGAGGCAAGTGTAAAACATAAGCATTATCATTTAGCACTTCAGCGACTTCAAAAGGACCAACCCATTTCTGAGTCAATTTACCACGCGGTGCCTGGTAAAGACGGGAAGCATCCACCAAAACACGTTCACCAACTTCATATCTCACAAAGCGCCTGCGTTTGTTAACTTGGTTTTGCATTTGCTCCTGGTTTTTAGCTAAATTAGTACGAGATTGAGTCAGAGTCTCAGTAATTCGAGCTAAAAAATCATCAACAGCAGGAGAAAGGCTGACAGTAGCACGCAGCAAGGAAGCAGGAGTATTGGGATTTTGACCATACAGCATGAAAAAAGGAGAAAAGCCTGTAGCCCTATTGACAGAGTTATTGTAAGCAAACTCAAGAGCAACCAAATGCTCATCCCAATCATCCCTAGTAGATGGATTGACGTAAGCACGCAACATATCTTGAATAGTACGATTATGGCGTTCAGCTTGTCCATCAGACTGAGGATGGTAGGCAGCAGTCATATGCAAAGAAATGCCTAAATGATCCATCAAAGCACGCCAAAAATTGCTGGTAAAACGAGGATCTCGATCAGAAATAATGATTGAAGGAAGACCATAATGTCTGAAGACATTATTAAAGAAAAGCTCTGCTAATTGCCTTGCAGTCACAGTCATAGTAGTGGGAATAAAGACAGCAGCTTTACTCAAACGATCTACAATGGTGACAATTGCATCAAAACCACGAGGGGTGGCAGGTAAAGGACCAATCAAATCGATATGAATTTGCTCCCAGCGTCTACAAGGGATATCCAGAGGAGACAACAGCCCAGGAGTTACTTGATTTGAAGATTTGACCACTTGACAGGTAGGACATTCAGCAACATAACGAGCAATATCTTCTCTCATACCAGGCCAGGTATATGTAGTACCAATAGCAGCAATAGTTTTATCTCTTCCAAGATGGCCAGCAATTGCGGCATCATGATGATCATGAATAATTAAATCTTTTAAAGATTTAGAAGCAGGGACATAAATAAGTTTTTCACCATTCTTCTCTTCATAAATGAAGCCATCGTGCAGAGACCATTTGGTTGGACCCGCACCTCCAGTGAAGAAAGTCTCAGTAAGAGGATCAGAGACGTAAGCTACAGCAAATTCATGCAGAAGCTCAGGAGAAGGACCAAGTGTTGAGATAGAATTCAGATTAGGAATTCTGCTCAAAGCATCAGCAACTACATTTGAACGACCAGGTTTGTATTTGATAATCAGATCATTACCAAATTCAGCAAGAAATTGCAAATAACGATTGTGACGACGATTCACAAAGGTTTGAGTTTGAATAGAGATCAACGCTTGATGGTCAGTGTAGACTGTAGTAGGATGGCCATGAATGTAATGTCTCCAAGCACGCAGAGCAAGAATAATAGCCAGAAACTCTTTATCATAAGTAGAATAATTGAGTTCAGCAGGTTTGAAAACGTGAGAAAGAAAAGCTATGGGATGATTCCCTTCTTGAGAAAGCACAGCACCAGCAGCAAAATCAGAAGCATCAGTGTGAATTTCAAATGGAAGATTGAAATCAGGAGGAGCAAGCACAGGAGCAGTAGTTAAAGCCAACTTTAACTGCTCAAAAGCTTCTTGATGACGAGGCAGCCACGTGAATATCTGATTTTTCCTGGTAATCTGATACAAGGGAATAGCTTTATGAGCAAAATGCTCAACAAAATGGCGATAGAAAGTAGCCAATCCCAAGAAAGATTTGACTTGACTGGCAGTAGTAGGTACAGGCCAGTTTAAAATAGCATCAACTTTCTTTGGCAGCATGTGAATGCCTTCAGCAGTAAGCAAATAACCAACAAATTCAATTTCAGTTTGGAAAAACCGACACTTCTGCAGACCAGCATGTAACTGATGCTCACGTAAACGATCTAAAACATAACGAATATGTTTGTCATGTTCTTCTGCAGTTTTACTGAAAATGAGGATATCATCAAGGTAAACGACCAGAAATTTCTCCATGCTGTCAGCAAAAATGCTATTCATCAGCTTTTGGAAGGTGGCAGGAGCATTAGTAAGTCCAAAAGGCATAACACGAAACTCGTAATGACCATATCGAGTATTAAAAGCCGTTTTAGGGATGTCTTCTTCCTTGACTCGAACTTGATAATAAGCAGATTTCAAGTCAATCTTACTAAAATAACGAGCACCTTCCAGGCAATTGAGCAACTCATCCATTTTAGGCAAAGGAAATTTATCCTTAATGGTAATTTTATTGAGAGCTCTGTAGTCAACACACATACGGAGTGTACCATCTTGCTTTGGAACAAAAATGACAGGAGCAGCATATGGAGAAGAAGAGGGTTGAATAATGCCAGCATCGATCATTTCTCGAATTTGCTTCTGTAATTCTTCCATTTCCCTAGGAGAAATCCTATAAGGACGTTGACAGGGAGGCACATGACCAGGCTCCAAAGGAATTTCATGCTGAACATTCCTTTCAGGAGGGAAGAAAGTACGCAAATCAAATACATCGAAATATTCTTTTTCATAAGTTTCATGAATATCAGCCCAAGGATCTTCATCTGTAGTAAGACGAGGGATTAGATCACCATCTTCATCAAACTCTTCTTCATCATCATCATTAGTAGCAGCAGCAGGTCTAGAATTCACAGCAGGAGGTGGAGGAGAAGGTTCAACCAGATTCAGATTGACCAAGAAAACAGGAGTGTTTTCATTACGCAGAATTCTTGCCAGCTGAGTAGCAGAGATAAGAGAAGAACCAGAAGTAGGGGCAGCAGGAGCAGCGTCCGCTCCAGAAGTGGACAACAAGATCTGCTGATCTTGATAAACAAATTCCACAGTATTAAGTCGCCAATCAATGTGGGGATTGTGGAATTCCAACCAATTCTTGCCAAGGATAATACCTACAGCAGAATCAACATCCAAGATGAACATTCGTACAGACTGTCGATAAGTACTAATACGCAGAGGCACTGTGACTGTTTCACGACATTGATAGGTACTACCATTAGCCAGTCGTACAGTGATAGATCCAGCACGAGTACGCGGGTGAAGGTTAAGACGTTTTGCACACTTTCCAGTAATGAAAGTAGCACCAGCACCACCATCAATCATGACTTTGACAGGAAGAGTACTCACGGAACCTTCCATAATCAATAATTGATTAGCACAAGTAGGAACACCATCAGCAGAAGTAATCATGTCTGTGGACACAACACCCAAATCTATGACTGCAAGATTGAGTAGGAGAAAGAAAGAAACATTTGAAATTAATCATTCGTACAATGAATACCAAATTTCAAATTACTTGATGCAAGCACAGCAGCAAAAAGTACGAAAGTACTGTATATCTTCTCAGTGCAAGTACACAGCAACAGAGATCAATGATTTAGATGAGAGTTGCAGCATTTGATGCATATCAGCAATCAAATAAAGAGAGTTTTGGTGCAAGATCTTGAAGATCCTTGAAACAGCAACCAAACAAATGATGATTTGAAGTGAAGAAGTTTCTTGGATCTCCTCCATTTACTATGAAAGGAGCCAGAATGGGTACCTAGGTTACATTACTGTTACAGCATTGTCATTTGTGTGCCAGATCAAATAACTATTAGGGCCAGTAATAGTTTATGCAGGCAAAAACACAAACCAATACACAGTAAAAAGGTGATGATATTCAGGCATACGCAGAGTATGTACCATCATCAAAAGAAACATTGCTAAGAACAAGCAATAATCATCATCAAACAGCAACAAAAATATCATCTTTACGCATCATTAAGAAGAGATAAGACAAAGAAAAGAAGAAAAACAAGATATTTTGCAGCCGCAGAAATATCTTCAAGAGGAAAGACCAAAGTGACAGTAATGCCAGTTCATTGAATTCAAAAAGAACTCGAAATGCAAGCTTATTACTTACTTTGAGCTTTCACGTCGACATCCATCATGTTAACACCAGTAGTTGCCTTAGGACAATCCTTCTTCAAGTGATCTGGACTGCCACAGCCCCAACACTTTCTTCCTGGAACAGAAGGCTTGACACCGGTTTTGGACGATTTCTGAACGCCGTTATTATTGTTGTAGGGAGACTTCCCTTGGCGTTGACCAGAGGAATGCTTTCCTTGACCAGAAGCAGACCCAGAAGCGTTTCCAGACTGGAACTTCTTGCGTTGACCAGGATTTTGACCATTATACTTCATTTTACGAGAAGAAGAAGCAGAAGCATAGTTGACAGCCATCGTGATAGCTTCAGAAAAGCTATGATGTCCCAACACAGTCCTCATGAGCAATACATGCTCAGCCATTTCAGTTGGTAACAACCGAATAAAGCAGTCACACTGCTCAGAATCTGTGATGTCGGTGTGGGCTGCATGTTGTTGAATGAGAGAAGCCAGTTTAACAACATTACCACGCCATTCCAACGAGCGAAGTTTATCACGAGCAAGCTGGTTACGTTCGCCAAAAGAGAAACGTTTGATGAAAAATTCGCAGAAGGTAGCAAAGGGATCATCAGAATAGGTCAAAAATTGCCAGTCTTCAGATTTTTGAAACTGTTGAAACCAAGTGTCCGCAATGGAAGTAAACTTCAAGGGAATGACTTCCATAAGCTGTACACTACTGAAGCTTGTAAATTTGGCCATTTTAGAAAACTGAACCAAATAATCTTCAGGTTGGACACCATTATCACCAGAGAAAGTAGGAAAATCTTTAGCTAATTTCAAGAAATCAACTTTAGACATTTCTTCATCTCTAGGTGGTTGGCCAGAGTGATTAGACTCAGGAGATGGTGAAGGAAGACGAGGAGTAGGAGAAATAGGATTGCGTGGAGTGCTGCCACCACCACGGCCACCGCGGCCACCACGTTGACTACCACGTTGACCACCACGGCCCGCCGTTTGACCGGCAGCCGTTTGACCGGCAGGAGCGGCACCACCAGGATTAATATCAGCCAAAGCTGGGCCTCGAGAGCGCGTTTGAACCATATTAAAGGTTAAACAAGTAAACAAGGGTGAGAGAGAGGGAGAGAGGTAGCAAACAGAACCAAAAAGGCGAAGAATCGACCTAGTAAAGCTGAAACCAGTTATTGCAGACGCTAGTCTTATGTAGCTTCAAGGAAGCTACCCTAAAAGGTATTTGTCTATAAGAGATTACAGAGTGGTTATTTATGTAAAAATAAGAATCATCCGAAGGTAAAGAGAAGTCAGAGTAAATAATATTGGAAAAAGAAACCAGTGGGCGAAATGAGGGCGCAATGAACTTTGCGCCCTGCAACACTCGATGGCGAGCACCCGAATATGGGGGTTAAAAAGTCAGCGTGATGGAGTCCAGCGGACCCGGGGGCTGAAGAAGCTCGAATATAGAGGTGAGTTATGAGGCTCTCCATCTATCTTCGATCTGTGAAACAACGTGCAGAGGTTGATTTCTGAAGTGTTGTTAAATTGTCGGTTAGTTGAGAAAATAAATCCTCAAATACCGCGTTATTAGAGACCGCGCGGCCTCAAATAGCTCCAAAATAATTAGAGCTACAATATACATCCCCCGCTGACGGCGAAGGCACGCACGGGAGAGTTTTAGTTTGTCGATCAAAGAATGCTAACGAAAAAAATATTTTTTTCGCTGAACACCTTTGATATATAACCCCAGCACTTTGAGAGGGAGCCAATTAACAAAAGAAGTTAATTGGTTCCCTCTCAAAATAGCTAGAATTGACTACTGATTGATTGAGGATCTTACATGTGGCCCAGTCCCACCGCCCTGGTGAGAGAGTCAGGTGACTCGCAGGCTTCCCTATAACATGGGAATGTATAAAAAGTAGAAAAAAGACAAGAGTCTAGAATTGAGGTTAGCCAACCCAAAAACATAAGCATGGGGCGGTGAATATGCAAAACGCCACCAACCACCATACCTGGCAGTAATGAGCAAAAGGCAAAAACCCTACATTTTAACTCAAGAAAGGTGATAGATAACCAGAGATACTTTGATTACCCATCAATACAACATAAAAAATGTTGAGCAAAGAATGAATTCTTCACTGGAAAGGATCCAGATCCATTTTTCAGGGTCTGAATGAAAAGAGCGGCGTTTCAGAAACGCCACTGGGAGGTATGATAAGAAGCACCATACAAAAAGAGGGGTTTTATTGGTGATAAATCAGTCAAGTAAAACCAGGTCGTGCAGAAATCTCTGCGCGAGTATTGAAAGAGTAGAGAAAAAGCTGCCCACCACCAATCCACGGCATATGACGGTGAATATGCAAAACGCCACCAACCACATGCAAGGGAATGATGTTGGACCTCTCATCACTACTCAGTTGAGGAACGAGGTTTCCCTGCGTTGTTTTGCTGAGATAGCTTAATCAATAAAAGATTATTGATGGTAGAAATCCTGCCTCCCAGTGGGTGGCAGCATCGGGGCTCGATGGCGAGCACCCGAATATGGGGGTTAAAAAGTCAGCGTGATGGAGTCCAGCGGACCCGGGGGCTGAAGAAGCTCGAATATAGAGGTGAGTTATGAGGCTCTCCATCTATCTTCGATCTGTGAAACAACGTGCAGAGGTTGATTTCTGAGGTGTTGTTAAACTGCCGGTTAGTTGAGAAAATAAATCCTCAAATACCGCATTATCAGAGACCGCGCGGCCTCAGATAGCTCCAATATAATTAGAGCTATAATATACATCCCCCGCTGACGGCGAAAGCACGCACGGGAGAGTTTTAGTTTGTCGATCAAAGAATGCTAACGAAAAAAATATTTTTTTCGCTGAACACCTTTGATATATAACCCCAGCACTTTGAGAGGGAGCCAATTAACAAAAGAAGTTAACTGGTTCCCTCTCAAAATAGCTAGAATTGGATTGACACTCGATTGATTGAGGATCTTACATGTGGCCCAGTCCCACCGCCCTGGTGAGAGAGTCAGGTGACTCGCAGGCTTCCCTATAACATGGGAATGTATAAAGAGTAGAAAAAAGACAAGAGTCTAGAATTGAGGTTAGCCAACCCAAAAACATAAGCATGGGGCGGTGAATATGCAAAACGCCACCAACCACCATACCTGGCGGTAATGAGCAAAAGGCAAAAACCCTAGATTTTAACTCAAGAAAGGTGATAGATAACCAGAGATACTTTGATTACCCATCAATACAACATAAAAAATGTTGAGCAAAGAATGAATTCTTCACTGGAAAGGATCCAGATCCATTTTTCAGGGTCTGAATGAAAAGAGCGGCGTTTCAGAAACGCCACTGGGAGGTATGATAAGAAGCACCATACAAAAAGAGGGGTTTTATTGGTGATAAATCAGTCAAGTAAAACCAGGTCGTGCAGAAATCTCTGCGCGAGTATTGAAAGAGTAGAGAAAAAGCTGCCCACCACCAATCCACGGCATATGACGGTGAATATGCAAAACGCCACCAACCACATGCAAGGGAATGATGTTGGACCTCTCATCACTACTCAGTTGAGGAACGAGGTTTCCCTGCGTTGTTTTGCTGAGATAGCTTAATCAATAAAAGATTATTGATGGTAGAAATCCTGCCTCCCAGTGGGTGGCAGCATCGGGGCTCGATGGCAAGCACCCGAATATGGGGGTTAAAAAGTCAGCGTGATGGAGTCCAGCGGACCCGGGGGCTGAAGAAGCTCGAATATAGAGGTGAGTTATGAGGCTCTCCATCTATCTTCGATCTGTGAAACAACGTGCAGAGGTTGATTTCTGAAGTGTTGTTAAATTGCCGGTTAGTTGAGAAAATAAATCCTCAAATACCGCATTATTAGAGACCGCGTGGCCTCAGATAGCTCCAATATAATTAGAGCTATAATATACATCCCCCGCTGACGGCGAAAGCACGCACGGGAGAGTTTTAGTTTGTCGATCAAAGAATGCTAACGAAAAAAATATTTTTTTCGCTGAACACCTTTGATATATAATCCCAGCACTTTGAGAGGGAGCCAATTAACAAAAGGAGTTAATTGGTTCCCTCTCAAAATAGCTAGAATTGACACTCTGATTGATTGAGGATCTTACATGTGGCCCAGTCCCACCGCCCTGGTGAGAGAGTCAGGTGACTCGCAGGCTTCCCTATAACATGGGAATGTATAAAAAGTAGAAAAAAGACAAGAGTCTAGAATTGAGGTTAGCCAACCCAAAAACATAAGCATGGGGCGGTGAATATGCAAAACGCCACCAACCACCATACCTGGCGGTAATGAGCAAAAGGCAAAAACCCTACATTTTAACTCAAGAAAGGTGATAGATAACCAGAGATACTTTGATTACCCATCAATACAACATAAAAAATGTTGAGCAAAGAATGAATTCTTCACTGGAAAGGATCCAGATCCATTTTTCAGGGTCTGAATGAAAAGAGCGGCGTTTCAGAAACGCCACTGGGAGGTATGATAAGAAGCACCATACAAAAAGAGGGGTTTTATTGGTGATAAATCAGTCAAGTAAAACCAGGTCGTGCAGAAATCTCTGCGCGAGTATTGAAAGAGTAGAGAAAAAGCTGCCCACCACCAATCCACGGCATATGACGGTGAATATGCAAAACGCCACCAACCACATGCAAGGGAATGATGTTGGACCTCTCATCACTACTCAGTTGAGGAACGAGGTTTCCCTGCGTTGTTTTGCTGAGATAGCTTAATCAATAAAAGATTATTGATGGTAGAAATCCTGCCTCCCAGTGGGTGGCAGCATCGGGGCTCGATGGCAAGCACCCGAATATGGGGGTTAAAAAGTCAGCGTGATGGAGTCCAGCGGACCCGGGGGCTGAAGAAGCTCGAATATAGAGGTGAGTTATGAGGCTCTCCATCTATCTTCGATCTGTGAAACAACGTGCAGAGGTTGATTTCTGAAGTGTTGTTAAATTGCCGGTTAGTTGAGAAAATAAATCCTCAAATACCGCATTATTAGAGACCGCGTGGCCTCAGATAGCTCCAATATAATTAGAGCTATAATATACATCCCCCGCTGACGGCGAAAGCACGCACGGGAGAGTTTTAGTTTGTCGATCAAAGAATGCTAACGAAAAAAATATTTTTTTCGCTGAACACCTTTGATATATAATCCCAGCACTTTGAGAGGGAGCCAATTAACAAAAGGAGTTAATTGGTTCCCTCTCAAAATAGCTAGAATTGACACTCCGGGTGAGCTTTTTTTTTTAAATTTTATGGGGATCTATTTGACCTAAAACCGCTTTGTGGTATCTAAGAGTTAGAAACATCGTGTGGCCGAGGGTTCGAGCCCCTCCTTAGGTGGTTAATCCATTCAAGCCAAATGGAACTGTCACAAGTTCATCTCTACAGGCCTGAGTAGCTCAGTTGGTAGAGCGCACGACTCTTACTTTCACTTTTTGCTGCAGGGAGGTTTGCACTCGTTGAGATCTGCACTCTGGCAAACTTTTTGGTCATGGGAAGTAAAAATAGAATTACCCCAACATAGCTTGGATCGTGAGAAGTCACTACCGTAACTTCCGGCCACCCGTATATAGAAATTAATCTACACCAGTAGATTTGTTTATGGCATTGATGTAACAGTTGCTGGCTACTATTTCAAAAAGCTCCCGTAACAAATAAATAATTTTTGCAATGCCGTTGTCGGCGACCAAGTTGCATTCCCATAAATATCGCTTTTAAAATAGTTATTCACAAATTTTTATTGAATTTGACTTTATTTTTGGAATCTGGTAGCTCAAGTCATCATTGTTAAGGAAATAAATGCTCATTCAACTATCCTGAAGCTCGCATGCATCTCATTTGAGATCGAATTTCCCAATAACTTGCAAGTTATCAACTCAATTTTGCTTTAATAAACTCTGACATCGTTTCTAATATGGCGTTAGAACCCACAGCAATAGATTTCAGGGATGCCTTGCGCCGCCTGTGTCTACGATGTCCAGCAGCTGAAGAGGAGCCTTTATTGCAACAAGCCTTAGCCGATGAGGTAAGCTTGGTAGCCGTTGAATATATCATTTGAGGCTTGTTATAATCAAGCAGATTTAGCTCATCTTACTGAACAAAATTTAAATTTAAATCATCTTGCAGCGCTCTCTGGCATTGCTGCCAGCTCTACAAACTCTGCTATTAAACCCCGAGTATACTCTTCCCACAGCAACAATATGCCGCACAGTTATAGTAGCTATTGTTTCATCAATAATCGACGATGCTCTATCTAGCGTGGGAAGTCCCAGTTCAAGTACTTCTTCACCGCCCCACCACCCGTCTGCAGTGGCGGCAAGTCTAATCAAAGTGTTGATGGTAGCGCCTCACATTGAAATGTAAGTCTTTTTTGGGCTTGTAATTAACAAATAAACTTGATTCGACATTAATTAAAAACTAATTCGAATTAATTTTTGCTCTAAAATAATTCTGCAGGGAGGCTGTTCGCTATTTCCAAAATGCTGCTGGCCCGTTTTCTTACATCTCTCAAACACAGTCTCTTCCTAGTGGCAACGTAGCGTCTCTCGAACTCGCTCGCTGCACCCTTTGGGGTCTACAAAACAGTAGAAACTTAAGAGATTTATGGAAATGGCCAGATTTATTGCCCATGTTGTCTCACCCAGACATTGATGTGAAGTGGTGTGGTGCTTACTGCCTCGGTCTTTCTTTATCGGGAGGTGATGCCTTTACCGCAAGGCTATTACAGCGACTTTTATCTTTTGAAGATACTTCTGCAGCAGCATTGAGGTGGCAAAATGCGTGTGCTGCCATCGCAGTAGAGCAAGCTGCTAAAATGCGTGTGCTGCCATCGCAGTAGAGCAAGCTGCTATGCTATATAGTGGTTCTAGTAATACACATGCATCGTCATCGCCTAGTAGTACCACTACAAGGACTGGAAAGACTACTACGGGGAAGAAAAGAAAGCAAGCCGATGAACCTTTATACCATGGATGGCCTCTCACACCTCCTCGTAATTACGTTGAAGTCTGTGGCCTTGATCTGCCTCGTAAAGAAAAACACGCAAGAGAAAAGGGTACTTCTTCTTCGCTAGTCCCATCAAGGCCATCTTTGCTCGTTCTCACCCCTTCAATGCAGCGTAATTTAGAATCTTGCGCTTTGGGATTATGTATGGAATCTCCTCTCTTACTAGAAGGCCCCCCTAGTAGCGGCAAATCTGCCCTTCTCGCTCACCTTGCAGAAATTACCCACAACGCCCATGACTTGGTCCGAGTCCACCTCGATGATCAAACTGATTCCAAAACGCTCTTGGGAGCGTATGTATGTGCAACTAAACCAGGTGAGTTTGTTTGGCAGCCGGGTCTTTTAACACAAGCAGTTGTAAAAGGGTCTTGGGTTATTATTGAGGATATTAATTTAGCATCAGCAGAGGTGTTGGCTATGTTGTTACCGCTCGTAGAAAGAAGAATGTTGCACATACCGTCTCGTGGAGAAGAGCTCACTGCAGTGCACGGATTTCAGTTGATCGCTACTGTGACGTCGGACCCTGGTGCAATGGGTGCTGGTGTGTACGGAAGTAGTGCAGCGGTGAAAGATTTGTTGGGTGGGTTGTTTCATTCTGTACGAATGGAGCCTGCTACGCCTGCTGAGCAGGCAGAAATTGTAGGCAAATTATTTCCCCCTGTAGCTTTGTTAGTGCATCATGCTATGGCAAGCGTGGCGTTGGTGCAGGTTGCCACCAGGCAGCGCAATGTCTCCTCATTTTCTTCTGCTGACAACAAGGATGAAACTGAAGAAATAGAGCACCTGGATCAAAGGATAGCTCTGGCGTTGTCTGATGCTGGTTTACGACCTGGCGAGTCCAATTTAGGTCGTTATTTTAGTTTTAGAGATGTTTTAAAATGGGCACGGCGTATGGTTGCGCAGCACTTGCCTCTCATTAAACGCTCTTTAAATCGCAGGAGCGGAACTATTGCCTCAGCTGCCACCGACAGGTTGGAAGATAACACTACTATTACAAACGTAGCAGATATTCCTATTGCTCTACGTGAAGCTGCATTTGTAGAAGCTGCAGATTGCTTATGTTCTGGTCTCAGTAACCACGAAGTAGCAGATAAACTTCTCGTTGCTTTAGCTTCTTTATTTGCGGTGCCAGCATCGACGGCAGAACACTATAGCCAACTTGCTAAGCCAGCTATTGCTGTACAAGGCGATCAAGTCACTATTGGACGTGCCGGTTTACCCTTATTAAAGATATCTCAAAATAATACTAGCGGCAGTAGAGGGAACTCTAGATTTGCGCAGACTGGGCATGCAATGAGACACATGGAACGTGTTGCGGTAGCAGCCGTCAATGCCGAACCGGTACTCCTTGTAGGAGAAACTGGTACCGGAAAGACGACCTTGGTGCAAGAAATAGCTTCTCAGGTAGGTGCGAAGCTAGTTGTAGTGAATCTAAGTCAACAAACTGATTCTTCAGATCTTATAGGAGGCTTCCGACCACTGCAACCGGCCGACCCGATTGTTGGACTGTTGCCTGGTTTTATCGATCTGGTGAGACGCACCTGGCAGAGAGGGAATAATGACGAGTTTTTGGACCGCGTGATGAAGATGGCAACGAAAAGAAGGTGGCACCAGCTGGTCAAAGCCTTCAGAACTGCAATTAAAAAGACGGGGCTGGTCGAGACCCCAAGTGCAGCACCGCAAGTATCCGTAGCTGAGACGTCTACTGCAAATGGAGGCGCTAAAAAGGTGAAAAAGACGGTATCGAATCTTGATACGAAGTTGCGTGAAGAATGGATAGCGTTTATTGCTCAACTTGATGCTGCTGAGAACACGGCAATAGCGGCCGAGGGAGGCTTTGCTTTTGGTTTTTTTGAAGGCGCGCTGCTACAAGCAGTGCGTGAAGGGTGGTGGCTACTACTGGATGAAATTAATTTAGCACCTGCTGAGGCATTGGAACGTATTTCTGGCCTTTTAGAAGAAGATGATGGCAGTATCACTGTAGCAGAGCGTGGTGATGTGGATGCCATAGCCAAACACCCAAATTTTAGAATTTTTGCAGCTATGAATCCCGCGACAGATGCCGGTAAAAGAGATCTTCCTGGACCTTTACGTAACCGTTTTACCGAGATATGGGTTGGAGAACCAAGACATCGAGATGACTTGGCTGCCATTGTTGCTGGGCATTTGCTGCCAGTTGCAATGGGAGCTCCAGTGCATGATGTAGTCGATTTCTACCTGGCTGTGAAAGATGCTGCTGATACAACATTGCAAGATGGTGCTGGGCATAAGCCTACGTACAATTTACGTACTCTATCAAGAGCACTCGAGTATGCAGCAAGGGCTTCAGCGGTGTATGGGTTACAACGTGCTCTTTATGATGGCTTCGCTATGTCTTTCTTAACTCAGTTGGATCCTTCCAGTACAGAAATAATGTTGAAGCTCATGTTGCAGCATCTAGTAGGTCAGGGAACGAGCTTGAAGGCTCTTATGAATGCCTCGCCGTCGGCCCCGTCTGAGACGTGTGTGCTGTTTGATCACTACTGGGTTGAAGTAGGAGACTCTCCAGTGGCTGAAACAAGAGAAGATGATGGCAAAGGCGGTGTTTTTGTAGCTACACCTACCGTGATGCAACATCTGCGCAACTTGGCTCGGGCGGTGCTGCTCCGAAAGTATCCCATTTTATTACAAGGTCCAACTTCCAGTGGCAAAACGTCTTTGGTTGGATACCTTGCAGCTCAAACAGGTCATCACTTTGTTCGAATCAACAATCACGAGCAGACTGATCTGCAAGAATACCTTGGTACCTATGTCAGCGATGAGCAGGGGCGGCTGGTTTTCCAGGAAGGATTGCTGGTCCAAGCTGTACGAAAAGGGCATTGGATTGTACTTGATGAGCTTAATTTAGCGCCAACCGAGGTGCTAGAGGCGCTGAATAGGCTTCTTGATGATAACCGCGAGTTGTTTGTGCCAGAACTGCAGGAGGTGGTAAAGCCTCACCCTCATTTTATGCTGTTTGCAACGCAGAATCCACCTGGCCTTTATGCAGGGCGCAAGACTCTTAGTAGAGCCTTCCGCTCTCGTTTCTTAGAGTTGCATGTTGAAGACATTCCTGATGACGAGCTACACGTAATCTTGGAAAAGCGCTGCGCCATCGCTCCAAGCTACGCCAGCAAATTGGTCTCAGTCATGCGTGAACTGCAGAGGAGACGTGCATTGAGCAATGTATTTGCTGGGCGCCACGGCTTTATTACCCCAAGAGATCTCTTTCGCTGGGCTGGTCGTGGTGCAGTGGGGTATCAGCAACTCGCAGAAGATGGATATGCTGTGCTTGGCGAACGCCTACGCAGTGATGACGAACGCAGCACTGTAAATGAAGTTCTTCTCAAGATTCTGAATGCGAAGGTACTAACCTTAATGAATGTTTAGTTTGTGTATAAGCAGAGGTCACAGAGGTCTTCTAAAAATATCAGTAATTCTAATACTTCAATACATTTTTTGCAGATTGACATGCAAGCACTTTATGATAGTGTTGATATGCCGCAAATGAGCGAAGCTGAAGCAGCATCGTCTGGTGTAGGCCGTTTAGTCTGGACAAAGACTTTCCGAAGGATGTATTGGCTCCTTGATCGTTGTTTGCGAACTGCGGAGCCAGCTCTCCTTGTCGGCGAGACTGGACTAGGCAAAACTTCAGTTTGTCAATTAGCAGCATTTGCGAGGGATCAAACCTTGCGCATCATCAACTGCAATCAACATACAGAAACTTCTGACTTCTTAGGAGGGTATCGCCCGAATAGGAGTCGCGAGTCTGCGTTGTCTATGCTGCGTGAGAGCATTGAAGCCTTTAATGGCGTTGCGAAGAAAGCGAAAGCTAAACTTGTAGAGAAGCCGAGCGCCCAGTCTATAACCGAGCTGCAGTCAACTATTGTAGAAGCGGTAGTCATCGCCAATGCAGCCCGTGGGCGTCATAAGCAGCAACTTTTAGAGCATGCGCAAGCAATGGAGCAGCACCTGGCAACTTATCGTGCGCCTTTTGAATGGGTCGACGGGCCTTTAATCGTAGCTATGAAGCGTGGCGATATTATTCTTATCGATGAATTGAATCTTGCAGAAGATTCTGTGCTGGAGCGTTTGAATAGTGTCCTCGAACCAAGCCGAAGCGTGACACTCGCAGAGAAAGGGGGCAACAGTACTGAAGTAGTCGTCGCCCATCCTGATTTCCGTGTAATCGCTACAATGAATCCTGGTGGTGATTATGGTAAAAAGGAACTTTCGCCAGCTCTTAATAATCGTTTCACTACAATTTGGGTACCTGCGATGGATGATGAAGCTGAATTGCGCGCTATATTGGAGGCTAGAATTGGAGATCCAGAGCTTCGCCTGTTGATTACTCCGCTTCTGTTGCAATTTTGGGCCTATTATAAGGATCATGTTGCGTCGATTGCCAGACAAGTGCTGTCTGTTAGAGATTTGTTAACATGGATCGAATTCGTTAATTCTACCGCCCAGTTGGTAAATCCTTACATTGCTTTTGCGCATGGTGCCCACGTTGCGTTTCTGGACGGCATTGGTTTGGGAGTGGGACTGTCCGAAGAGGCTTCAATAACGTTGCGGTCTAGGTGCATGCGGTTCCTCACAGGGCAGCTGCCAAATGACCTTCAACAAGAAGTCGAAGTTGCGCTCAGCTTAAAAGACTGTGTGCCTGCCATCGCGGAATCAGGCAATAAGTGGGGCCTGTCACCATTCTATCTTGATAGAATCGGCGAGCCCGTATCGCAAGGAGCGCCATTTAATTTCAATGCGCCTACTACTGCTAAGAACGCTTTTAGAGTCCTTCGCGCAATGCAGCTGCGCAAACCAATTCTCCTTGAAGGCAGCCCTGGAGTTGGAAAGACATCTCTTATTGCCGCTGTGTCCAAAGCTTTAGGCCGTGGATTTGTCCGAATTAATTTGAGCGAACAAACTGATATGATGGATCTGTTAGGTGCGGACCTCCCTGTCGAAGGTGGCGGTCCAGGTGAGTTTGCTTGGTCTGATGGCCCGCTCCTTCAAGCTATCAAGTCTGGTGCGTGGGTGCTTCTTGATGAATTAAACCTCGCTAACCAAACTGTGCTTGAAGGTCTCAATGCTTTGCTGGATCATCGTGCTGAGGTGTTCATTCCTGAACTGAATTCCAAATTCAAGTGTGCGCAAGGCTTCAGGATTTTTGGTGCGCAGAACCCACTGCAAGAAGGAGGGGGGAGGAAGGGCCTTCCCAAATCGTTCTTGAATCGCTTTAGTCGGGTACACGTGGAGTTATTGCAGCGATCTGACTTGCTTTTTATTGCTGGAGTACTGTATCCAACTGTGCCGAGCGAATTATTGCAACAGATGGTGGAGTTTTTGCACATTCTTCATACAGATCCTCGCGAGACTCGCGTATTCGGTGCAGTTGGCGGTCCATGGGAATTCAATCTTCGCGATCTTTTGCGATGGTGCGAGTTAATTACATCCTCCACTGCAGCGGCTACCATGCAGCATGCGGATATAGCTCTTCATTATGCCCAGATGCTCTTCGTTAGTCGCATGCGAACTCCTGAAGATCGCGCTCACGTGCTATCAACGCTTGGAAGCTTTCTCCCTGGCAACTTGCAAATTGATCCACGATTTTCGTTGAAACCTCAGTCTTTGCAGATTGGGTGGGCAATTCTGCCTAGACATAAGTTCGCAAAGGAAACACTCTTTGAAAAACACGCGCTTCTAGGGGCCATTGCACCTTTAGTAGAGTCTGTTGCTGAGTGCATTTCCTTAAATTGGATGTGCTTGTTGGTAGGTCCGTCTGGAAGCGGAAAGACGGCAGTCCTTCGCACCCTGGCACAGCTTTCTGGAAGGGACCTTCTTGAACTTCCACTTAATAGCGGAACTGATACTTCCGATCTACTCGGTGGGTTTGAGCAAGTAGACATGGTTCGCAAGCGGCATCATCTTATTGCTTTAGTGGAAGAGGTTTTCACTGGTTTGATGGCGACTGTGTTAGCCAGCTCTGTTGAAATTAGCGAACAAGTTGGCAGCCTAGCTGGCCAGTGGCGCAAGCTAAAAACTGCGAGCGAGTCTCCTTCTGCGACTGCTGCTGCTGCGGAGAGTGTTCTTAGCGCAATAAGCACCTTGGCTGATTGCCTTCCTGGGTTAGGACAAGTCGAAGTATTTGAGCGCTTGGGCAGGGCACAGTTGCTGAGCGTTGCTATTCAAGCTGCTGGCAATGATATGGATGGCAGGTTTGAATGGGTTGATGGTAGTCTAACAAGGCAAGTAAAATTATTTAATGTTATTTGTTTTCCTCCGATTTTATATTCCATATCTAATCAAGCACACATTTTATTGATTTGCAGAGCGATAATTGAAGGACGCTGGGTAGTGCTTGATAATGCAAATCTGTGCAATCCTAGTGTTCTTGATAGATTGAATCCTCTATTAGAACCACATGGTGTACTATATTTGAACGAGTGCGGCACTGGTGCACAAGGACCTCGAGTTATCTCTCCTCATCCGAACTTTCGTTTATTTATGACTTTTGATCCAAAGCACGGCGAAGTATCGCGAGCTATGAGAAATCGCGGTCTTGAGCTCTTCTTATTGCCGGATCGCCTCACTGGTCTAAGCCAAGAGGCGAGAGCGGGTGATGCATCTGAGCAACTTCAGACTGTTGCTGCTTTGCAAGGAATCCCTGGTAATCGACTGCCACATATCATGGCGGCAGTGCATTCGGCGATGCGGGACCAAGCATTCGCTAGGCACAGGCGTCCTCCTTCACTCCGGGAGCTGGTTCGCTGGGTTGGCTTGATGCGCAACCTCTGCTCTAGAGGCTTGGGTGCTGAAACTTCTATTCAAAAGGCATTTGAATCTATCTATATCCAGCCATGCGATGATATCAATTTGCGGGAAGAGGACCAGAATATTTTCTACACCTGCGCCGCAGACTGCCCTGCCGCTGCCAGAGAACTTTGGTTCCAGCCTGGAACTTGGCCCGTGCCCCTCACAGTTGCGGCATATGCAGCAGATTCTGCTGCAATGTCTGCAAATCGCGACTTGGCTCACGTTTTACATTGGGCTGGCAGGCTGGCATTATGCGCCACCGCCAACCCATATGGTGGCGACGTGTCAATCCCTGCCTCCGCCTTCTCAGCTTCATCCAATCTGTCTCAAGCTGCATTGGCACTGAGCATTATATTGCCTGGGCAAAAGATGGGTCAACTTCTTTTGGGTCAATCAGCAGAGCAAGAGGATGAAATAATGATTACTGATGACGACGACGAGGTCTCCGAGCAGGAGGCAGCGTTGGCTGTGGCTACCTTTGTCCAAGCCCTCCACGTCTTCATGGAGCGTGGCGCTGGGGAAAGTCTGCACCAGTCCTGGGCTGCATCTATACTTTCTCAATGTGCTGATATAAAGAAACCCTTGCTGGAGAATGGCGTTCAAGCAGATACCAGCTCATCTTCAACTCAAATGGTGATGGGATCAAACGTTGCGTCTCACTTGACGGATGCAATCCAATGCTTGGGCGTCTATTTTTCTAACCCTATGGTTTCTTCAAATATGTTCTCGGATACATTAGCTGCTTTGCGCACCGCAATTACAACTGCCGTCGCTTTGCAACGTGCCTCTCTGCAAGCTTCCTCTGGCACTTGCCAAGCAAATCGCACTTTGCTGCAGCTGTCTTCCTGGAGGTTTGAAAACCCAGGTTCTCGCAATAAGATGCCTGTTCCTCACCCTGTCGTAGATTGGCTGTGGCCTTTCCTCAGCGCAGCACAGGCTTGCGAAGAATCTCTCCTTGGCAAGCAGCAACAGGACGGAGACGGCTCTGTGTGGAGTGAGCTCTTAAGTGAAAAGGCAGGTTTTTATTTTGTTTTTTTATTGGATTTGCATTGGTCTAGGATTAAAATTTTGAAGTCCTGAATGAACATTGAGGGTTACTTAAGCAGAAATTTGGAATGAGACCACTTTGAAATGCAATCCCCGTCGGTTGTGGAAGGAAACAAATCCATATTTTCTCAACTTGCTAGTTATTCCATTCGACTCACTCTTTCCACTTCTTTCATTTTTACCTTATTGCAGCTTTATTCTTTCCAAGAAGAACGCTGGGCTCTTCTTTACGTCACACAGTTCGATAGTCAAGCGGCTAACCCCAGCGCTTTTGGACTCCATGTTGAAGTCCTCGTTTACGTATGGATGAAGTTGCGAGAAGCTGTCCGTGAGCTTGTAGAAACCTTGCCTGAGTTTTCTGAAAAAGAACGGTTGAAACAAACTGCTGCTCAGGTCGATACTGCTTTAGGTTTAGATGCCGGGCTACCTCCAGCACCTCATTTGTGGGAGAAGGGAGGCAAGCCTGTGTTGCCTCGTACTTTACAACAGGTAGAAGCCAGGAATCAGATATTTGATCTGTGTAATTTAGTTAAAGTGACAAAGGAGGGATATCCTACCCATCCTCTGGTTTTGGCTGCTGTGGCAGCTAAACTTGAAAAAGACAGAGGCGAAGAAAATATCATTGTTGAAGATGCTCATGAGCCAAGTATGATTGATGGGTCGAATACTGAGGCTGCTGCTATTGCTTTAGAAGTGGCTTCTCAATTAACGGCTGATTTAAAGCTGCGTCGTGAGCTTTTAGAAGGTATTTGCTTATTTGAAGTAGGTTTGCAGCTTCATTCTGGAGGTGCGCTGGCAGAAGACGTCTGTCGGGAATTGGCCTCAGCTTTCAAAAGAGAAGCTGAGAAGGCAGTTAATTACGTGATGAGTCGTCATGGCAAACTTGCTGATTCTTTTGATATCGCATCAGGGACAGAAACGAGGATGAAACAAGCTTTGGTGCTCCCTCCTGCTGC